>JBCNJP010000008.1:35832624-35851398 GCA_039602395.1 Deinandra increscens subsp. villosa | reverse complement strand
GGTTCGGACCTAGTTCGGCCAACCCTATATTGGCTTGAACTTGGTCTTCGTTCGATACTTCACACGACGCACATTTCAGGTATCAACAAGAACATCCTATTCAACGCAACAAACTACAGATAATCGAGCTTAACCCAACAACTTAGGGCTACCAACAGAAGGTGAGCAATAGATCTAAGGAAAACACTACGGCCAACAAGGGACCAATTTAGAGACTAGCCAAAGATAGTCGGTCACCTTCTCCCCTACTTAAGGAGCGAGATTGGGGATCAGGAGACACTGGTGAGTAATGGGTGCAACATGGATTTCTTCAAAGTATCCCAATTTATAATACAACATAGATTCAAATAGATCGCCACAGAATAAACTAAAACCAACAATGATAATTATGATAAACAAAGATTTGGAGTTTAGACTTCTTATCCAAACAAAGCGTCAAGTTCAGGTGGAATAGATGGGCAGCGGCAGATATCCAGTTTACCTTACGAGACAAGATACCTGGACAGAATCCGAGTCGGCCCTCACTAAAACCTAAGACCTATACCCCACGATCAATATCGATCTCATGCTAAGCTATCATCACACACAATTGTTGGTAGCATCGCGTATGAGTCCCTGGTTTAGTAAGAGTAGAGTAATGATCAACACTCAAATTAACGATATAAAAATGAAAAATCCAAGTGATGAGCACAAATAGGTTTAAATCAATTGATACCAAAAGAAATCGAGTACCACAAATTGAACGGAAAACCACACATGGGATGCCATGAGCTGATTAGAACTCGTTTGGGTGTTACGCCTAGTGTGAACCGAACGGTACATTTCAGAACAACATGACTCCGGTGACCTGGAATAAACCGCGTGATTCGTGGTATATGTATCCGATGACATGAATTAGATAACATGATCCGAAATGCATGAATCCGATAACATGAGCCAAACTGTATGTCTTGAAATACATGTATTGATAGCTTGAACCGAACATCATTTTTGATATGCATGTACCGATAACATGAACCAAACATCATGTTTCAAAATACATGTATTGATAACATGAACCAAACAGCATGACTTGCAAATCATGTATCCGGAAATATGAACCGGATAGCATGACTCAAAATACATAAATCCGATAACATGAATCAAATAGCATGACTCGAAATACATGAGTCCGATAACATGAATCAAGTAGCATGACTCGAAATACATGAGTCCAACAATGTTAATCGAATAACATGACTCGAAATACATGAACCCAATAACATGGACCGAATAACATAACTTCAAATGCAAGAATCCTGATAACATAAATCGATTAACATATCTTTGGAATACGAGAAACTTGCTAAAATAGATGGCATGAGATAAAGAATAACTCGAATAATAGCGATCACCGTTCACATCCACCTATAGTACCCTACAAATGCGACCATAGATTGAGATTTTGAACGACATACACCAGGAAATAGATTAATGAATCAATAAGCGATTAAAAAAAGATAGAGTGAGGAAAGACTGAACCATAATTTGAAAAACATCAAGGATATGCAACAAATTGGAGTAGAATCCAAGAATTGAATCCATGGAATGATAGATATCAAGTCCAAAATTAGAATCATGAGTTAATGGTAGAGTAACGCTAGACAATTCTGGAGATGGAATGGCAAGAATCGCTTTCCTAAGCTGGCTATTGAGTTAATAAGAGCCGAATTTATGAATATAAATAGTGAGGAACGCCAGAGTCCATTGGCTGAATACAAATCCTCGCGATAGGAATAAAGGATGAGAAATAAGCAAATTCATATATCGTTAATGAGGGCGATCCGAATTCGGAACAGGGCCGGAAGTGTCGGCCGAAACATTGAATTCAGAACCAGACACTATCGTTTTTTGAAAGGAAGGTCTTGACATGAATGAAAGTCGAGACACATGAATGAGCAAGATAAATTCTATGGGAGAGAAGCAATCGCCCAGAGGCGGAATGGTTCTTGAGGATCAGAGACAATAAGGTGACTGTCAACTGGAGTCGCACTAGCATAAGGATGATGTGAAAGTTGATTTGGTGAACGGGAGGAAGACCCGATGTATCTTCGGATGTCTCCGATTCCCCTTTCATTATGATGAACTTCCATTATTTTGGACCTTAGATGCATGCGCTCTATACGCAAGTATTTATGGGCTTGAGCCCACAGACTGGTTTATCATCGAGGATTGTCGGGACCTGAGTGTCAAAGCGAGATATGAATGATTTTCTTAAAACACACTGATTTCTTGATGATAACTTAAAAAAAATTCGAGGGTACACTAAGATGAGGAGAAACATGGTCTAGAGGTGGTCATGACGGACAATGCCGAAGCAGGAAAATCGATGAGTTAGGTCGCAAGGCAGACATAAGTCAGTGATTATGAAGATTTAACTTTGAACGGATAGATTTGATACCGGTACGTGTATAAGGTTATCTACTCGATAGGTCGTAAAGTCATAAACTCATACACATGTAATCCCGTAAATATATGGACTTGTAAACTCGTTAATTTCCAAATGAGTAGACTCCCCGACACACCTACCTAGAAGATACATGAGAAATATCAAAAAGAAGGCATTTCAAAGCGTTAACTTGAAATTTTTGACAAAATAGGAGGGTCATGTGTGCGTAGGTTCGTAACCCGCTAATGTGCCTACTTGTGTGCATGTATGCATGTAATCCCGTAATCCCTCAACTTGTAAACTCGTGAACCCACCAACAAGAATTCACTCAACGTACACACAATAATAAAGATGATACAAGGAACAAACGATTCACAATCCAAAAGTGACAACACATATCTGGGTACATAAATGCATAATTAAAACGGTAAGGTTTCAAACCTCATCATAAATAAGGCAAATGGCTACATAAAATGTCAATGATTTTAAACGATCCAAGTTGAAAGCTCCAGCATTGGTTCCACAGTCAGCATTGCTGTTGATGGGGGCATTAACGGTGGCTAACAAAGGATGCGCAAGAGGAATTCAATCAGGTTAACATAGAAATAGAAAGCAAGGGTGGAGATAAAAGCGGTCTGGTGAAGGGCAGAGATCCGAACAGGCATTGGTAACACGGATTGAAACATTTGAGACAGAACTTGATTTCACTGGTGACAGGTCCTCATGGGAGGGCCGGATCGACGACAGATACCCACTTGATGACCGAGAAGGACACAATTCATGCATTTCCAACATGGAAGGTGGGTAGGGTTCCTAAAGCCTTTGCACTTAGAAAGGTTGCACGCCTTATGGCGATTGAAATAGCGAGCGGGTTTAGCAACGGTAACATTGATAGTAGAGTTAGAATTGAGGGCTTGCTAGATTAGGCTATAGAGATGGTAACCGCCACTTGCCAAGCAATCTCCTAGGCCACCTGACAGTTGCGGTGACGATTAACGTGACTCATGCTGAGAAAATGAGATAGGGGAGCAATCATGAAACAAAGGGTACGGCATGGTGAATGTTCGATCCAGAATCACGAGAGTGAGAGACATCATATAGGACACTCGAATTGGAGTATCACGACATGACAAATATAATAAATCATAGAATACCGAGCATCATAAGAGAAAATCACAAAATCACCGACACATAAAACGAGAAATTAGGTTGAAAATCCATTTAAAACACAAATGATTGAGTGTGAAACTCGTGTGACCGTGAGGTGGTATGACTTAGATTACCATTGATTATTGAAAATTTTCATAATAACACGTAAACCACAAAATCGAATGAGTTTATGAAGAAGAAAAAAACATATTGACTCGTCCTCATTTCCCGAGTGGGAAACTACAACCGTGACTGATCAGAGTAAGATCCTAGTGAGTGACATGCTTTGGCCTAATAAGTTTTGGCACTCTCATCGGGGCATCCCAGTTGAGCGTCCGGGTCCCTCAATTCGAACTTGTACGCAACGCTTTTCTTAGTAAGAGACCATAACTACCGGTGCTTCCGCCCTTCCAGTTACTACATGTCAATCACTAAGGCCCCATTTCTAACGATATCATAAAATCATAAATCAATTTCCTAGATGTTGTTAGAGTATATTCCTATGCTACGATATGTCTCGTGTATTGTATCTAGACTAGAGCGTTTGTGTGAGTCTTAGTGGCAACATACCAAGGTGGTCGTACCACTTGGTCCGCCGTACCATTGGTACAGGACGTACCAATGGTACGTTAGGTGGTCCGCCAGTCGTAGTGTTGTGCACTATAAATAGTTCGTGTTAGAGAGAGTTCATAAGTAGTTCTGTCATTCTTTATCTTCTTAACTGTGTGTTCTGAGTGTGTTTCTCTCTCTACATTGTAACTCTTTGTGAAATCAATAAAGCAAAGCTTTATTTACTTCTCGTGTTACTCGTTTATCTAAATCATGTGGTAGTAAGATTCGTTCCGTGGTTTTACAAGTGGTATCAGAGCATTTTGTTGCTCTACTGCTGCGATTTAGTCAATTTTCGAGATTCCTAGAGAGAGAAAGTTGGGTTTTGGTCGTTTTTCATTGATTTTTCTCAATTCTGAGTGATTCAAAGGTTAAAAATGATTTCTGAGTGCTCCTAGAGTGTTTTTGCATCACACTGATCTAAATTCCAGTCTCAATTGTCAGATTTATCAAAATTCAGTCGAATTAGCGTGGTACGCCGCTGGTACGGCCGAAGAACACTTTGGTACGTGGTTGGTACGCACGACAATCTTCTTCGTGGTTCTGGTACGCTAGATCTGGTCCGTAAGGCAATCTTCTTAGGTAGTACATGACGGTTACTCACTGGTAAGTTGGCAGTTACGCCGTACCAGTCTGGTCCGCTTCAAATTATGGTACGCAAGTTATTCTGGTCCGTTGGTGGTACGCCTGAGAAAGTTTGGTATGTGGTCGTTATTTGGTACGTTGAGATTGATCTGGGACGCTACTTATTCTTGTATGTCAGTGGTCCGCTGTTTTAGACTGGTACGTTGATTTGATCTGCTACAATGGTGGTACATTTGTTGTTTCTGATACGCTGAGAACAAGATTGGTATGCTGGCAGTATATTAAAAGTTTCATAACTTTTGCATCGTAAATCGCTACGAGAGCCATAAGTACTCAAATCGATCGTCTCTATGAAATCTATATTGTTCGTTTAAAGTTGATCTTCAAACATCAGATTCTAAGATCTTCGTTTTTGTACTCGCAGTTTTTCAAAAGGTGTCTGATTTTCACGCATTGGCGGCTGTTCAATCTTCATTACAAAGTCTGATGAATTATGATAATGAAATTTGAACAAATCAGAAAGTTCCCAAATTGCTAAAATTGGAGGATTATCATAATTGGAAGCAACGGTTTGAAGCATATATCAATGCACTTGATGTTGATCTTTGGATAACAATTAAACAAGAATACAATCACGATAATGAAATTGGAACAAATCAGAAACTT
Organism: Deinandra increscens subsp. villosa; assembly: GCA_039602395.1. Classification (NCBI taxonomy): domain Eukaryota; kingdom Viridiplantae; phylum Streptophyta; class Magnoliopsida; order Asterales; family Asteraceae; genus Deinandra; species Deinandra increscens. Next base: position 35,845,961 of record JBCNJP010000008.1, on the reverse strand, counting down.
CCCAAATTGCTAAAATTGGAGGATTATCATAATTGGAAGCAACGGTTTGAAGCATATATCAATGCACTTGATGTTGATCTTTGGATATAAATTGAACAAGAATACAAGTATCCTAAGAAAAATGGAGAACCGGTCATGCGAAGTGATCTTGATGAAGATGAGCGGAAAGCTTATGCACGAGAAAAGAAAACGTATGGAAATCTCACTATGGCATTACCAAGAGAACTTTTGCATCAGTTTAAAACTTGCACAACTTCTAAAAATTTGTGGGATGCATTAAAAGATAGGTGTGCAGGAAACAATCAGTATAAGAAAAGTCGAAAGAAGGTTTTGTTAAAAGAATTCGACAACTTTCAGCATTGTGAAAAAGAAAGTATTTCAGACCTGGTTTCTAGATTTTCACATCTTGTTAGTGAACTTGGAGAACTCAAAGTTACCAAAGATGATGATGATTTGAAAGAAAAGTTTTTGGAGGCATTGCCAAATAGCTGGGAGAATTATGTTTTGTTATTGACACATGATAATGACTTTTCTAAATGGTCGTTTCACAAATTAACTGGAAGGTTGCAAGCTCGTGAGTTAGAAATGAGGGTGAAAAGATCTACACCTGCTCTCAATCAGAATCCAGAGTTGTATTATGGAGATAATTTAGCCACTGTGAACGCTAAATCAAAAATACATTCTGATTCAAGTGTTAATCCACCATTAACAGCTTTTCTAGCTGGAAAGTCTGAACGATCTAGTTATTCTTCAGGTTGCAGTTTCGCGATTCCTGAAAAACCAACAACCAATTCTATTCCTGTTCAAACAGTAGAAGATTTAGCATCATTGTTTTCTGCTTTCATATCATCTGTTTCTGGGTCAATTTTTAGTCAAATTGCTAATTTTAATTTGTTTCCGGATGAATCCAGTTTTCGTACAAATGAATCTGCTTTTATAGCTACCGTGCAAATGGACTCAAGTGATTCTGAGACAGAAGTGAGTGGTTATGAATTCGTGTGTGAATTTTGTTCACAAAAGGATATTTGAATTCAAAATTTGATAAAGGAAAGTGAAGGTCAAGTAACTGAACTCAAAAGAAAGGATGAAGAGTTGGAAACTTATGTCAAGAAATGTCAAGAATTTGATGAAATTTGCAAAGTAAATGAGAAGCTGTTCAAAGAAAAGAGTGTGTTGTTAGAAGAATTAGCAGATATTCAGCAAAAATTGTCAGAAGGTTGTATTCAGAATGATCACCAAAAGTCACAACTTCAACATGAGAATGATGAGTTCATGACAAAAATTGTCAAGTTAACTTCTGCTAATGAAAAGTTGGTCAAGGAGGTTAAAGAATATAAGTCTCAAGCTAAAGATGTGTGTGAATATTTTGAGAATCTGATTCCAAAAATCCACAGCAAGAGTTGAAGCACTTAAAGCATCCAACGATGAACTTCAGAAAGCTTTAGATGTGGTTACTGCTGAAAGAACTCAATATCAAATTGTTTAGTCTGAATTGCAAGATAAGATCACTACTCTGAAGAAGGACAAGATTTTGTTAACCAAAAATGTTGAGATCTATAAGGAAAGAGTGGATGAACTTACAAAAGAAGTGCATGCTGCTCATGATGGTATGAGAAGAGAAAAACCGTTAGTTAATAGCACATCTAAGAAATTGATTCAATTAGAAAAGGTTGTTGCTGAAGCTCAAAAGGCCATGGCAGATTTGAATATTGAAATCTTGGATCTAAATCGTCAATTGCATAATTTAAAGAATTCTCATTCTTTTGCAAGTTATTTGTGTCAAGACGATAATCTCAAGAAGATGTTTGGAGGCGATGATTTCAATCAAATTCCGCATCCAGTTATTCAATCTGATGCTTTAGCTGATATTCATTCGTCTGATATTACCAGCGATTACTCTGAGTTTGTGTCTGAGAAATTGGAGAAGAAGAATTCAAAGACTTTTAACAAGAAAGTGGAATCTTCAACATCTGGTACACCAACATTTGTTAAATTTGTTTCTGGTGGAACTGGTATAGTTGATAAAGAAATGTTTGATGACAAGATGGTAGAGAAAAATGAAAAGATAGTGTCTGATGATTAGTTGGATGTTAATTTGGTCGAAACTAACAATTTGAAGGATATTAAAGCTAAATTTTTACCCAGGCTGCTAAAGCTGGTTCTTCAAGCTCTCGAGGTTGATCAATCCAAGCTACCTGGTTATAAACAAGCTGGTTTGGGTAGCGAAGGCAAGAAAGTTGCAAAGAGAGAACCGAAAATTATGTCAAAGAAGGTTCAGAAAGCAAAGAAAGATACAAGCTTGGATCAAATATATCACCTGGCTCAAGTTTTCATTTCTACCATGGAAAAGGGATTTGGGGGAAAGCAAAAGAAGAAGTTTTCGTCTGAAAGTTTTCCAAAAGAATCTTCTTCATCTGATTCTAATGGTACACCTCAAAGTCCTACATCTAAATGGGTACATTCTAATCGATTTCAAGTTTTTGATGATATTTCTGATGATACTGAGTGTACTTATAAATGTCATCCAATTAAGGACAAGCTACAGTCTAAACGATCATATCATTTGTGCTACCAATGTCGCCGAAAGGGACATATGGCCCAGGATTGTCCTGTAACTGCCAAAAGAATGTTTTCTGGAAAAACTGCCACAATAATTGATGAATCAGGCAGAGTTTTTACTGACTCACCACCTTCACATTTTAAATCGACAAGTAAACAAGTTTTCAAAAGTGATTCTAGTGTTGGTGATTCATCACAAGATGATGTTTCAGCAAAAACTGCACCTATAAAAATGCAGTGGCGACCTAAGGTGGTCAGCCACGACTGCAACCGATTTTGTTGAAGACACTGGTCGACCAGAAGCTGTGTGCTTCGGGTCCTTTGAATACTAATCTTTAAATCCAGTGTGCAGGGTACTTCAAGAAGACCTATTAGTGATTGTGAAGTTCAAGCTTCAAGAAGTTGCTGATAGTGGAGTTTCCTGTTTAACTTAAATTGAATGATCCATATTTCTAAACTAAAAGTTTTTCTGAAAGCTTAAACTGAAAGGTATCAGTATCGATTTGTCAATTTTCTTTCTTTTACATTCCGTATGTAGTTTAGGGGGAGAAAATTGAAAAACCAAAAATAGTGTCTTTGTGTTTTTGTTAAAATGAAAATCCAAAAATAGAGTTTTCATTTTAAGGGGGAGAAAAAGGAAACATTGAAAAACAGAAAAATACAAAAAAAACATTGAAAAATGAGAAATTAACATTGAAAAACAGAAAAATACAAAAACATTGAAAAATGAGAAATTGTATCCGACATATTTGGGAAATGATGGTACATTGGCTTACGTGTCTAGCTCATGGATAAAATAGATGAAAAAGCCATAAGATCATTGCTCGATGTGCTTGGTAGGCTCGGCATTTAATCAGAAAGTATTCAGATGTGATATTCATTAAATACTAATGCTTGACCAAGTGGACAACATCTTGATGCATATCTCATGATATATCAAGAAAAAGATATATGAAAAAGCAAAATGAGAAGTCACTGTGTATACATGCGTTCATTTTGCTAAGATTTAAACTTGTTTGATTTTCTTTATTTTGTCAGACGATCGGACTTTCTCTGCGTGTCCACAAGACCGACCTGATTATTGTTCGTTTGATGTTCCGCTTTATTTTCTTTGGTGTTTCGTATAACTCATCGGACTTTCTCTGCGTGTACGGGAGTACTGACCTGATTGTTGTTGAGTTATACAATTTCAACTTGTTTTATTTTCTTATTTTGTTAAATCTGAGGCCTTATCTGCGTATCGAAAGATCGACCTTAAGGTAGACGATTTAACAGTCTTATTTCTTTTTGCATGGAACACAGTTGACGATATCATGAATAAAATCATTATGTGATTAAATCACAAATGAAATCACAAAGTGTGATATAAAAGAAAATACATATCTGAGTATGTCTGATAGTGTGGGGTACACTGGTCAAAGCAAATCTAATCAATACAATAACATATCTAGATGTTATGAGTATGATTGTGTCTGAGTTTAAGATGGAAAAATTATACCAGCAATCAACATGACTTGTGTGCTGACGTAATTAAAATTGAAGTGTAGTTCAACATGTCATGACCAATATGATCCCAAGTTGTGATCTTTCTCGCAAAAGACAAAAATAGTGTGTGATTCAGTATTTCATTTCCGTATTGCATTTATGTTTTATATATGAAAATTAAAAAAAATTTTAGTTATGTTTTAGCATAAACTTAGAAAAATTAAAAAGATTTTTGATGTGTTTTGATGTAAAGTTTCAAAAAGTCAAAAAGATTTTGTTTCTTATTTGTTTTTGACTGATCGATACATGATACACGATACAAAATCAAATTTTCAAAACTATATCTTGGATTCTCGAAGAGAAGTTTTGCGCCAAGATTAAATTAAAATTTCAAAAGAAAAAAAAAGCCGTGTTTCTGTCTTCTGAAATTGCAGGTTCTGTGTGACAAGACTCAAGCATGGTGAAAGGGGGCGTATGTAATATCTTTCACAAGTGGATCTTGATGTTCAAAGATTGTTCAAGATTGATCCAGCCATGCTGAAGATTGAAGGATGAAGTTTTGTTAGATAGATAGATAGCTAGCTAGATACACTACACGTTAAGGGGGCGTTTGTTAGAGCATATTCCTATGCTACGATATGTCTCGTGTATTGTATCTAGACTAGAGCGTTTGTGTGAGTCTTAGTGGCAACATACTAAGGTGGCCGTACCACTTGGTCCGCCGGACCATTGGTACGGGCGTACCAATGGTACGTTGGGTGGTCCGCCAGTAGTATGTTGTGCACTATAAATAGTTCATGTTAGAGAGAGTTCATAAGTAGTTCTGTCATTCTTCATCTTCTTAACTGTGTGCTCTGAGTGTGTTTCTCTCTCTACATTGTAACTCTTTGTGAAATCAATAAAGCAAAGCTTTATTTACTTCTCGTGTTACTCGTTTGTCTAAATCATGCGGTAGTAAGATTCGTTCTGTGGTTTTACAGATGGTATATAAGGCACCATAACTAAGGAAGGGGGCTAGGAAGCCTGAAGTGATTTGTGTAATAGTGTGTGTTGTCTAAAAACAAAGAAAACGTGCACAATTAAGAAGAAATTATTGGACATTTAAATTATATAGGCATGCTATGCATGAGGCACTAATACATGACACCTAAGGCATAAGTCTAGGTCAAGCTGGTTCTAATAACCTAGATCCCTATAGCCGTGGCTCTGATACCAATCTGTCACACCCCGACCGCTGGCAAAATATGTCGCGGCGCGCTGATTATTCAGATGCACACAAAACTAATTAGATGTTCCGATTATTTTTTAATCAACCTATTTCATAGCATTAGAGTAATACATGATAATCCAAAAACAATGCATTAAATAATACAAATTAATTTGTTTAATTTAGGTCTCACTAAGTACAGATGCATCCTAAAGTTTCATCGAAGCGATCAATAAGATCAAATAGCAAAACCTACAACTTGTATAAAATATAGGTCATCTATAAATAGTTGGTGAGTAAACATAGGTTTAGCGTACATAAGAAGTGTAAAGTATGCGATCCATGAGTTAAGTATAATCGATTATAATAAACTTGATATCAAATAGAGTAAAATAAGTATGCATGAGCCAACCTTGACACTAAAGCTTCTAATCACCCGACGGCCAAGCCAAGGCAGGCCAAGAGCGCTTGTCAAGCTAACATATCTAATACTCTAACCCTGAATTTTTATAGTTAATGTAACGCAAGTATGAGTATGAATATGAGTATGAGTAAGAGTATGAGTATAATTATGCGGTATGAGTATGAGTATGAGTATGAGTATGAGTATGAGTGTGAGTATGAGTGTGAGTATGAGTGTGAGTATGAGTGTGAGTATGAGTGTGAGTATGAGTGTGAGTATGAGTGTGAGTATGAGTGTGAGTATGAGTGTGAGTATGAGTGTGAGTATGAGTGTGAGTATGAGTGTGAGTATGAGTGTGAGTATGAGTGTGAGTGTGAGTGTCAGTGTGAGTGTGAGTGTGAGTGTGAGTGTGAGTGTGAGTGTGAGTGTGAGTGTGAGTGTGAGTGTGAGTGTGAGTCTGAGTCTGAGTGTGAGTGTGAGTGCTGAGTATGAGTATGAGTATGAGTATGAGTATGAGTATGAGTATGAGTATGAGTATGAGTATGAGTATGAGTATGAGTATGAGTATGAGTATGAGTATGAGTATGAGTATGAGTATGAGTATGAGTATGAGTATGAGTATGAGTATGAGTATGAGTATGAGTATGAGTATGAGTATGAGTATGAGTATGAGTATGAGTATGAGTATGAGTATGAGTATGAGTATGAGTATGAGTATGAGTATGAGTATGAGTATGAGTATGAGTATGAGTATGAGATATGAGTATGATAGATAGATGAGTATGAGTATGAGTATGAGTAGGATACGACGTATGAGTATGAGTATGAGTATGAGTACGAGTACTGAGTATGAGTATGAGTATGAGTATGAGTATGAGTATAGAGTATGAGTATGAGTATGAGTATGAGTATGAGTATGAGTATGAGTATGAGTATGAGTATGAGATATGAGTAATGAGTAATGAGTATGAGTATGAGTATGAGTATGAGTATGAATATGAGTATGGATAATGCGTATGAGTATGCGTATGAGTATGAGTATGAGTATGAGTATGAGTATGAGTATGAGTATGAGTATGAGTATGAGTATGAGTATGAGTATGAGTATGCGTATGAGTATGCGTATGAGTATGAGTATGAGTATGAGTATGAGTATGAGTATGAGTATGAGTATGAGTATGAGTATGAGTATGAGTATGAGTATGAGTATGAGTATGAGTATGAGTATGAGTATGAGTATGAGTATGAGTATGAGTATGAGTATGAGTATGAGTATGAGTATGAGTATGAGTATGAGTATGAGTATGAGTATGAGTATGAGTATGAGTATGAGTGTATGAGTATGAGTATGAGTATGAGTATGAGTATGAGTATGAGTATGAGTATGAGTATGAGTATGAGTATGAGTATGAGTATGAGTATGAGTATGAGTGTATGAGTATGAGTATGAGTATGAGTATGAGTATGAGTATGAGTATGAGTATGAGTATGAGTATGAGTATGAGTATGAGTATGAGTATGAGTATGAGTATGAGTGTATGAGTATGAGTGTATGAGTATGAGTATGAGTATGAGTATGAGTATGAGTATGAGTATGAGTATGAGTATGAGTATGAGTATGAGTATGAGTATGAGTATGAGTATGAGTATGAGTATGAGTATGAGTATGAGTATGAGTATGAGTATGAGTATGAGTATGAGTATGAGTGTATGAGTATGAGTGTATGAGTATGAGTATGAGTATGAGTATGAGTATGAGTATGAGTATGAGTATGAGTATGAGTATGCGTATGAGTATGAGTATGCGTATGAGTATGAGTATGAGTATGAGTATGAGTATGAGTACTGAGTATGAGTATGAGTATGAGTATGAGTATGAGTATGAGTGTATGAGTATGAGTATGAGTATGAGTATGAGTATGAGTCTGAGTATGAGTATGAGTATGAGTATGAGTATGAGTATGAGTATGAGATATGAGTATGGAGTATGAGTATGAGTATGAGTATGAGTATGAGTATGAGTATGAATGGTATGAGTATGAGTACGAGTGTATGAGTATGAGTATGAGTATGAGTATGAGTATGAGTATGAGTATGAGTATGAGTATGAGTATGAGTATGAGTATGAGTATGAGTGTATGAGTGTGAGTATGAGTGTGAGTGTGAGTGTGAGTGTGAGTGTGAGTCTGAGTCTGAGTGTGAGTCTGAGTGTGAGTCTGAGTGTGAGTGTGAGTGTGAGTCTGAGTGTGAGTGTGAGTATGAGTATGAGTATGAGTATGAGTATGAGTATGAGTATGAGTATGAGTCTGAGTATGAGTATGAGTATGAGTATGAGTATGAGTATGAGTATGAGTATGAGTATGAGTATGAGTATGAGTATGAGTATGAGTATGAGTATGAGTATGAGTATGAGTATGAGTATGAGTATGAGTATGAGTATGAGTATGAGTATGAGTATGAGTATGAGTATGAGTGTATGAGTATGAGTATGAGTATGAGTATGAGTATGAGTATGAGTATGAGTATGAGTATGAGTATGAGTATGAGTATGAGTATGAGTATGAGTGTATGAGTGTGAGTATGAGTGTGAGTGTGAGTGTGAGTGTGAGTGTGAGTGTGAGTGTGAGTGTGAGTCTGAGTGTGAGTGTGAGTGTGAGTGTGAGTCTGAGTGTGAGTATGAGTATGAGTATGAGTATGAGTATGAGTATGAGTATGAGTATGAGTATGAGTATGAGTATGAGTATGAGTATGAGTATGAGTATGAGTATGAGTACGTGAGTTGAGTATGAGGTATGAGTATGTAGTATGAGTATGAGTATGAGTATGAGTATGAGTATGAGTATGAGTATGAGTATGAGTATGAGTGTATGAGTGTGAGTATGAGTGTGAGTGTGAGTGTGAGTGTGAGTGTGAGTGTGGAGTGTGAGTGTGAGTGTGAGTGTGAGTCTGAGTGTGAGTGTGAGTGTGAGTCTGAGTGTGAGTATGAGTATGAGTATGAGTATGAGTATGAGTATGAGTATGAGTATGAGTATGAGTATGAGTATGAGTATGAGTATGAGTATGAGTATGAGTATGAGTATGAGTATGAGTATGAGTATGAGTATGAGTATGAGTATGAGTATGAGTATGAGTGTATGAGTATGAGTATGAGTATGAGTATGAGTATGAGTATGAGTATGAGTATGAGTATGAGTATGAGTATGAGTATGAGTATGAGTATGAGTATGAGTATGAGTATGAGTATGAGTATGAGTATGAGTATGAGTATGAGTATGCGTATGAGTATGAGTATGCGTATGAGTATGAGTATGAGTATGAGTATGAGTATGAGTATGAGTATGAGTATGAGTATGAGTATGAGTATGAGTATGCGTATGAGTATGCGTATGAGTATGAGTATGAGTATGAGTATGAGTATGAGTATGAGTATGAGTATGAGTATGAGTATGAGTATGAGTATGAGTATGAGTATGAGTATGAGTATGAGTATGAGTATGAGTATGAGTATGAGTATGAGTATGAGTATGAGTATGAGTATGAGTATGAGTATGAGATATGAGTATGAGTATGAGTATGAGTATGAGTATGAGTATGAGTATGAGTATGAGTATGAGTATGAGTATGAGTATGAGTATGAGTATGAGTATGAGTATGAGTATGAGTATGAGTATGAGTATGAGTGTATGAGTATGAGTATCGAGTATAGAGTATGAGTATGAGTATGAGTATGAGTATGAGTATGAGTATGAGTATGAGTATGAGTATGAGTATGAGTGTATGAGTATGAGTATGAGTATGAGATATGAGTATGAGTATATGAGTATGAGTATGAGTATGAGTATGAGTATGAGTATGAGTATGAGTATGAGTATGAGTATGAGTATGAGTATGAGTATGAGTATGAGTATGAGTATGAGTATGAGTATGAGTATGAGTATGAGTATGAGTATGAGTATGAGTATGAGTATGAGTATGAGTATGAGTATGAGTATGAGTGTATGAGTATGAGTATGAGTATGAGTATGAGTATGAGTATGAGTATGAGTATGAGTATGAGTATGCGTATGAGTATGAGTATGCGTATGAGTATGAGTATGAGTATGAGTATGAGTATGAGTATGAGTATGAGTATGAGTATGAGTGATATGAGTATGAGTATGAGTATGAGTATGAGTATGAGTATGAGTATGAGTATGAGTATGAGTATGAGTATGAGTATGAGTATGAGTATGAGTATGAGTATGAGTATGAGTATGAGTATGAGTATGAGTATGAGTATGAGTATGAGTATGAGTATGAGTGATGAGTATGAGTATGAGTATGGATGAGTACGAGTATGAGTATGAGTATGAGTATGAGTATGAGTATGAGTATGAGTGTATGAGTATGAGTATGAGTATGAGTATGAGTGTATGAGTGTGAGTATGAGTATGAGTCTGAGTGTGAGTATGAGTATGAGTATGAGTGTGAGTATGAGTATGAGTATGAGTATGGAGTATGAGTATGAGTATGAGTATGAGTATGAGTATGAGTATGAGTATGAGTATGAGTATGAGTATGAGTCTGAGTATGAGTATGAGTATGAGTATGAGTATGAGTATGAGTATGAGTATGAGTATGAGTATGAGTATGAGTACGAGTATGAGTATGAGTATGAGTATGAGTATGAGTATGAGTATGAGTATGAGTATGAGTATGAGTGTATGAGTATGAGTATGAGTATGAGTATGAGTATGAGTATGAGTATGAGTATGAGTATGAGTATGAGTATGAGTATGAGTATGAGTATGAGTATGAGTATGAGTATGAGTATGAGTATGAGTATGAGTATGAGTATGAGTATGAGTATGAGATGAGTATGAGTATGAGTATGAGTATGAGTATGAGTATGTGAGTATGAGTCTGAGTGTGAGTATGAGTATGAGTATGAGTATGAGTATGAGTATGAGTATGAGTATGAGTATGAGTATGAGTATGAGTATGAGTATGAGTATGAGTATGAGTATGAGTATGAGTATGAGTATGAGTATGAGTATGAGTATGAGTATGAGTATGAGTATGAGTATGAGTATGAGTATGAGTATGAGTATGAGTATGAGTATGAGTATGAGTATGAGTATGAGTATGAGTATGAGTATGAGTATGAGTATGAGTATGAGTATGAGTATGAGTATGAGTATGAGTATGAGTATGAGTATGAGTATGAGATATGAGTATGGAGTATGGAGTATGAGTATGAGTATGAGTATGAGTATGAGTATGAGTATGAGTATGAGTATGAGTATGAGTATGAGTATGAGTATGAGTATGAGTATGAGTATGAGTATGAGTATGAGTATGAGTATGAGTATGAGTATGAGTATGAGTATGAGTATGAGTATGAGTATGAGTATGAGTATGAGTATGAGTATGAGTATGAGTATGAGTATGAGTGAGTATGAGTATGAGTATGAGTACGAGTATGAGTATGAGTATGAGTATGAGTATGAGTATGAGTATGAGTATGAGTATGAGTATGAGTATGAGTATGAGTATGAGTATGAGTATGAGTATGAGTATGAGTACTGAGATACGAGTATGAGTATGAGTATGAGTATGAGTATGAGTATGAGTATGAGTATGAGTATGAGTATGAGTATGAGTATGAGTATGAGTATGAGTATGAGTATGAGTATGAGTATGAGTATGAGTATGAGTATGAGTATGAGTATGAGTATGAGTATGAGTATGAGTATGAGTATGAGTATGAGTATGAGTATGAGTATGAGTATGAGTATGAGTATGAGTAGAATCGAGTATGAGTATGAGTATGAGTATGAGTATGAGTATGAGTATGAGTATGAGTATGAGTATGAGTATGAGTATGAGTATGAGTATGAGTATGAGTATGAGTATGAGTATGAGTATGAGTATGAGTATGAGTATGAGTGTATGAGTATGAGTATGAGTATGAGTATGAGTATGAGTATGAGTATGAGTATGAGTATGAGTATGAGTATGAGTATGAGTATGAGTATGAGTATGAGTATGAGTATGAGTATGAGTATGAGTATGAGTACGAGTATGAGTACGAGTATGAGTATGAGTATGAGTATGAGTATGAGTATGAGTATGAGTATGAGTGTATGAGTACGAGTATGAGTATGAGTATGAGTATGAGTATGAGTATGAGTATGAGTATGAGTATGAGTATGAGTATGAGTATGAGTATGAGTATGAGTGTATGAGTATGAGTATGAGTATGAGTATGAGTATGAGTATGAGTATGAGTATGAGTATGAGTATGAGTATGAGTATGAGTATGAGTATGAGTGTATGAGTATGAGTATGAGTATGAGTATGAGTATGAGTATGAGTATGAGTATGAGTATGAGTATGAGTATGAGTATGAGTATGAGTATGAGTATGAGTATGAGTATGAGTATGAGTATGAGTATGAGTATGAGTGTATGAGTATGAGTGTATGAGTATGAGTATGAGTATGAGTATGAGTATGAGTATGAGTATGAGTATGAGTATGAGTATGAGTATGGGTATGAGTATGAGTATGAGTATGAGTATGAGTATGAGTATGAGTATGAGTATGAGTATGAGTATGAGTATGAGTATGAGTATGAGTATGAGTATGAGTATGAGTATGAGTATGAGTATGAGTGTATGAGTATGATGTATGAGTATGAGTATGAGTATGAGTATGAGTATGAGTATGAGTATGAGTATGAGTATGAGTATGAGTATGAGTATGAGTATGAGTATGAGTATGAGTATGAGTATGAGTATGAGTATGAGTATGAGTATGAGTATGAGTATGAGTATGAGTGTATGAGTATGAGTGTATGAGTATGAGTATGAGTATGAGTATGAGTATGAGTATGAGTATGAGTATGAGTATGCGTATGAGTATGAGTATGAGTATGAGTATGAGTGTGATGAGTATGAGTATGAGTATGAGTATGAGTATGAGTATGAGTATGAGTATGAGTATGAGCATGAGTATGAGTATGAGTATGAGTATGAGTATGAGTATGAGTATGAGTGTATGAGTATGAGTATGAGTATGAGTATGAGTATGAGTATGAGTATGAGCATGAGTACTAGATGAGTGTATGAGTATGAGTATGAGTATGAGTATGAGTATGAGTATGAGTATGAGTATGAGTATGAGTATGAGTATGAGTATGAGTATGAGTATGAGTATGAGTATGAGTATGAGTATGAGTATGAGTATGAGTATGAGTATGATGTATGAGTATGAGTATGAGTATGAGTATGAGTATGAGTATGAGTATGAGTATGAGTATGAGTATGAGTATGAGTATGAGTATGAGTATGAGTATGAGTATGAGTATGAGTATGAGTATGAGTATGAGTATGAGTGTATGAGTATGAGTGTATGAGTATGAGTATGAGTATGCGTATGAGTATGAGTATGCGTATGAGTATGAGTATGAGTATGAGTATGAGTGTATGAGTATGAGTATGAGTATGAGTATGAGTATGAGTATGAGTATGAGTATGAGTATGAGTATGAGTATGAGTATGAGTATGAGTATGAGTATGAGTATGAGTATGAGTATGAGTATGAGTATGAGTATGAGTATGAGTATGAGTATGAGTATGAGTATGAGTATGAGTATGAGTATGAGTATGAGTATGAGTATGAGTATGAGTATGAGTATGAGT
>JBCNJP010000008.1:35812124-35832124 GCA_039602395.1 Deinandra increscens subsp. villosa | reverse complement strand
TCCTCTAGCGACAAAATTTCTGACTCATCTGCCACACACTTTCTCAAATGCGACACATGGAATGTTGGGTGGATCCCAGACAATTCCTCGGGCAGATCTAGTCGATAAGCAACTTCTCCAACACGTTTGGAGATTCTGAAGAGTCCAACGAACCTCGGACCAAGCTTACCCCTCTTATGAAAACGGATAACATTCTTCCATGGAGAAACTTTCAACAGGACGTAGTCTCCAACTTTGAACTCGATTGGCCTTCGTCTTTTATCAGCATAAGACTTCTGTCGATCCTGTGCAGCTTTCAATCGTGCCTTGATTATATCAAGATCGTGAGCCATATATCTGACCGATTCTTTACTTCCTATTTCCCGCTGGCCAACTTCACCCCAACATACAGGAGTTCTGCATTTCCTACCATACAACATCTCGTAAGGTGGCATACCTATACTTGAATGATAGTTGTTGTTGTAGGAGAACTCTGCTAGTGGTAAGTGATTGTACCAGCTTCCTCCAAAGTCAATAATGCATGCGCGTAGCATATCCTCCAGGGTTTGAATCGTTTTTTCGCTCTGGCCGTCTATCTGAGGATGATACGCCGTGCTAATATGCAATCTTACTCCCATATTTTCGTGAAATTTCCTCCAGAAACGTGAAGTAAACTGAGTGTCCCTATCTGAAACGATAGACACTGGTACTCCTTGACGTGCGATAATTTCTTTCACGAAGATCTCGGCTAACTTTTCTGAAGAATGCTTCTCACAGATAGGTAAGAAGTGAGCACTCTTCGTCAGCCTATCCATTATCACCCAAATGGTGTCATAACCTTTAGCTGTTTTTGGGAGCTTGGTTATGAGATCCATGGTGATATGTTCCCATTTCCATTCCGGCAGTTCTAAAGGCTATAACTTCCCATACGGTTTCTGATGTTCGGCTTTAACCTTCGCGCAAGTTAAACATTTATTCACGTACTGCATGACGTTAAACCTCATTCTTGGCCACCAGTAGTCTTTCTTCAGATCTTAGTACATCTTTGTCGAACCTGGATGGATTGAGTAACGTGACTTGTGTGCTTCATCCATTACCTTGCCACGAAATCTGCCAGTGAGTGGTACCCACATTCTACCGAACTGAATCTTCACGCCGTACTCATTTTCTTCTAGGCTTTCAGTCTGGCCTACCATTCGTTCCTTCTTGACATTTTCTTCCTTGAGGGCTTCATGCTGCTCCCTACGAAGTTAGACAAGAAAATCAGGAGTAACTATTAATCTATACGACCTCGCCAGGAAAAGCGGATGCTCATCCTTTCTGCTCAAAGCATCCGCAACTACGTTTGCTTTTTCTAGGATGATACATGATCTCACAGTCGTAGTCTTTGATTAGCTCCAATCACCTACGTTGCCTCAAATTAAGATCCTTATACTCGAAGAAGTACTTTAGGCTCTTATGGTCAGTGTAGATGGTGCATTTTGCTCCATATAAACAATGTCTCCAAATTTTGAGAGCAAACACGACGGCTGCCAAATCTAGATTGTGAGTTGGATAGTTTGTCTCATGAGGTTTTATCTGTCATGACACGTAGGCAATTACCTTACTTCGCTGCATCAACACACAACCTAAACCTAAATAAGAAGCAACGGAGTACACTACCAAGTCTTCAGGCCCATCCGGTAAAGTCAATACCGGTGCCTGAGTCAGTCTGGTTCTCAACTCTTCGAAAGCCTTCTGGTGACTTAAACCCCAGACGAACTTTAAGTCTTTCTTGGTCAATTTTTTTTTAGAGGCGTCGTGATCTTTGAAAAGTCTTGAATGAACCTACGGTAATAACCGACAAGACCCAAGAAGCTACAAATCTCTGATGGCGTCTTTGGTGGTTTCCAGCTCATTACCGTTTCTACCTTGGAAGGATCTACAAGTACACCATTTGCTTTATGACGTGACCAAGGAATTGTACTTCCCTTAGCCAAAACGCACATTTGGAAAATTTGGCATACAACTTGTACATCCTTAAGGTCTCTAGTACTTCCTTCAGATGCATAGCGTGGTCAGACTCGCTTCTGGAAAAGATTAAAATGTCATCTATGAACACGATCACGAATCGGTCC
Source organism: Deinandra increscens subsp. villosa (assembly GCA_039602395.1). Taxonomy (NCBI): domain Eukaryota; kingdom Viridiplantae; phylum Streptophyta; class Magnoliopsida; order Asterales; family Asteraceae; genus Deinandra; species Deinandra increscens. The sequence continues at coordinate 35,830,028 of JBCNJP010000008.1, read as the reverse complement.
AACATGGGTCAGCATACTCTATTCATGAGGTCCATGAATGTTGCAGGTGCATTAGTCAACTCAAATGACATTACCAGGAATTCATAATGACCGTATCTCATTCGAAAGGCCGTCTTCGGAATGTCTTCGTCTTTAACCTTCAACTGATGATAACCTGACCGCATATCGATTTTGGAAAACCAACTCGCTCCTTGTAACTGATCAAATAAGTCGTCGATTCTTAGCAGAGGATATCGGTTCTTCACCGTCAGTTTATTCAGCTCCCTGTAGTCGATGCACATTCTCAAGCTTCCGTCTTTCTTCTTCACGAATAGAACCGGAGCACCCCAAGGCGAGATACTCGGTCTGATGAAACCCTTGTCAAGCAACTCTTGCAGTTGTGACATTAGTTCCTTCATTTTGGATGGAGCTAATCGATATGGTGTATTGGCTACGGGTTTGGCTCCAGGCACCAAGTCGATTCCGAACTTTATTTCACACTCAGGAGAGATCGACATGTCTTCTAGGAACACGTCTGGAAATTGGTTTACTATCGACACATCCTTCAACTCCTTCGATTTTAAGTTCGAGTCAATAGCATAAGCTAAGAACGACTCACACCCGTGACTTAAGAACTTCGCGCTTTAATCATGGAAACGATCTTCACTAAACAACTGTTACGATCTCCGTAAACGGATAAGACGTCTGCTGTTGGCGCTCGAATCTGAACTTTCTTCTGGTTACATATAATTTGCGCGTCGTTCTCTGCGAGCCAATGCATTCCCAATACGATATCGAAAGTGGCTAAAGTCATAGGGAATAATCTAATAGGCAATTTATGTTCTTCTAATTCTATCAGGCAATTATCTATCATATCAGAAATTATAAAACTTTTTCTTGAGGCAGTCTAGACTTCGAAAGGTTTCTCGGCCCTAATAGTCGGTTTATCGAGTAATACACAAAATTCATGCGATACAAAATTCTACTGGCACCCGAATAAAATAGCACAGTTGTAGGCACATTATTGACAAGGAACGTACCTGAAACTACATCAGGTGTCACTTTTGCCTCAGCATCAATTATCGTATACGCCTTACCCCTAGCCTTCGGGATTTCGGTTGCTTTCATTGGTTCTGGTTTCGTCATTAACTTGGGATAGTTTGGCCTGATGTGTCCCTGTTCGCCACATTCAAAACATGTCTTCCTCTCCGGACAACTGATAGAGAGATGACCTTCCTTCCCGCACTTGAAACAGTTGCTCGACCCCAGTTTACAGCTTCCAAAATGACTTTTATTGCACTTGCGGCATTTCGGATTGCTGCCTCGAGAATCATTCATGTGCTTCTTGCGATGACCTCCATCGAACTTCCTCGAACTCCAACCTGTCTCAGACTAGCTTCATTTGCGTTCTCTTGGTCGACCTTCTTCACCGTATTCTTCCTCGTAAACTGTGGCGCTAAGATCAATTGCTTCCTGGTACGTTCTAGGAGCATGAGGTTTCACTATCTTCCGTATTTCTGTAGGAAGAGCTTGCATTTCATCGAACCTCGTGGTAAACTTCTGATGAGTTGCATTTCCGGCTTCCAACCTCAGAAAGTTGGCTTTAATCTTCTCAAACTCATTCTTTAGGCATAACTTATTCATCACTCGAGTCTTCGCAGCAATGGCTTCTTCGCCTTGGGATTGTAAGATAGAGTCCCACCAATACAACGCTCCATTAGCAAAGGAATGAGCTGTGTATTTCACAGCTTGATCTACACGACATTCACTAATGCCAATGACAGCTTCCATCTCTTGGATCTAGCGAATAGTTAAACCACCATCTCTCTTTCCCTCGAATGAAGGAGGCCTGCATCTACTGAAGGATTTGAACGAACAGCCTCGGCCCATCTGCATCAGCACCATTTTTTCCACCGTTAGCTCCTCCAGCACCGGCTCCACCTACTCCGGTAACTCCTTGAAGCTGAGCTATCAGGTTAGGCATTGCAGCCTGAAACGCGTTTGCTACTTCTGCAGCCATCACGGCTCGTTGTTCCTCAGTAAAGACGTTTCCTCCTCTAACATTATTGGGTTCAAGATCTGGTTGTGCACGCCTTCCAGAACCGGCTGGTCTACCGACTGGTCTGTTCATTCTTCTATCGCCTTGTCCTTCTCTTACCATGATCTACAGACATTTTAGAATTCATGTGAAGGCGAGTCTCTAAATTTTAAGGGCATGATGATTAGATAAGTGCAGACTTCATACAATTTCATAGTCATGATGCTTTCAAAACCCAGTTACTTTCATCACACTCATCCCTAGTGTCTATTCCTCTCATTTATATGTCTACCGGTGATTCTAATTCAAACCGGTCTATTTCCCGTATTTTGGCCACATAACAGTTAGTACCCTAGATACATATATATGGTTAATACCTAACGGAAGTAGCTAATTGCAATTGGGTACCTACCAGATTTACATATTATGTTCCTAATGCACGTCCTTTTATGGGCACAAGCTAGTCTGCTGGCATTCTATCTTATCTTACTATTTTTCCAGAGTCCTATTTTAAGTCTAAATACCGCTTTTAGTACTTAAATCTCTTAAACCAAGGCTCTGATACCAACTTGTGATGCCCACTTCTAGACTTAGCTCTAGGAGGGGTCACGCATCGGATTTACTCATGAACACAAGGTACAACAGAGATAACTAAGGAAACGGAAATTAAAAACTTTTATTTATATATAACGCCAACTACAAGTAAGATAAAACTACTACAATGGTTATCTATAACTACAAAAGATAAAAATTAATAGATATGCCAGCAGCCCTATAGCTTCACACGAACAACTTGCCCACCTCACTCTACTTAAACCTTAGCCTTCCCTTTAAACTCGGATCCTTAATATAACCTGATATACATACTTTAAAGAATCAGCTTACGCCGGTGAGTTCTACGTTTTTCTAAAAGCGTTACCATTTTCGGGAAAGTTTATTCAACGCTTGGGCCTAACGGCCTCCTTTTAAACAAGCATTTATCAGGTATAAAATATAACATTATACCAAAACATAATCTTTAAACATTTATCAGGTATAAAACATAACAGAATTATACTAAAGCACTTAACCATTTATTCATTCAACTAAGCATTGTCTATCGGAACCATGTTAGTTCCTCAGGCAACCATCACCACCCGAATACCATTTCAAGATTAGAGTAACCGTCGCTACCCGGGAGAACCGTTATTCCCTGCTTTTAGTTGTCCAACCACCATTTCCCCTATTCACTTAGATAATGTTTGCTTAGATCAAAACCTTTTTAACCTTTTCAACCTTTTCAAAAGTCCATTTAAATAACCTTTGTATTTGGACTCACAACCTTTTCAACACTAGTCTATCACCCGTATATGGAATAAGAATTTTATAAATTTAATGTTATTGGTCTAGTTTAGACATCAGTGAAACCTATACTGGACTGAATATATAACATTTCCTATTGTATTACGGGTGTTTATATATAGGAATTACCGCAGCGTATCCACCACACCTAAAATACAAACGGATATGATAAAGAATCATCGCAGTCTAGATTACATCTTACAATCACAACAAGGCCAATAAGATTATATTTACCCGACACTTATTCACATACGCAAGCTTAGACCAAACGTTTACGTTTTCCATTTATCAAAACTTTATTTAAAAGTTTCATCCTTTACATTATCCGTTCATTCTAACCTTCCCGAAAAAAGTTTATAACAGGTAATCACAGTATAAAGCAGTTATAGGCATTAAAACATTTCACGTATGTGTATTAACACAAACAGGTAAAAGGCATTTCAATTACTTTTCAAGTAAACAGTTGAATATGTATATCAGCCCGAAAATAGAAAAACATTTAAAACATTTAAAAGTGGGCTCATAGAACTCACCTTATTCTCTTAAGCAATTTAGTTGAGTCAGAACCTCCTTTACGTCTTCCAATTAAACCTAATTGCGTATTGTATGGTGCTAACGCAAGGTCTTATATAATAAACACCTCCTATGTTTATTTTAGCTCTTTGTCAACTTAACAATACTTAGTTATTAAGTTTATTCATTTTAAAGGTCAAAATGATCAAAATGCCCTTTAGGCAGTTATCCTTCCTTTTTAGTGTTAATATGAAGACACACATTCCTATAAGTAGTCGCTCACTCCGGGATCGCCCACTGAGGTATGCCAGGTCCCATTTGGGATTTATGCGACACCCCCGCTTTTCCAGAAACCCCAGTGTACAGGTGTAGGATCGGTGTTAATCTAATTAACTTATCAAGAAACCCTTTTACTTGCAAGTATAACCCTGCGGAATTAAAGTTATATTTCGCTTTACTTGAGCTTATATTAGTTCACTTGTTAATGTAATTGCTTGATTGCATAAAGATAGTAACAACGAAGTAAGAAATACTCGGCACTATTTGCATTAACTCAAAGCTACACTATTACAAGTTGATCGAGAACTGTGTGTAAACTATGAGCTAACTACTGCTATATATAGTGCTAATGAGATCCATGGCAGCCATTGATCTCAAACGATTTAATCTAAACAGTTATTACAAAGTCAAATATAAACTATCAAAAGAATAAACATCGACAGTTGGAATATCTTGCGTCTAAACAGCAACATACTACTTTAGGAGAGCGGCTTGGGCAGATATAGAAGCAAGCGAGAAGCTTTTGCAGGATTGGACTTCTTAAAAGAAATCTCAGGAAAAGTCCGGTTGAACTCATTATCTGGTGGATAATCGAGTTCACCCGGAATATTCGCTAGCTGAAAAAACTGCTTATTCCGCTTGAATAGCCAGTTCCGCTTGAAGTTGAAAATTCCGCTTCAACTTCAACTTCAGCCGGAACATATCAAAAGTGGCTTTTAGCCGGAAATCTTCTCAGCGAAGTATTCCTTACAATCTCCCCCTAAGCTGATGCTGTTAAATTATTCTCCAACTTTAATGTTTATCTTCAAAACTGACTTGTACCCAAAATTTTTTCTCCTTGACCTACTTGTCCAAGGACTTGATGCTGGCATCTAGCTCTTGAGAAAGCTCTTTAGAATTTGTCTTGGTCACCTTCACGTATTTGAATGATTCCCAATCTCTTTCACTCCATTCAGTCTGAATTGAAATGGATTCATGGGCAGTGAAGGTGCCATCGGCTCTGTGCACATAAAACAGCTTCTCCTCTTCTTCCTAAATGATGAATTTGATATCACTAACAGGTTCATCTTCTTCTTCTGCTGAATCTTCATCTAAGTTGCTCTTGTAAAGCATTCCATATTCGAGCACTATTGGTTCAATGTGAAGTTCTAGCAGATGTTCAGCTCTTGATGGACTTAGAAGTTCTCTAAGCTTCAGAATGATATTAGTTATTTGTAGTGCAGTAAGATGAGTTTTAGCCTGGTGAGCATTCACAACTTTGGATGTGCCATTCTCCAGCTTGAAGGTGAAATCAAATGTGTCTTCATTCACTGTCCACCCAATAATTTTGTTCTTTCTGGGTGGCCCTTTTCTTCTTTTGCTTTGATCCCTTTTCCTTTTTGCATGCATCATTTTCCTTTTCTTCATCTTCTCCTCTTCATCAGAATCATTTTCTGATTCTTGCACTGCAGGTGCTTTGCCCTTTAATGAAGGAGAAGAAGGACATGGTTGAACTTCAGTAGGTTTGGTGGTGGTGGTAGAGATATTGGTGGTTGAGATTCTCTGATTGTGAGTGGAGGTAGGGTTGTTTGTGTTGGTGGTCTACTGGCTTCGGGTGTAGGGCTTGAAGGTGGAGTAGGTGGGAAAATATCTGAGAAATCAATGGTAGGTGGAGGCTTCTTCTTAAGACGAACAATTGGTGTGAAATTGTCTGTTCTGTATTTTGGATTGGCAAGCTTGGTGGCTACCTTTTTGGAAATTGAAGGTGGTTTGTAGGGTATGTTAGCAAGTGACTGTAGAATTGATGGAACTGTTTTAGGTATGGGGTTTGGATTGTATATGAAAGAAGGTGGAGGTTGGATATTTGCATAATCAGTGAACTCAGGTTTGATATTTAAGTTAGAAGATGTACTTGAAGTGAGTTCTGAAGGTGAGGGCATCACTAACTTTGGATTCACAGCAGCTATATCCCCTTTTAGCTCATAAAAGATTGAGTCAATTAAGTTGCAAAGTTCTCTGACTTTCAACTGAGCTACCTCTTCTTCTATTTTCAAATTTCTAACCACCAGGGCCCTTTTTACCTTTGTCAACAGTTGGTAGTTCTCATCATTCTTTATCAATTTGGTAGGCATCTGAGAGGTAATAGAGATAAGCATTTGCCTTTCAACATCAGTCATTGCTTCTAAATTGTAATCCTTTAGCCTCCAGTTAAAAGATCTTGTCTTAGCCTCCTTAAGCAAGTTCTCAACAACTCTAATTTGTGAATACAGATCAATTTCCTCTTGAAGCTCTTTGGCTAGCCTTTCATCTTCAGCTACCCTTTTTGCATCTTCTACCATCTTCAACAAAGCTTCAGCTTCAGGAGTTTGAACAACCTGCTGAATAGATTTAACTGCAGGCTGAACCAGCTCTTCAGCTTCAACTGGTTCTGTACTCCCCATAGCTATTAAAGTTGCAGCTATGTCTTCTGCCTCTTCACTTAACTGTTCTTCCGACTGAACCACAGGTGGCTGATCAGACCCAAAGATTGATTGACCGGGGCCATATATTGGATTAGGAGTGCTTTCATCAATTTGAATTACTTCCACCTGGGTTTCCGCTTGAGGTTCCGGTTGAACTACCAGTTGAGCTTCCGCTTGAATTTCCGGTTGAACTTCCGGGTGAACAATGTTTAAACCTTCAGTCACCACCTGAGGTTGGGTGACTTCAGAATCTTTATCAGTTAGCTCCAACACCTCAGTTCCTTCATCTTCACCAATCAAGTTTTCATCACCTCCTTCAGACATAGTAGCCACTGCAATAGTTGCAGTGCTTTCTTCAATATCAGTTGCTGCCTTGCTGGTGGAAGCAGTGTTCCTCTCCACTTGATCACTGGCTCTTTCAGCCAGAAAGATAACATCTTTCAGTAATCTTGTGATCATGTTTATGCGCTCAGGGAGAGCACCAACAATCAGCATTGAAGACTGAACTAACTCAGTGAGGTTGGGGTCTTCAAATGGAGAAATAGCAGTCAGTTGACTGCTCTTTATGTTAACCCAACTTTCTTCAACTGTGAAGGGGTTGACACCAATTCTTTTGCAGGCTGTGGCTCTAACTTCAGCCGGAATCCTCTGAGTTTCTTCAATTTCGATCATTGCAGGCCTTGAAGGCATCTTCTCCCCCAATTTGACAGTATCATCTTCATCAGCTTCTCTGTTAGGGTTTGAAGGATCTGCCTCAGCTTCAGTATGAGCAGCCTTCACCAATTTAGCAACAATTTCATTCAGATGATCAACCTGTTCTTGGAGATTAAGGTACATACTCGTCAATTCAGGTAGTGTATAGCTGTCCTTAACTGGCTTTTTACCAGTATCCCTGGACAAAACCAAGTTATCAATCCGAGATTGATCAACTGTGGTACCCATGGCTTCTTGGCACCTGGTATTCTCTTCAACTATTTCAGCAGCCCTTGGTTCCAATGAAGGAACCATGGGTGCTGATTAAGAGAAGATTGCCGCAGTTTGGGTCTTATTGATGTTACTGCTAGCACCAAAACCCAGTGGGGATTCTTGGGCAGCAACAACCCTCTCTGCATGAATCTCTTCTAAACCTCTGAGATTCACCTCCAGTGAGGAGTGGGGGTTCAATGCAGCATTGTCTTGGTCCATCAGTATGTTCTCATGTAATGAGGTTGGTGAGTTAATAACACCCTCATTTAGACCAAGAATGGGTGCACTGTCACTCCTAGGTGATAGGGGTTGTAGGGGTGAAAACTGTTCAGATGGGGATTGTACATCTGTTTCTAATGAATCCCCCTCAAGTGAAGGTTCATCCCTAAGAGAAAATCCCAATTTTACCAGTTTCCTCTTAGGCTTTTTGCCTTGAGCGGGGTTTGAAGCTTCGGGTTGGTTTGTGGCACTAGGTGGAGGAGACCTAATAACCATTTGTCTCTATCTTTTGAAAACGATAGGAGGAGATTCAGATGAGGAAGTGGGAATGGTGGTAGTTTTAGTGGTAGCTTTCCTCTTTTTGGATTGATAGGTCTGTAAAGTAGAGGAAGCTGGGACAGATGTGGGCTCAGGAACTATTGGGTTAATAGCCCTGTCATCTTGAGCAGGTTGCTCAACTGCTGCCACAGTTTCCGGTTAAACCTCAGCTTGTGCAGGTTCATCAGGAAACTGCCTTGGAATTGGCAGGGGATGGTCAGTATCCCTTCCAAGAAAAACAGTCTTGTTTGTGGCTAAGTTCGAAAAGGTTTTCTCGTTTAGGTGTTTTGGTTCTAAAAGTTTACCACCCATGACAATTTGGGGGTATTCCTCCTTGAGAATACATGTCAAAAACCTTGGGTATAGATAGACATATTCTGGTGAAAGATTTGTTTTGAGACCCTTGAAAATCAGTTTAGAAAAGTTGAAATTTTGACCTTTAACTACAGCATAAATACTGAGTCTTGTTCAGCAGCAAGTTCATCAAACCCGCCTTTCTTGGGAGTCAGGCAAACCAGAAGGGTGTGGGCTAAGAATCTCCACTTGAATGGTAATTGCCCCTTCTTTATGGTTTTGCTTCCCATCGAACCTCCATAGCCAATATCTTTGAAAAAGTTGTAGATAAACTGATGAGTCAACAAACACATACCCGTCTTCGTCCCTTAGTTTTAACACCTTTCGAATTTTGGCTTCATCAGTTTCCACTGTGGTGCCTTGAACTGTCGACACAATCTTTTCACTACCATCATCGTCTTCGGTAACCCTAGCATGTGACCAGAACTCCTCCATGATTTCTTCAAAGACGATCGCTTCAACTTTCAGCGCATAGTGAAGATGACAGTTCTTAAGGAAGTCTATCATACCATTGTAGATGTCTGTCTTGCTGGTTTTCTCGGGATAAGCCACCAGGTTATGTTCCACGGGGAACTTTGGGTCACTGGCAGGCTTCTTGCCACTCGTGCTCGCCTTAGGAGCCATTATTGATTGCAGGTTTGAGAGAAAGTGACGGTTATTTGGAAGTTATGGAGAGGGTTTGGGAGTAATTTCGGAGTGGGGTTTGAGAGAAATGGGGAAATGACGGTAATTTAGGGATTTTTACCTTTTACATCGATGACGTGGAGGAGAGAGGTTGTAAACCGTCGTTTCAGTACTTGATGTGACTGATGCTTTATGGGTTATACGGTACAACTTGGTAAAGCATGTCATTATCGAAAAGAAAATTTACTGAAACCTCTGATATTAAATGGTTAAAAAGTTAATGGGTAATTAAATGTGTATCCGCTTAGAAAATTGTGCCTTCCGGGTAATTAAAGTAACTTTGACTTTGTTGACCCGGAAGTTCAAGCGGATCCCATTTTCTCCTTTTATTTTAATAACAAAATTTCTTCCGTCTGAACTTCAAGCGGAGAATTTTTCTGCTTGGAAGAATTGTTTTCAAAATAATTTTCCACCAGAATTTCAAAGCATTTTTCGGTTGAAGTTCACCCGGAGTTTTTTCAAAAATTTATTTCTCACAGGTTGAACCAGAACTTGAGACTGAAAACCAAAACACATGAATTTTTTAAAAATTTGTGCTAATTTTTCATAGATTGACAGAAGTTACTAACTATGAACTGAAATGGTTTCTAATTAACACAAGAAATTTCCTTTTTCCTTTTCTTTTCGTATCAAGAGACAGACTCTTAAACACATGCCTCTCTGTTATTAAAGTTGTGAAAAGTTTTATTCAAAGTTGATCATCCCAATGGCTGTAATGAGGTAGAAGAATCTTGTCTCATCAAAAGCTTTTGTAAACAAATCTGCCAATTGATGATCAGTGTGAACTTTGAACAATTTTGTTAAATTCTTTTCTGCACAATCTCTAATAAAGTGATACCATATTTCAATGTGCTTTGTCTTAAAGTGCTTCAGTGGATTGTTGATGATGGAGATGGCACTGTTGTTGTCTGCAAGAATAGGGGTTTCCATGATCCATAATCAAGCATTTGATTTTGGATCCAAAGGACTTGACTACAGCAACTTGATGCAGCAATGTATTCAGCTTCAGCTGTTGATGTAGAAACACAGGTTTGTTTCTTACATTGCCAAGATACAAGCCTTTCACCTAAGAATTGACATCCTCCTGATGTTGATTTCTTGTCAATTTCACATCCTCCATAGTCACTGTCAGTGAATGCTCTGAAGGAGAAATCAGAATTCCTAGGGTACCACAAGCCCAACTTAGGTTGACCCTTCGAATACTTGAAGATTCTTTTGACTGCTAGCATGTGTGATTCCTTTGGTGAGGACTGATATCTTGCACACAAGCAAACACTGAACATGATGTCAGGTCTACTTGCTGTGAGATACATCAGTGATCCTATCATGGCTCTATACATGTGTACATCCACTGGCTTGCCACTTAAGTCACTTGTTAACTTGTGGGAATTGGACATAGGAGTTTTTGCACTTGAGCATGCTTGCATATCAAACCTCTTCAGCATGTCTTGGATATACTTTGATTGGTTCAGAAAGATCCCAACTGCAGTTTGCTTCACTTGTAGTCCTAAGAAGAATGTTAATTCTCCCATGGAACTCATTTCAAATTTAGACTGCATCAAAGTTTCAAATTCCTTGCACAAAACAGAATTAGATGAACCAAAAATAATATCATCTACATAAATTTATACCATCAACATATCCTTACCAACAGTTTTGACAAAAAGTGTTTTATCAATAGCTCCTCTCTTGTAGTTATTCTCTAGAAGATAGTTAGAAAGAGTTCCATACCAGGTTCTAGGTGCTTGTTTGAGACCATACAAAGCTTTGATCAGCTTGCACACCCTGTTAGGATGATGAGGGTCTTCAAAACCAGGAGGTTGCTTGACATACACTTCTCAACAGTTTCTGAAATTGAATTTTCCGGTTGTACTGGAGCCGGAGAAATAGGTTCCGCTTGGACTTCAACTAGAACTATGTCATCTTCAATTTGAACTATTTCAGAAGGTTTCTTTCCATTGTCTGGCAAGACGGGTTTCATGCTCATTGAAGAAAAGAAGATTGGCTTCTTGATTTCAGCATTGTTGCTCTTCCAATGATCATCAGCAGACCTGTAAACATTTGGTTCCTGCACTAAAGAGCTCACAGGCTTATCAACAGTTATGTTGAAAGCGGTGGTTAGCGCATCAATATCGAATAACCAAGTGGGTTGAGACTCAAAATTGTTGGTTGATTTTTCATTGAAAGATACATTTATAGTTTCTTCAACAATTTTGGTTCTCTTGTTGTATACTCTGTATGCTTTTGACACACCTGAGTATCCAACAAAATATCCCTCATCTGCCTTTTCTGCAAATTTGGGCAATAACTCATTGGTTATCAATATTGTAACAGGACAACCAAATGGCTTAAAGAAATAAATGTTTGGCTTTCTTTTTCTCCAAAGCTCATAAGGTGTCTTGTTTTTTCGTTTAACAGTTAAGATCCTGTTTTGGACATAACAGGCAGTGTTCACTGCTTCTGCCCAAAATATCACAGGGAGCTTGGAGTCTGCTACCATAGATCTAGTAGCTTCAATAAATGTCCTATTTCTCCTTTCAGCAACACCGTTTTGCTGTGGAGTTCTAGGAGCACTGAATTGTCTCACAATTCCCTTTTCCTCACAAAATGAATTCAAAACATGATTTTTGAATTCTGTGCCATTGTCACATCTGATTGTTTTAACCTTAAGATTAGATTGATTTTCTAAATTGATCACAAGAGTTTTCAACAATTCAGCAGTTTCATCTTTTGTTTTAAGAAATAAAACCCAGGTGTATCTAGAAAAATCATCAATTTTTACAAAATATCATGACTTTTTCCCCAAACTCATTACTCTAGTTGGACCAAAAAGATCCATGTGCAATAGCTCTAGAGGTTTTGAAATAAAAGACTCAACTTTTGGCTTGAAGGAGGTTCTGTGTTGCTTGCCCTTGAGACAAGGTACACAATTTTCAGAACATGTGAAATGCTTGTTAGGAAGACCCTTAACTAAGCCAAGATTTACAATTCTGTTCATGTTCTTGTAATTCACATGACCTAACCTCCTTTGCCACAAAGCGGACTCATCAACAGAGGCTTTGGATATGAAACAGGCAGTGCCACATGAGGGTGCAGCAACTGACATATCCATGATGTATAGCCCATCTCTCCTGGGTGCCTTAAGCATAATTAATTCATCAGGAATTTTGACACCAGGTTTGAGAACTATAACCTCTTTCTCATTAAACATCAAATTCAGATTCTTGTCACACATTTGTGAGACACTAAGTAAATTGAAATTTAATGTATCAACAAAATTGACCTTATCAAATTTTACCAGTCCATTGCTCACATCTCCTTGTGCTGAGATATGGCCTTTAGTGCTTCCAAAGGCAACTGGACCTCCATTTATTCTTTTTGTGTTTTCCAGAATATGCTTATTCCCTATCATATGGCAAGTGCATCCGCTGGCCACTACCCATAAGCTATTTTGGCCTTTATTCTGCACCTGCATATATCAGAATTGATTAGTTTCTATAGGGGACCCAAGCCTGAGTGGTCTTGGGTCTGCCAAAAGCATCATTATACTTGTACTCCTTAAGTACTAAAGTATTTACAACTAGAGTTTCAGTGAGCAGATCATCATTGTCAAAGCTTAAGTTCTCATACTGAGTACTTGTTTGACTAAATCTTTCTCCTTTGGTGTTTTTCCTTTCAGCAATTTTTCTTTCCCTATATTCCTTAAATTTTCTTTGCTTGTTGGTTATTTTCTTGGATTTTCATTACTTTGATTCACCAACTTAGTTCTTTCAGGAGATTTGGAAAACCTTTGAGGAAGATTTTTGTTTTGATTTGAATTTTCCCCCTGAAGTGGAATATTGTGACTTCCACTTGAACTAACAACAAATTCAATTTCAGGTTGCTTAGATTTTTTGCTTCTTGAAAAGTTTTCTCTAGAGGTGGTCTTTCCTCTAGAGGGTTTCTTCTCCCTTGAGCTTCAAAATGCTCAAACCCATCAGCAAAGTGTACATGTGGTCTCTACTTTGGAGCAGGGGCTAATCTGGGTTGAATTTTGTTTTCCGGTTGAACATGAGTTCGAGCGGAAAAGTGTTCCGCTTGAACTTTAGCCGGAAAGTGATTTTGCCTTAGAACAGAAAAAACTTCCATTTTTTCGTTACCAATTAAAACCTTGTTGGATACAAATCCAAAATGCTTCATTGTGTGGCTTTTCATAGGTGAAATTCTTCCTGTGAGTTTTTTTTTGAAAATCAGCCTTTGGTTTCAAAACAGGTTTTGGCATCAAAAGAGGTTTGACTTTACTCAGTGGGTTGAACTGACACACAACAGCTAGGTGACCTTGTTCACCACAACACATGCATTCAACAATTTTGGTTTTACCAAATTCAAATTTCCCGAGAGACTCATGTTTGGTCACTGGGTTGAAAGTAAGTTGACCAAACCTTTGAGTTTGACTTCCCTTTGGTTGCTCAGGTTGCTTTCCTCCAACTTTTGAATCTTTGGGTTCATAAATAGTTGGTGGTGGCACAACAATTGAAGGTTTCAAAATATTTGATTGATCAGCTGATGCAGAAGTGCTTGCATCAGTGACTTCAGTTTTTTCAAAACTTGATTGTGACGAGGTGTCATCAACAATTAGACTAACTTTGCATTCTGTTTTCAAAGCTTCAATTGGTTTGATTACTGGTGAGTATTCAATAGGTTGTTCAACACTGTTATAACCAACACCAGCTTTACCATACAACCCTCCCATCCATAGCTTCTCAGCTTTTCTATTTGCAGTTTGAAATTTTTCACAAGTAAACAAAGCATCTTTTAGCTTGATTTCAAGAACATCAACCTCAGCCTTAGCATCTTTGGCTTCATTTCTTGATTTCTCAAGTTTTGACAGCAAATCATCAAGCTGTGTTTCAAGAACTGAGTTGGTTTGTTTTAATTGTTCATATTCTTTGGTTAAATTATCAATCTTTAAAATGTAAGATGATTCAGTTTTCTTAAAACATTCCTTTAACTCATTTAGGTTTGAAACTTCATTAATCAAATCAGTGTTATGATTTTGGTACTTCATTAATCAAATCAGTTTTCTTAAAACATGTTCTATAGGTCAAATGCAGTTTTGTATCCTTTAAACCCACTTAAAATGGAATTAGGAAGTGCAGCCTGTAGAGTCCAATATGCCTTATAGTCAAATTCGAGAGTAGCATAGTCAGATTCAACATAAGTCAAATGCAGTTTTGTATCATTTAGGTTTGAAACTTTATTAATCAAATCAGTGTTGTGATACTCATTTAGGTTTGAAACTTCATTAATCAAATCAGTTTTCTTAAAACATGTCTTATGCAAGTAGGGCTACATAGGTTTTCTAGAACTCTTTCAGGAATAGAGTTTACCTGATCTGAAGTGGAGTCTTGTTTGGCCATCGAAGCATGATTTATTGGCTCACACTCAGCAACAAAATCTTCCCATTCAACACATGAGGTTTGATTGGCAACAGCAGCAACCACATTCTGGTGGTTTTGACTTCCGGTTGATTTTGGTGGGGTGGGTTGATGACCTGAGTTGTTACCAGAATTGTTGTTGGAATTGTTTCCACCATGATTCTTCATTTGGACATGACCCTGGTTCTGTCCTTCCCTTCTTGGCTGTGGGCATTCTCTTGCAAAATGACCAAGCTGGTGACAGTTGTAGCATTTCACCTTGCTCTTGTCTAGGCCTATGTGAGCACCTTTTGCTCCCTTGTAGGTTCTACCAGGTCTTTTGTAAAACCTTTGAGCCCTGACAGATACCATAGCAAGTTGGGTCATAATATCCATTTCTTCCAAATCATCAGCACCTATACACTCAAGATCTTCACGAATGAAGCCTTGGTATGAGTCAGTTGCTACGTGAGCATCGTGAGAGTTGTCAAACGTGTTTGAGAAACTCTCTTGACACCTTGGTGTCTCAGGGAAACTGACTATAGGTGACTGATATGATGATGAGTTAGAAGATCTTTGATTTTGAAAATCGGTAGTTACTAGTGCAGTTGAAAACAGCTGAGTTGACTCAGAAGATGAGCTTTGTTTAAGATTCAGTTCCATTTCATAGGCACTGAGTATGCCATGAAGTTCACTAAGTCTCATCTTTTTCAAATTCTTACATACCCTGATGCTCACAGTGTAAACTGTCCACACAGAAGGCAGGGAACATAGAAATTTTCTGTTTACATCTACTTGGTCTAGTTTTACGTCTACCTTTTGCAGTTCATCTAAGGAAACAAATCTTAGGTACTGATTTGTCATTGATTCACCAGATTTGAAAGTAAAGTTCTCATATTTCTGTTTTAAGACATCTTTCTTGTTTTCTTTTACTTCACTGATTCCTTCATACATTTCACGTAAGGCATTCCATATGTCAAATGTAGTTTTGTATCCTTTAAACCCACTTAAAATGGAATTAGGAAGTGCAGCCTGTAGAGTTCAATATGCCTTATAGTCAAATTCGAGAGTAGCATAGTCAGATTCAACATATTTGTCTAAAGGTTTAGGTATTTTGACTTATGCATCATCAGCAGATGAAACCATGGGTGAGTAAGGACCTTCAGTTAGAGATTTCCAAATACAACGGTCTAACATACTGACAAAACCTTCCATTCTGAGTTTCCAGGTACCAAAGTCATCAGGAGTGAACATTGGTGGTTTGTTGGCACTACCGTTTGGACAACTTAAACTGAGATCACTCATTTTGACAAAAAACTTTTGAAAGATAAAACAACAAAGCTTGTAAAGTAAGCAAGTAGAGTATCAACTTTGAAGCACTGAAAGTCTTCAAAGTAGGAGCCAAAGCTCTGATACCACTTGTAGGATCGGTGTTAATCTAATTAACTTATCAAGAAACCCTTCTACTTGCAAATATAACCCTGCAGACTTAAAGTTATATTTCGCTTTACTTGAGCTTATATTAGTTCACTTGTTAATGTAATTGCTTGATTGCATAATGATAGTAACAACGAAGTAAGAAATACTCGGCACTATTTGCATTAACTCAAAGCTACACTATTACAAGTTGATCGAGAACTGTGTGTAAACTATGAGCTAACTACTGCTATATATAGTGCTAATGAGATCCTTGACAGCCATTGATCTCAAACGATTTAATCTAAACCGTTAATACAAAGTCAAATATAAACTACCAAAAGAATAAACATCGACATTTGGAATATCTTGCATCTAAACAGCAACATACTAATTTAGGAGAGCGGCTTGGGCAGATATAGAAGCAAGCAAGAAGCTTTTGCAGGATTGGACTTCTGAAAAGAAATCTCAGGAAAAGTCCGGTTGAACTCATTATCTGGTGGATAATCGAGTTCACCCGGAATATTTGCTAGCTGACAAAACTGCTTCTTCCGCTTGAATAGCTAGTTCCGCTTGAAGTTTAAAATTCCGCTTCAACTTCAACTTCAGCCGGAACATATCAAAAGTGGCTTTCAGCCGGAAATCTTCTCAGCGAAGTATTCCTTACAACAGGCGCCTACCCTTTCTGTCCACACGAACTTCTAAGTATCCGAATAACTCAGTATATTATTTTATTATCATTTCACACTTTTTAAAGCCATATATATTATATATTATATATATATATATATATATAATGTTAATATATTAAAAATCAAGTCCCAATACGTCCCGGGTTATTTTAAATTTAAATAATCTTATTTCAAAACCCTAATGTCCCGTTTTTCTTGTTTCTTTATTAAAACTCATATTCAAAACCAACTTAGAGTATTATCCATTATAACATTTATAAAACCCTTTAAAATATCAGAACTTCGTTTAGTACCGTTTACTCAATTTTGGCAGAACAACATTACGAAAACCCTAATTTTGACCCGTTAACAAAACCTTAACCAAACCTTTTTCAATTGTGAAATAAACTTAGGGCTTTCTTAAAATACTTTATTTTAGGATTACCTACAAAAATTCAGACCCTAATTCCAACCCGATCACCCAATTTTGACAAAACAAGCTCAAGAACCCTAATTTTTCTATATTTTTAGAAATCATACTTAGGCACAATATTGTAAAAAACTAACATAGGTTATTTTTAACCAAACCTATTAGAGGAGAACTGCAAAATTTGAGCTTATAATACCTCGTCGTTTGGTCGAATTGAGCAAATGAACTTTCTGGGTCGGGTTAGGGTTTTTAGGATGAAGATTTGATGAATTGGTGAGTTAGAAGTGATGTTAGATTGAGTATTTATAGTGGTTAGCTTCGTCTTGATGCCCTCCAGGTGCCTATGGTGACTAGCTACTCAAATCTGACGCTTATACGAAGAAAATTGGGCCGCAAGTTAAGAAACGTTGAAGAAAAATGACCAAAAAAAATATGTCGCCTGTAGTGGCTCGCGTACCGCGAGAGTTGATCCTGGGACCTGTCGCGACCCATGACACACTTTGGAAAATGATAGTTTTGGTCCCTCAACTTTCTATTTACATTTTAAGCCCCAAACTTGTACGAAACTGTAATTTTATGCTTAAAAACATTATGGGGCATATATATAAAATTTTCTAAGGCTCGAGACATGTACGAGGATATACGTATACATACGTATATATATTTATATATATTTATATATCTTTTATAGTTTTATGTTTTATCCCCTCAAACTTTGCAATACTTAGTATTTTATGTCACGAATCATGTTAGGACATATTTTTACTATATTCTGAGCCTTGAAATGCTTATGTTGATTATAAACACGTATAATATCCGTAATGTTTATAACTTTACATAAATTACGCTTTTAGCCCTT
>JBCNJP010000008.1:35779624-35811624 GCA_039602395.1 Deinandra increscens subsp. villosa | reverse complement strand
AGGTGGGAAGCTATGCTCACAGGCCGCTTGCCTTGGTCGTCTAGAAAGGCGTACTCCAAATGCGAAGGAAGTGGTTTCAGCTCAAGTGGAGCCTCTTCTACGACCGTTTCCGTGTGCTCTTGCTTCGAACCTGCTTCCTCGTTGAAGCTGATAGCTGCTACCATCTCCACTTCTTGATAAGTGCTATTGAGGGTTTGGGAGTCTTCTTGATCCTTGCCACATATGTTGTGTAACATGCTGCCAACAGTGGTCATGATAGAGTCAAGGAAATAGCAAGTGTCATCCTGACTGGCTGGGCGTTTCATAGAATCGTGGATGTTGAGAGTGACGGATTAATTTCCCATTCGAAGTGTGAGCTTTCCGTCATACACGTCGACTATGGCACGAGAAGTGGCCAGAAATGGCCTTCCTAATATGAGCGGAATGTGCTCATCCTCGTCCATGTCCAGGATGACGAAGTCAACCGGAAAAACGAAATTATCGACTTTTACCAACATGTTCTCCACTATGCCCCTGGGGTACTTCACTGATCGATCAGCAAGCTGAAGTGTCATGCACGTAGGTGTGGGTTCCCCCAGGTCCAGTCTCTTGTAGACTGAATATGGCATCAGATTAATACTGGCCCCTAGATCGGCCAGGGCGTTACAAACCAGAGTGTTACCTATTAAACAGGGAATCGTAAAACTCCCTGGGTCTCGCATTTTAGCAGGTAAATTTTGTTGGAGAACTGCGGAGCACTGTTCATCGAGAGTTACTGTGGATAGCTCTTCAAGTTTCTTCTTATTGCTAAGAAGATCTTTCAGGAACTTGGCATATTTGGGCATTGATGCCAGAGCTTCCACGAACGGAAGATTAATGTGCAGCTGTTTAAATAACGAAAGAAATTTTCCGTGCTGCTCCTCCATCTTTTCCTTCTCAAGCCTCTCAGGATATGGTATCCTAGGCTTGTATTCCTTGAGCTTGGGCTTTGCTGCTGTGGCCTGTGGCTCTTCAGGTTCAGGGGTAGCATTAGTAGCTTCCTTTGACTCTTCTGCAGGCATGTCTTGACTCACTGGCGTTTCTTGAGTCGTCTTTCCGCTTCGTGTTGTGACTGCATTTGCAAACCCCTTAGGGTTTCCTTCAGTATTTGATGGCAGTCCGCCTTGTGGTCTCCCTGAGAGTGATTGCGCGATTTGACCCACTTGACGCTCTAATGCTTTCTCGGATGCAAGTTGGTTTTGCAGTTGCTGGTTGATCTTTGCCATCTCTTGGTCGTGTTTTTGGAACTGAGAGTTGATTTCTTGATCCCTTTTCTTGGTGTAGGCGTACATTTCAGTCATCATCTCTCTCATTGTGGGTTCTCGTTCCTGCCCTTGGGGCTGCTGGTTCTTAGGTGCAAACCCCAGTGGGTTTGAGCTTCCTGCCTGGTTCTTGTAGCTGAACCCTGCGTGATTCTTCCAGGAGGAGTTGTAGCGATCCCCATAAACCGGACCTCTCTGTCCTTGACCCACGAAATCGACCGTCACTGTGTTGTGCGGGCAACTGGCAGTACTATGTGCTTCTCCACATATTTCGCAATCCTGTAGCTCTGTTGTCTGTGGCAAGACTACCTTGCAGAGAGTGTCAATCTTCTTTGATAATGCTTCTAGTTGAGCTGCCACCATTGTATCTTGACTTACCTGATGCACCCCTGCTTTGAGTGGAACACTGCTTCTAATTGAGGGGTACTGGTAGTCATTCAGAGCCATTTCTTCTAGTAATTGCTCGGCTTCTTCAGCAGTCTTCTCGCCGAGTGCTCCTCCAGCAGTAATGTCCACTAACTGACGGGTTTGGGGGCTGAGCCCATTGTAGAAGGTTTGGATCTGCTGATATTGCTCCAACCCGTGGTTAGGACATTTTCTTAGTAATTCCTTGAAACGCTCCCATGTCTCAAAGAACGATTCTCCGTGGTCCTACTGATACGCGTAGATCTTCAGTCGTAGCTTCGCTGTCTTGCCAGGAGGGAAGAATCGGTAGAGGAACTTCTCTGCTAGGTCGTTCCATGTGGTGATCGAACCAGCAGGTTGTCCATCGAGCCACGCCTTGGCTTTTGATCGGAGAGAGAATGGGAACAGGCGTAGCTTGGCCGCGTCACCGCTCAGGCCTGGGAGCTTGAATGTGTCGCACACCTCTATGAAGGCCCTGATATGCGCGTTGGGGTCTTCATCGGCCAATCCATCGAATTGGATTGAGTTCTTGATCATAGTGATGACCTGAGGTGGAATGGTGTATGACTCATTCCCAGCGGTTACCGCGATGCTCGGGCTTGCTCCCGCCAAGCTCGGCTTCGTGTAGGAGGAAAGTGTTCTTCGTGGCGGTTCGGCCCATCTTTTGCCTCTGCTGCTGACGTCTGCGTCGAAACTCTCGTTCAGGTTCGTCGGAAGGTATAAGTAGCTCAGACTGAGAACTTCGTCGCGTACACCAGCGAGTTGCAGGATTAGAAATTTTGGCTAAACAATAAATTTTGACTATTTAAAACGTTACCGCGTCCCCGGCAACGGCGCCAAAAACTTGATGTGTTGTTTAGTGTATATGAAAAGTGGGGTTCTACACTATCAAATTTTAAATTTATAAACTGGTTATTCACTAGGGGACTATACCAACACACTAAGGCAAGTATACCTGTCGTGCGTAGCACAGTATTGGTAAACACTGGGTTGTCGAACCTCAGGGACACGAACTTGTTGAAAACAGTCGATTTATAATTCAGCCGGTTTTTTTTTTGTTTTATTTTCAAATTGATTTTAATTTACGAAACTGAAAATGACAGTAATTAAAATGTTGTTTGGAAAAATAGATATTTGGTAAAGGATCACTTAGGCATGGCTCCTCCAACTTAGGTTTGACAGGTGTATCGGTAATGCGTTACTTATCTCTGAGGTGAACTAGGGTCCTAAGACAAGGCTTACCTAGTTCCTATGGATAGGTTCATGGTTAGGGTTATAGACACGCCCTAGACGGTTACTACTGGTCCATGGTGAAGTACTGATAAGGTTGCGGTTTATGAAGTGCCCTAGGCTGGGTCCCGAGTTATCGGTGGCTCAACTCACAACTGGTCGAAGGGTTAGGATAGGTATGGCCCTAACGGTCCTAGAGTTGTGAGGCGGTTACAATTGGGTTGATAGGTTGACCTGGTAGGTCCTAGACACGACTAAGCAGGAACAAACCCGAGTTATCGGTGAATGCTTGACTACTTGACAATGGAAAGGGTATCTGCTAGCTAAGGGTAAGGTGATTTCTCACTCAAACTCTATGGTGAACTCCTAATCGAATTCTAGGGTTTCCCTGATGATCGTGACTATTTCTAGTTCACGCGTACGCCGCAGGTTCTGTTGTTCGGCTATACAATAGTTCCCTAACGATAGATGGCTTTGCAAGCTAGGGTTAGGGTTCCACAAGACCAGAGATTACTAGAGACAATATAGGAATTCAATTCATCAACCAAATCAAAGCAATAATAACTTTTACTTCATAAACGCATAATATAAGCAAAACCGATACAAAATTAAAGTCAAACCTTGGTTGGATTCGCCTCGCCTAAGCGATACGATGAGTTTAGACAACCATTTTAATGTTTAAACAAGAATAAATCAGATCTAAACAAGAGTGCATGACTAAATGTAAACACAATAACGAATAAAAGCTCGAAATGAAGAAAAACGCTACTTTACGACTCGTTGAAGGCTCCAAATCTTCGAATCTTCGAAGGACTTCAATGAGGGCTTCCCTTGGCTCTTTTTCTGCTCTCCAAGATGTCCCAAATGGTGGAAATGAGCCTTGTATTTATAGGGGCCGAAATCTAAAAACTTCCAAAATTGAGCCCAGGGTCCCTCACGGCCTGCAAGCCGTGAGGGGCTGCTTCACGGCCTGGGCTATCCAGGGACAGGGGCTTCACGGCCGTGAAAGGCTGCTTCACGGCCTGGACAGGGTCTCACGGCTTGGGCTGGGTCATTCACGGCCGTGAAGGGCCTTTCACAGCATGCAAGCCAAGCCGTGAAAGGTCTGTCATCGGTGACTGGTCTGCGGCTCAGCATCACAGCTTGGTCAGGGGCTTCACAGCTTGGTCTAGGCCATGAAAGGGTGTTTCAAGGCATGCAAGCCGTGAAGATTTTCAGCAACTTTTTATTTTGACTTCCGCGTTTGACCGGTTGACCCGAACTTTGACTTTTCTTCATTTTCATCTCGTTTTCCGTGCCAAACTTGTTTTAACCTGAAAACTCACAATAATCATCAGAAAAAAATATAATTTAATATTTTCAAGGTTATTTTGACGTTTTTCAGCCCGAAATCAACTATATTCTCATATCCAAAACTACACACATCAAACATCCCCATACTTAAACATTGCTTGTCCCCAAGCAATCATTTTTAATCTCGACACTACTACAACTCTATCTTAACCACATAGACATCTAGGTGTACATATTCGGTCCGCAAGATTTACAATCAATACTAGGATTTATAACCTCGCAGGTTTTAATGAATTTGAAAACTCACAGAATCTCCCAACCAAATAATGCGAACCATTTTTCTATCATTTTTTTTCACTCAACTCACCAAATCACTCGACCTATGGGTGATATTTGAAGTGAACGCTCAGGTCAAGCATATCTAAGCGTTTCTTGGGTTTATATATACGATCGTGCCGCCGAGTTCGTTATGGGATCCGACCAAAAAAATGGAGGGGGATACTCAAACGTTTGCTCATATATACGGGTGTATGAGCTACCACCCTAACGTGGCCTTTTCAAAAATGGGGTATAGATATAGCGGGGCCATTTCCGGAAGCTGCAGGACGGGTCAAATTTCTTATTGTCGCAGTAGATTATTTTACGAAGTGGACAGAAGCAAAGGCGGTGGCAAGCATAACGGGACAACATGTTAAAAAGTTTGTGTGGGAATACATTATATGCCGGTTTGGGTTACCATTACACATTGTATCGGATAATGGCAAGCAATTTGCTGATGATCCATTCCGAGGATGGTGTGAAGAATTAGGCATAGTACAGGTTTTTGCATCAGTTGCTTATCCGCAAGCTAACGGACAGGTTGAGCGGGTTAATCGAAGTATTGTAGAAGGAATTAAAACTCGTTTGGATAAGGCAGGTGGGGGCTGGGTTGATGTATCCACAAAACCTGAGAGCAACAGCTTGCGGCTGCTACATACTCGGCTTCTGCAGTGGATGTTGCTACTAAATTTTGCTTATTACACTGCCAAGACACCAACCTTTCACCCAAAAACTAACACCCCGCCGTTGTAGACTTGAAATTTATCTTGCAACCGCCGTAGTCAGAATCTGAATAAGTTGGCAATTCAAACCTATCATCATGAGGGTACCAGATCTTGAGATTAGTATTACCCTTCAGATAAGCAGAAATCCATTTGACCGCGACAAGATGTGAAAGCTTTGGATTAGCCTGGTACCTGGCACGAAGACATACAACAAACGTTGTATCAGGTATACTTGCAGTTAAGTACATTAATGAACCAATCATGGCCCGGTAAAGAGTTGTACCGACATCTTCATCACTCTCATCAAGTGAGAGGCCATGGTTAATCTAAATCGGAGTTCCTGGAACGCGAACATCGGTAATTTTGAATCAATTCAGAATTTCATGCACGTATTTCATCTGATGAATGAAAATTCCTTTTCCAGATTGTTGTACTTGCAGACCAAGAAAGAATGCCATTTCGCCCATTAAACTCATCTCAAAACCAGTTTGCATTAGCTTTTCAAAGTCTTTCGAAAACATGTCATTTGAGCTACCAAATATAATATCATCAATGTAAATCTATACCAGTAACAACTCTTCACCTGTTTTCTTCACTACGTCAAAAATGACCTTTAGCCACTGTTTTTTCTGAAAACGCATAGCCACTGTTTAAAAAAACATCGCTAAAGGTCATTCACACTAGTTTCGGGCCTTTTAGCCACACATTTTTCATTCGTGTGACGAAAAACATACATTCTCAGAACCTTTAGCCACACTTTTACAAACAAGTGTGACATATACTAGTCACGCAAAAAAAAATGTGGCCAAACGTGACCAACGACCACTGTGTTTGTTTCGATTTTAATTCACGTGACTAAATATGACGAAGGACCATGGTATTTTCTTTTGATGTGGCTAAAAGCTAATATATATAGCCACTTATTTTAATTTGTGTGACCAAAGAATAATGTTTATTATCCAGCTAGTAAAAGAAACAAAAAACAGTGACTATTAGCCACAGTAGAAATTTTAGAGCGTGACTACAAATTTTAGTTCCCTCCTTAGCCAATTTTTCAGTTCCCGCTTCTCTAATATTCACTTCCCCCTATCCAATTTTTAGAATCTAAATCGCTCCATAAGTTTATCTAACCCCATTCTCCCCCCAAAACCAGAAACACATCCTCGTCTCTCTCCCCCAGACCGTGTCCCTCTCCTCGTCTCAGTCTCGCATCCTTCAGCCATACCACACCACCATCACCATCGCGCATCCCCATCTTCATCAGCCATGGATGCTTTCTGTTCTTTCATGAAGGGAAATTGAAGATATGTTCGTATCAAAATCAAATACCTACGCACCAAGATGACATCTCTCTCATTTCACTCCCTGCACATCTAAATCAAAACCCTAGATTTGATGAGGCAATAACAATGCAGGTTAGGGTTTTTATTTTTCAAATAATTCATATCTGATTTGAGTGTTATTTTGAGTCTTATTGAAGTTAAATGAGTATCTGAATTTGCTCTGATGAACTGTATGAGATCTGATGAAGTAAACGATGCTCCGGATGTGTTATACACATCCGATCGCTTATTTCCAAGTCCTTCGCATGTGATGCTTGCCGAAAGTGTTATGCAGGAAACAGATACATGCGACCTCTGCAGATGCAAGGCTGGAAGATTATTCTCGGAGCCTATAAATAGTTGAAAGTTAGAATAGTTTGAGGATCTGGTACTTTCTGTATTTACACATGTGATTGTACTTTCTCTCTATGAATCAATGAAATCTTACTTTCATCTCTAGTCACTTAGTATCTTTCTGTTATTCTTGAACCTGAAATGGCGGCAAATTATCTCTGGTGATTACTTGCTTTTTCAAGATCCAAATGCTATTCGTAGTTGTATCATGTTGTTTTGTGGTTTAATCGGTGATTTTGAAGTTATTTATTTTATAAAATTTTGGTTGTTGTTCATTCCGATGTTCACCTTTAATTCTTAAAGTCGATTTAGCTGTGGGTTTTCTTGGATTTGTTGTTGCGTATTAAAATCTGTATTTAAAATGTAGAGCTTCTTTTTGGGTGTGCTAAATAGAACCCATAAAACTTGGTAGTATGAATTGCACCTGCCTATCAAATTCTTTCTGTGCAAGTCTGTTTAAAGAAATCACTGATATGAAGGTCTGCATAAATCTGGTTTTTGTTTGGATTGCCATTAGTATTTGGTGTGAGAATCTATTAACTTTGTTTTGGGCCTAATTTTGATTTGTTGTGGTAGGTACCCGTTGGTATAGCAACCCTTGGACGTATCGTTAATGTTATTGGAGAGCCTATTAACCATAGAGGTGACATTAGTAAGTTTTCTGCTCGCTATTGAGTAATATGGATTTTGTCTGCTCTGCTGAAACTTCCATTACACTTTTTCTTGGTTTTTTTTTCAACAGAAACCGATCATTATTTGCCAATCCATAGAGAAGCTTCAGCTTTTGTTGAGCAGGCGACAGAACAACAAATCCTTGTCACTGGAATTAAGGTAATTTATCTCTGAGGAATGTAATAAGTAGATGTGTAGATTACCTGGTGGTGGTGTTATGCTACTTGAGTGAGAAAGTAACAAGTCTACTGAATATTATTTAATCATCTTTACTGTTGTTGTTATAGGTTGTGGATCTTTTAACTCCATATCAAAGGGGAGGGAAGATTGGTTTGTTTGGTGGTGCTGGTGTTAGGAAAACTGTGCTTATTATGGAACTTATTAACAATGTTGCCAAGGCCCATGGTTTGTAGATGTTACTGTACATTTGCCACATTTTGATTTGATTTATGTTTATAAACTCTTTTGTCTTCTTATTTTACTAGGTGGGTTCTCTGTCTTTGCTGGTGTTGGAGAACGTACTCGTGAAGGTAATGATCTGTACAGGGAAATGATGGAAAGCGGCGTTATTAAGCTAGGTGATAAGCAGGTGTATTTGTTGGAGCTGTTATTATTCTTGTTTAAGAGTTCTACATCTTCAAATTTTCATGTTGTCTGATAATTTTTATGCTTTTAGAGTGAGAGCAAGTGATCTCATATATATGGTCAAATGAATGAACCCCCAGGTGCCCGTGCACGTGTTGGACTTACTGGATTGATCGTGGCTGAACAATTTAGAGATGCTGAAGGACAAGATGTGCTTCTTTTCATCGACATCATTTTCGATTTCACCCAGGTAGCTTTGGTTTGGTTCTATGACGAACCTATTTTACTAGTCAAATGTACTTCTTAAGGAGCATGAGTATAAGAAATAATTAATATGCAGGCTAACTCTGAGGTGTCTGCTTTACTTGGTCGTATTCCATCTGCTATTGGTTACTAACCAACTTTAGCTACAGATCTTGGAGGCCTTCAAGAGCGTATTACAACAACCAAAAAGGTTCTAATTCAGTTATATTTAGGTGTCCTGTTGTTAGTTGACTAATCATGAATGATATTATGGTGTAGATTGATGATGATGTTGTTGTTGAGTTGCTTCAAACCCTTGCTGATATGGATATAACTTTCACTGGCCTAAAGGTAAATAAACAACAATTAAACATTATGTATATTAATGTTTGATAATTGTCTCACGAAACTGATATAGTAATGTTTGATAAGGACAATGTTGCTCTCAAGGGGATAGCCAAGTAAGCTACTAAAATCATTCATTTTTACTAATAATCAGTGGGATATGTTGATCGAATCCTGAATCGTTAATATAATAAACAGATAATAAACGATAAAGATTACCTGTTGTCATCTGATTGAGATCAGCAGCAGTCATGGTTGTCCATCCTGTGAGTAGCCTTGGTTCCCCTTTAGAGTGTATAGCTAATGATGGTGTGAAGAAACCGTAGGGTATACGGTTTAGAGAGAGCCGAGAGAGAAGAGAGAGAGGTCGAATTAGATGTGTGGTGATTAACCCTTTAATCTCTCCCTAAGGGCCCTATATATACACCCAAGGGGAAACCCTAGTCTATCTAATAAGGGCAATTACGTCCATCAAATAATGCCAGATAGGGTTAAATAGGTAATTGATTATTTAAGATAAATGATTAAAGGACATAATAAGATTTATATATATATATATATATATATATATAAATAATGTCTAACATTCTCCCACTTGGCCGAATGATCATTTATATGAGGTATTAGATAAGTCTGATCAGAATTTAATACTCATTTCAATCTTAAACCAGAATTGCAGCAGAAAAATACAGTCATAGAGTTGATTATCCAACTCAAGACCCCCATTAATCATACTGCAACCCCACATTTAAATTTCAACATAAATTCAGAATCAATTACAGAAGTAAGCCCTTACCGTTGATTTATAATAAAACTGTCTATATGTCCCGTTAGGCATGCGTAACATATTTAGAGACAAAATCAAACGTATGAGGAAAATTTATAATTAGTCATTCATATTGTGATATGCTTGGTCATTAGTAAACCTCGTCTTCATTATGAGCTCTTAGAAAGACTTATGAGGATAGACATTAAATTATAGGATCCTTAAGCATATCATGAATGTTTTCAATACAAGAACTTAGTTTCCTCTATTTGTTCTTGAATGAACAAAACTTGTATCGAAAATTTAATGCAGCTCCACTCAAAACTGTTACTGTTTTAAGAAATTAGGGTAGCTGACTTTTTATCACAATGAGTCTTCAATACGTCATTCATCTGGAGTTGAGGAGTCTAATGATAAATTTAGCAACAATGACTTGTTGTTATCATTTTCTTATGACTCTTCCATGATCTATTAGATAAATCTGTCCACAGACATAAGGATATACCCCTGAGTTGACTTTTAATATCTTTTGAATACAATAAAGTCAAAATTTAGAGATAGTCAACTCCTTTAAGTTTCTCACTTCTTCTATAGTTCAAATTATAGTCTTTCGTTTCTTATAGATATTGAAATGCCATTTTAGATGCTTTATAATGAACTACTAAACTTAGGAAATGATTTTAATCATTTCTAGTATTTGAGCAATGTAGGCAATATCTTAAACGGGTATAGACTTGAACATAAGATTTAATTACTTGAACCTTTATTATCAGTCTCCTAGAGTTACAGATTGAGAGTGACGTTGCATGTTGTAATCTAATGAGACTTGATTAATGTCTTGTTAGGTTAATCTTGATGTATTTTGATGCTTATTGCATAAGAAGCATCTTCAAGATTTTAATGTCAAAAATTATGCGAGAATAAGTCGCTTTGACTCATGCAACAAGACTAATATATTACTTGCCTAAAATAATGGATATAAGGGCAAGCGTTGTATTAGTTGCTCCCACTCATCTTAAGGTAGCTCCATTTATCCACTTATTCTTGATGAAGAATGATTACATTTGTAACATCATCAAAATTTAAATTCACTTATGAGTTTTGCTTACATTAACCCTTTATTTGAATATACTCATCTTAAAGACTAAGTGTTCTTTAACTTTCAGGCTTGAACCTTAAGTTTAGTTTATGAACATGTCTTTATGTTAAGTAAGTATTAAGGAAAGATATTTTATAAGTCCGTTAAATCTCACTCATAATTATGAGTGAGTAATAAGGACAACGATAATCTCTCAAAGAATCATTTAGAAAAGGAATTCTTAACTTGTTAATAGCCTTTAGAAACCAATCACAATTTATAACGTTTTAATTTCTCCTTTCGGATTTCAGTTTAGCTATGAAAAACTAAACGTCTAACGTTATTCTGATTTTAGGGAGTTAAGCTTATTATAGCTTTATTCCATCAGATGATTGATTGTTAATAATGGCTCTTAAATCAGATATACGATTAGTAATCTTTCCAATATCCATGTAAGCTTTATTAAGGTAGGTTCATAATCATCAAAGTTAATAGGAAGCTTCATGCCTTGATGACCTACTAAGCTGGATCTAACGAGTTGAAGCAAAACATTAATAGTTTCATAGATTTCCTCTTGAGCATTTAAGTCAGGTATATTAGGAGTAACATTATTTTCTAAGTGTGTGGAAGTGGATCAGTGTTATCGCAGCGTGGTGTACAAGAGGTGTAATTAGAGTTAAATTCAGAGTCACATTTAACTTTATCTCTCCCCCCGCCTTTTGTACTTCAGGCAAGTCATGGATAAGGACTTACACTGCTCCCACTGACCTTAAGGGACAAGTCATAAATAAGGACTTGGACTACTCCCACTAATATTAGAATTCCTTAGGAACTTGGTATGCAACATGCTTAGTGTTTGAGGATTTGTAAGGTTTAATTTCGGCTAATAACTAATCATATGGTTAATACTTGGTTGTCTTCATGTCCGAATTTTAGAAAGAATTTTAGGGACATTTAAGTAACCTCGTTTAGCATATGAGTTGTTATTTTAAGAGCCTTGGTATATATAGGAGTAGATCTATAAATTTAGATGACATATTTATTATCATGTTCATAAGGATACTTAGATGCATAACTTAATTATGTATCTTTAGAAGTATCATACATGAGCTACTGGTTCACACTATTATAATCCTAATGGATTGAGAGCGTTACCATTATTTGTATGCCAAATCTTAGTATTTAATCTATTAGATCTAATCTCACAACTTTCATTTTATGGTTAAGTTGATTTTCAACTTTATCCTTAAAAGTTTTAGGTGAGAAAGACGTTTCTCCTTAATTAGATATAAGAATAAATAATCAATTATTTGAGTGATAAATGTTTTATGCCCAGATATTTTATTCTAGGATAAGGTTCACCAATATGTTTGAGTTTTGGTAAGTTAGAACTCTAGTGGAACCTTGTTTATTCCCTTAACACATGTATTTTCTTTGTTAAGTTCTCACTTATGTGATAACAAAGATTTTGAACATTTATTATCTAGTTATAAGTTATAAAGATTTCAATCCACGTAAGGAAAACTAGATAAGAAGAACCAACAACTTTGAGAATTCAAAGTAAATGTGACATTGTCATAGCCATGTGAAAACTTATAACCGTCAATGTCTTACTTTAGTAATGATACTAAGTTCCAAGTGATGTTGGATCATGATAAGGTATCATAAAGTGTAATACAATGACAGTTTTTCATGGTTTATACAACTATGACATTTATTTTGTCACTTACTCTCATTATAGTTGTTTTAGGGTTTATTTCTAGTGTATTGATTGTAATAGATCTTTATAATACTAGTTTTAGCTCACTATGTTAGTTTGGAAAAAAAGGAAAAAATTATTTGGGCATAATTATCATTATTGATTATTATTTGTTAGCCAGTTGTTCCATTAAGGAATTAGAACTGGAAGCTTTCTTGTATCTTATAATAGAAATTAGAACTATCCTCCTTATTTAAGCTATTTTATTGTATAAGGGTTAGAGATAGTGAGGTGAACAAATCTGCTTTTCTAGTCTAAGGCATTATTTATCCTTTATGCACAATGCTATAAAGCACTCATTTTCATGATGACTAATTTTAAGTAGCATTTAATTGTGCTAAGAAAGAATTCACTAAGAAATGCACTAGAAAAGTTTAACTCGAAACATGTGTAAGCCTTGTAAGGGTCATGTTTTTCATTTATTATGATATGTTCACTAAATCATTAACCTAATTTACATTGTGTAAAGTGTTTGCATACATTTAAGAAGTCCTTTTGAATTTCTATTACTCACGCGGTGTTTAGATTAGGAAATCTGAAACATCTCCCATGATATCCTCTGTTTAAAGGGATTTTGATTATCATGATAGACAATTCGAATAGACTTTTACTCGCTTTTAATGTTTTCATTGTAAAACCTCTTGTGGGAGAGAGTAATTAAGAGTCTTTGTCTTAAGAGATAATCAAAATTATTTTGATGAGAGGAAAATCTTTATCGAAACGTTTAGTGATTATATATTTAGAGTGGATAATTTTATGGAGATTAAAGGTTAAATTGGTTCAAAAGAAGATCTAAGAGTGAGTCTAAGGGGTACTTAAAACTAAGGCACAATAATAATGCATAATGATATACGAACATGATGTACAATCATTAACTAATGCATAATAATAAAGAATGCACAAATTTAAATTAAGGCGCAATAATAAGGCATTCTTATAATTAATAATAATGTGCAAATATATAACAAAAGAAGATGTGATATAGTCTGTTATATCACCAAAACAACAGACTAGTTAGGTTCTACTTAAATGAATCAGCTTTCGCGTTGGTTACTTGCCTATCACCTAAGCATTATGAACTAGATAAGGGTATGTGCATAAAGTGATGTATCACATCAGCGTTGGCCAGAAATGATACACCATAAGCTTTATGTACAAGTTAGTTTCGCTGAATACAAATGCAACTCATCAGCGTTGGCCAGAAGAGAAACACTTGTATACGAAAGGCGAATGCTTAATTCTTAGTTGATAATCATTGCAAAAACAACGAATCAGCGTTGGCCAGAATCGAGGTTTTAAACATGTTATCAATTTAAGCAAATAAATTAGTTTAATTTAAAATAAGTTAACTAGTATTAGAAATAATAATGACATTGATTAAGGTAGCAAATCAGTGTTGGCCAGAATTACTACATGTCAATAACTAATACAAGTTAATAAATTAATCTAAATTTATTTTAAATCAGTGATAATAAGTTTACTTGTGAGAAGAAGTTAAATGACATTATATAGGTAACAAATCAGCGTTGGCCAGAATTGGAACCTTTTTAGATGTCTATTATTAACTGTGAATAACACAAGTCAATTAGTTATCAATTTAGGCTAATAGATTAGTTTAAATTAAAATAAATTGCCTAGTATTAGAAAGGATTAGTGACATTAATTAAGGTAGCAAAACAGCGTTGGCCAGAATTACTACTTGTCATTAACTAATACAAGGTAGGGAAACTAATCTAAATTTTATTAGGTTTTGTAAAACATAAAATTTAAGGTTTTAAACAAAACAAATCTAATATCCGGTCGAAAAGGGGTTTCCGATCGTAAAGGGATACCCGATCGAAAAGCGGGTATCCGATCGGAAAGCTGGTATCCGATCGCGAAGGGATACCCGATCGAAAAGCGGGTATCCGATCGGAAAGTAGTCGATCGAAAAGTAGACTTTTCGATCGGATAGAAAAGCCGGTCGAAAAACCGTATGGCCCGATCGAAAAACCGATCGAAAAGCCATATGGTCCGATCGAAGAGCAGGGACAAAGCCACATGATTCGATCGTAAAGTAAGTCGAAAAGCCACATGGCCCAATCGAAAAGTCGATCGAAAAGCCATATGGTCGGAAAGTAAGCTTTTCAATCGAAGAGCAGGGTCTAAGCCACATGATTCGATCGAAAAGCCAATCAAAAAGCCGGTAGAAAAGCCGGTAGGAAAGCCGGTAGTAAAGTGGAGTTTTCTATCGGATCGAAAAGTGGACTTTTCGATCGAGAATTGTTATCTCGATCGAAAAGACAATAACCTCTCGAAATCAGTGAGGGTTTGATTTTAAAACCGATTTAATGTATTTTCTTAAAGACGAATTAGGGTTTCGAGATTTTTAGACAGAATCGAAAAACCCATATTGATTTCGAGATTAGGGTTTCTTAACGAATTCAGATTAATGATTCGATTGAGCAACATATGCTCTGATACCACATGTTGATCGAATCCTGAATCGTTAATATAATAAACAGATAATAAACGATAAAGATTACCTGTTGTCATCTGATTGAGATCAGCAGCAGTCATGGTTGTCCATCCTGTGAGTGCCTTGGTTCCCCTTTAGGGTGTATAGCTAATGATGGTGTGAAGAAACCGTAGGGTATACGGTTTAGAGAGAGCCGAGAGAGAAGAGAGAGAGGTCGAATTAGAGGTGTGGTGATTAACCCTTTAATCTCTCCCTAAGAGCCCTATATATACACCCAAGGGGAAACCCTAGTCTATCTAATAAGGGCAATTACGTCCATCAAATAATGCCAGATAGGGTTAAATAGGTAATTGATTATTTAAGATAAATGATTAAAGGACATAATAAGATTTATATATATATATATATATATCCGAAAATATATATATTTAGATATATATATATATAAATAATGTCTAACAGGATAATGTTTGGTTATAAGTGGGTTCCAAATTTGACATCACACGGTATACTTAAATGAATGCATTTATTTTTACGAACATCATGTAAATCTTTGGGGATTTAAAGTGTGTTTGAGGGATAAACTGGCGTTTTGGCCTTCGGAAATGTGTTATTAGATTTTAGTTTTATTTATTGTTATTTACGAGTACCGGTTTATCCTTCTTTCATTACACACCGTGAATCGGTAGATTGGTATGTGTTTTTCTAGGATCTTTTTTGCGTTCTTTTTAATGTCATTACTTATCTGTTACAAATCTCACAAAATTGTTTAGATTGTTTGGATATATATAATACTCGACTTTCATATATCTACAGTTGTTTCGAGCCGTTCCATGGTGATTTATGAAGGTGTTTGTTGGAAACAAGCTCGGTATTTAGCCTTACTAGGTGGAGGTAACTCCATCTGGGACCTTCTGCCATACTAGTTGGTTGAATCAACTCACTCATTCTTTGCATTAGTATCATATTATTTATAAACGTGGGTGAAAAGCCCGTTGTTTAATTAATTTTCTTGCATATGGGATTACGGTGGTGTTCGGTTTGGTGCTTAACTTGATTAACCTAATCAGTCATCTTTTAAATTCATAAGCATCAAATGCAAAGTACTTCATTTTGGTAGCCTCTCAAAAGGTTTTGCACAACCTTTCTCAAGTCATTCATTTTTGTAGTTTTATCATGAAAGTAGAATGTCTTCTTAAGATCATATGAGTTCTATATAGTTGACAACATAAATTTTGAAGTTGTTCGGCATTCTTCTGCCCTTACAGAAGTGATTTAACTATTTTTTCTCTAATGTTGCCACATATTAAATACTTAATGGTTTATGCATCAAAAAAATATGGACAGAGTGTTAATAATGTATTTATGTTATGCAGCTTTTTGGAGAAGCTTACCCAGTAAATTGGATAAAATAATCAATGCAATCAAGATATGCTTCATCTATTTGTGTAGTCTGTTAATAATGTATTTATGTATGCAGCTTTTAGGAGAAGCTTCACCTAGGAAATTGGATAAAATAATCAATGCAATCAAGATATGCTTCATCTATTTGTGTAGTCTGTTAATAATGTATTTATGTATGCAGCTTTTAGGAGAAGCTTCACCCAGGAAATTGGATAAAATAATCAATGCAATCAAGGTATGCGTCATCTATTTGTGTAGTCTTTAGGAACGATGGTTAGACATAAATTCCACTTCTTTGTGCAACTGCTAACTCGTTTTAAGTTCAATTATCTCAAAGGGCCTAAAACTCTAAAAGATGAAGTAAACATTTGATGTTTATTATGGATTGGAAAATTGGCCTCTAATAATACAAGTTTTCACTCTTTGGCCAATAATAATATGAGTTTTTGAGTTGGTCTGTAATAATACCAGTTTTCGAACTATTGGACTGTAATAGTATGCCGTTAGTTTTTACTTAACGGGGTTAAATCCCTGCCTACGTGGCTGTCCACGTGGCTTCATTAATCATACGTGGCATTTTTAAGTGGGGGTTTTAAAAAGGAAAATTGGCATGTAATAATACAAGTTTTCACTCTTTGGCCAATAATAATATGAGTTTTTGAGTTGGTCTGTAATAATACCAGTTTTCGAACTATTGGACTGTAATAGTATGCCGTTAGTTCTTACTTAACGGGGTTAAATCCCTGCCTATGTGGCTGCCCACGTGGCTTCAATGTATTTCTTTTAACAAAAGACTATAGTATAAGGACTAGTTTTGTAATATTTTTAAACTTCATTTTTGTTTTTTATTAAGATATAAAGAAAAAAAAAGGAAAAGGAAAACAGGAAGAACAAACAGCCGCAACCACCCTTCGTCGCCATCGCACCTGCCGCCACCCACCCGTCCGCCGCCATCGCCACCGGCCGCAATCGACCCCTCCGCCACCATCGCCACCGGCCGCCATCGGCGGAGCTAATGTAACAGCCCCCGCAAAGAGGGAGAAAAGGGGAAAAGTTCAGATCTAGGTTTGAAGAAGAAATCGGAATCCACATAGGCAGAGCTAATGTAACAGCCCCCACTATAGTCTTTTGTTAAAAGAAATACATTGAAGCCACGTGGGCAGCCACATAGGCAGGGATTTAACCCCGTTAAGTAAGAACTAACGGCATACTATTACAGTCCAATAGTTTGAAAACTGGTATTATTACAGACCAACTCAAAAACTCATATTATTATTGGCCAAAGAGTGAAAACTTGTATTATTACAGGCCAATTTTCCTTTTTAAAACCCCCACTTAAAAATGCCACGTATGATTAATGAAGCCACGTGGACAGCCACGTAGGCAGGGATTTAACCCCGTTAAGTAAAAACTAACGGCATACTATTACAGTTCAATAGTTCGAAAACTGGTATTATTACAGACCAACTCAAAAACTCATATTATTATTGGCCAAAGAGTGAAAACTTGTATTATTACAGGCCAATTTTCCTTATGGATTTACCTAGTGTCAGAGTAATTTGTGATGGACCTTTGAATAATAATTTGGCTCTTTAATAAACTGCTTATACTCACAAATAGTTGAAGTAACTGGTTATCATTTAAGAATAGAGAATTTGTTTTAGCTTACACCTTAGACTCTATTTAAAGTTGTGTGTTAATATAATCACATGAAATTAGTATATCAGTAACAAATATTTATATATTCAGTTATCATTATCTTTAACTTATCATATTGACATATTAATAACCATGGAAGTTTTTTTCAAATATTATTGGTTAGCTATTATTTTTTAGAATTTCAGTCCATGATCACACATCACCTGCTGCTGTAATGCAACCAACGCCATCTTCCAGGTACGCATTTTGGTATTTTTTTGATTTCTCAAATAGGAACATGATGATACAGCTCACCTATTCTCACCTGACCCGTTACAGGTAACATAAACCTGACCCAACTGTTGAAATTGTACGTTCTAAGGTATTTTTTATTACTGAAGTAGATAACTTGGTCTTTAGGATTTAAGTTTATTCAAGGGCATGTTATTCCTATTGATGCAGATGGAACACCATTATAAATATGCCGGAGAGAGCATAGATTTGCAATGAATGTATATCTTTAAGGTGCGAAACAACCTACACTATGTTATTTACTAATTAGTTGTTCACTTTTTTTTATAGCTTTTCTCTTGGGTTCCTGCACCATATTGTGAAGTCTCAAATGGAGGCATTTATTTATGGTTAGGAATATATAATCGCATACCTGGCTAGAATTAATAATGAGGACTTGTGGATTTTGGCATATGTGTGTTTTGGTGCTTTGACTTTTTTTTCTAATATGTCATGCTTTAATTAATTCTTATTTTTTCACCTTACAAGATCATGTCAATGTTGTACATATAATATTCTAAACTATATGATTTAATGGGTCTTTAAATTTTGAGCTGCAGAGAAGAGTTAGTGTGTCCGATATGATAGGATTAGAATTGGTCCCGTCAAAAACAGATGGTAAGTTCAATCTTGCATCACTCTTTAATTCTAATAGTTTGCTTGATTTTGTACATTGATGGACCTCTTGACCAATATTGGTGCCATTCATATCTTCAAGGTCTAATATTCCAAATGTAAAAGACAAAATGCTTATCAAGATTTGATTCTAAAGAAGAGATAACGTACCCAAATGATCCTATACACATTAAGGTTCATGGTGAGCTGAAAGAGTTATTCAAGGTTTATAGGATTGATGCAGATCTTGGTTTATTTTAAGTGTCATTTGTAGATAACTTTTCATTAGAAATTTGTCTATTTGTAACTGAAAAATTATGTAAGGATCTTGAATTGTTATTGTTAATATCATTTGGTTTTTATGTTTTTTTTATGTTTATTGTCGTTTTTATTTTACAAAAATAATGAAAATAAAATCTCTAATTACACAAAATGGTCATGTGTGCAGTTATTAATGCGTGACTATTGTAAAACCACTTGCGGATCTTACTACTGCTAGATTCGGTAAAACGAGAATGCACACGATGTAAATAAAGCAAAGCTTTATTGATTCACTTAGAAGATACAATGTAGAGAGAGAGACACTCAAGAACACACACAGTTAAGATGTAGCAAATGACAGAACTGTTCTACTTAGCTCTCTCTCCAACGAACTATTTATAGGTGCAACATATTAACCTGCGGACCACGTAGCGTACCATTTCGTACGGGCGTACCAATTGGTATAGCGTATCTTTCGGTACGGCCACCAATATGTTGCCACTAAGACTCACAAAGACGCTCTAGACTAGATACAATACACGAGACATAATGTAGCATAGGAATGTGCTCTAACAAACTCCCCCTTAACGTGTAGTGTATCGATGTATCTATCTATCTAACTAAACTTCAGTCTTCAATCTCCAGCATCGTTGCATCCGATCTTCAACTTGAAATCTTGTCAGAAATAGAGCTTGCATGGCTGGATCATTCTTGAACAACCTTTGAACTTCAAGATCCATTGTGAAAGATATTGCATACCCCCCCCCCCTTTCACCATGCTTGAGTCTTGTCACACAGAAACCTGCAATTTCAGAAGACGGAAACGCGACTTTCTTTTTCTTTTGACAATTAATTTAATCTTGGCACAAAACTTCTCTTCGAGAATCCAAGATATAATTTTGAATTTTGAATTTTGTATCTTGTATCGATCGGTCGAAAACAAATAAGAAGCAAAATCTTTTTGGCTTTTTGAAACTTAATATCAAAACACACCAAAAATCTTTTTGATTTTTCTAAGTTTATGCTAAAACACACCTAAAATCTTTTTGGAATTTTCAGATATGAAAAATAAATGCAATACGGAAATGAAATACTGAATCAGACACTATTTTTGTCTTTTGCGAGAAAGATCACAACTTGGAATCATATTGAACATAACATGTTAAACTACACTTCAATTTCAATTACTTCAGCACACAAGTCATGTCGATTACTGGTATAATTTGTCCATCTTAAACTCAAGCACAATCATACTTATAACATCTGGATATGTTATTGTATTGATTAGATTTGCTTTGACCAGTGCACCCCACACTATCAAACATTCTCAGACATTGTATTTGCTTATCACACTTTGTGATTGCACTTGTGATTTAACACGTAGTGATTGTATTTATGATATCGTCAACTGTGTTCCATGCCAAAAGAAATAAGAATGTTAAATCGTCTACCTTAAGGTCGATCTTTCGATACGCAGATAAGGCCTTGGATTTAACAAAATAAGAAGATAAAAACAAATTGAAATTGTATAACTCAACAACAATCAGGTCGGTACTCCCATACACGCAGAGAATGTCCGATGAGTTATACGAAACACCAAAGAATATAAAGCAGAATGTCAAACGAACAACAATCAGGTCGGTCTTGTGAACACGCAGAGAAAGTCCGATCGTTTGACAAAATAAAGAAAATCAAACAAGTTTAAATCTTTGCAAAATGAACACATGTATACACAGTGACTTCTCATATTCTTTTTCACATATCTTTTTCTTGATATCTTGAGATATGCATCAAGATGTTGTCCACTTAGTCTAGCATTAGTATTTAATGTGTATCACATTCGAATACTTTTCGATTTAATACCGAGCCTACCAAGCACATCGAACAATGATCTTATGTCCATGTCATCTAATTTATCCATGAGCCAGACACGTAAGCCAATGTACCATCATTTCCCAAATATGTCGGATACAATTTCTCATTTTTCAATGTTTTTGTATTTTTCTGTTTTTCAATGTTTTTGTATTTTTCCTTTTTCTCCCCCTTAAAATGAAAACTCTATTTTTGGATTTTCATTTTAACAAAAACACAAAGTCACTATTTTTGGTTTTTCAATTTTCTCCCCCTAAACTACATACGGAATGTAAAAGAAAGAAAAATTGACCAATCGATACTGATACCTTTCAGTTTTAGCTTTCAGAAAAACTTTCAGATTAGAAATATGAAGCATTCACTTTAAGTTAAGCAGGAGACTCCACTATCAGCAACTGCTTGAAGCTTTAACTTCATAATCACCGACATGTCTTCTTGAAGAAACCTACACACTGGTTTAAATGATTAGTATTCAAATGACCCGAAGCGCACAGCTTCTGGTCGACTAGTGTCTTCTACAAAATCATTTGCAGCCTTGGTGACCAACTTAGGTCGCCACTGCAATTTTTGGTTTTTCTGTTTTTACTGAGTCACTTCCAGTGGATGAACTGTCCATACTTGAATCATATTTGAAAAACTGTTTATTTGAAGATTTAAACGATGTGGATGTGGAATCAGTAAAAACTCTGTCTGAGTCATCAATGAATGTGGCAGATTTACCAGAAAAAGTTCTTTTTGCAGTTCAGGACAATCGTGTGCCATGTGGCCTGGTCGGCGACATTGATAGCACAAACGATATGAACGTTTAGGCCTTTGTTTTTCGTGAACTGTATGACACATATCATCAGAATCAAATGAATCATAAAAACCGGCCATCAAATGGTTGAAACCGATTCTTGTGCACCCATTTGGATGTTGGACTTTGAGGCGTATGATTTGAACCTGAAGAAGACCATCAGGGATGTCTGTGACCAGCTTGAGACGGATTTGAGAAAATCTTCTTCTTAAAATCTTTCTTCTATTGCTGACTCCCGAATCCTTTCTCCATTTTAGACATGAAAACCTGAGCCAAATGATAAATTTGATCAAGATTTGTATATTTCTTTTCTTTTGGAGCTTTCTTGGGCATGTTCTTCTTGTCTTTCTTCTCAAATTTCTTGTTCCCACTACCCAAACCAGACTGTTTGTAACCTGGTAGCTTTGATAAATCAACTTGAGAACTAACATGTCTAGATTTAGCAGCTTGATTAAACGAAGCTTTAATCCCCTTTAAATTATTAGTTTCAACCAAGTCTGCAGCAACCTTTTCTTTAGAAAACTTCTTTTCATCTTGCTTAGCCATTTTTCCAACAGGAATTAATCCATGATCTAATCAGGGACCACCAGACACAAACTTGACAGGTGTAGTCTCACCTTTTGGCTTAGTCTCTTCTTTCTTGTTAATTGACTTAGATTACATTTTTTCAGATTTTTCAGTGGCAAATTCAGAATAATCGCCAATTTCATCAGAATACTTGAGATCACCTAAAGGATCAAATTGAATAACAGGATGTGGAATTTGTTTGTATTCTTTGCCTCCAAACACTTTCTTGAAATTTTCATCATTGCACAAGTAGCTGGTGAATGAATGTGAATTTGTCAGATTATTCAACTGTCTTTTAAGATCCAAAACCTCAACATTTAAGTCGGATATCTTCTTTTGAGCTTCATGATAACGGTTTGTCAGACCGTCACAAATCCCCAACCTAATTAATGATTTGCAGTAGTGGAAGCTAGGGTATCGAACCAAGGGAATTAATGGTCACTTGTTAATTGACTAAATTACGAACTAAATTAACCTAAACTACTTAAACTTAAATTGCAGAAAATTGGAAATTGCCTCTTAGCTGTGAAATTGGATTGATGAAAATTGAATTACTAGAACTAAATTACTGCTAAAGATTGCTTGACTTAACTTATGTAAACTAAAGGTAATCACTTTAAGATCCAGCTTCGTGAATTTACTGATTTCGCACTTCGGGAATTTAACCTAGAAACCACATAGACATGATTGTGCCAACGTTTACCCAACCCAACCAATTGGTTAATATGGATGTACTTAGTATAGTCCTAGAGCTATGCAATTAAGGTAGTCCGGGAGCGGGGGGTACAAACACATCAATCAATCAAGCAAGTCAAACAAACAAACACTGAATTAATGATTGTCACAAGTCAAGAATTCATCTAATGTCAAAAACCCTAGTTTGAAACCAGTAAATCACTAACCTTCACTCAAAGTGATTACAATGAAATTAGCCAGACATGACAGAAATTGAAAGTACGGAAATCAAAGAAAACGTCATTGGAAACTTGTTGAATGCTTGAAAACCTTCACTGGATGGTTGGAAATTGCCTGGAAATCGTAGATACTCGCCCAGATCCGTCCAAGAAAGCAGAAGATACGAATGAATGGCCTTACATTGGCTTAAATAGCCAAACCCTAATTTTTGGCCGACATAGCACCCATATCGTGGCGCGACGATTTCTCCTCCACAGGCTCGCGACACGATCTCGCCAAAATAGTCGGGGCTCCTCTTCTCAGCACGCGTCGTGTCGCGAGGAGCAAGGCTCATCCCTCGCGACACGATCTGACCTTGAGATCAGAATTCTTCTAATCTTCAACACTTTAATCCAACCAAATTCGTCACATAAACGTACAAACCTGAAATCAACAAAACTATACCAAGTGATGCGTTCCCGACTGAATATAAACTATAAAAACAGGAAATTAAGAATGATAACACACTTCAAATTACTAACACATCACTTCACCCAATACCTTTTCGGAATCGATTGAAGCTCTGTTTGATAAGAATTTCTCTTCTTATTTTATCATGAGCATCATACATCTTGCGTAATTTTCTTCACCCGGCCCTCATGAATCTCCATATTTCTTGTCAACAACTTGTTTTCATGTGTCAAGGTTGTGACTTTATCAAGTAATTTTGAATGTTCACATTGACGATCATTTTCCTTAGCAGTAACTTCATCATACGCTTTCTGAAGATCATTATACAATTGCTGAAGCGAATCCAATCTAGTTTTGACTTGTTAAACAAAGCATCAAAATCGCCAATGGCATCTTTTGCTTCGTGCTCCCATTTTTCAGCATTTCTAACCAACTCTGCATTTTCATTTTGTAACTTCAAAATTTGTTGTTTATCTTCACCAACTTCTTTTGATAACCTTTGATTCTCAATCAGCAATTTGTCAATTGTCTTCTTTAAATCCTAAATTTCAAATTGAAACTTCAATTCTTTCACATCAGCTTTATTCTGAACACATTCTTCTTCTTTCTTGTGACTTTCATCACTTAAGAAATTAGAGTCAGTAAACAATTCCCGAATCATCTGCTTTTTAAGTGAAATCACTTCACATTTATCAACCAGACGAGAAAATTTTGACATCAACTCTGGAATCTTTGAATTTTTGCTTGTCTCAACAACAGAATTAGATATTTCTTTAGCATTCTTTTTCCATTTCTCCAATTCTTTTATCAGAATACTATTTTCTTCGGTCAAATTTGTCAGATTCTTTTCTAACTCTTCCATCTCACCGTTGGAACTCTTGTTTGACCTTGAATTCCGATAAAGTTGCATATTGTGATAGTCACATATTATTTTCAAATTGTCACACAATACTTTTGATCTCCAACAATCCTTAAAATACACAAACAACTCAGTTGATATCGCCAACTTCAGACATGCATACGTCTTCTTTTCATTTTCATACTGCTTCTTTTGTGCATCTGAAAGATCCATTTGCCATATGGGATCTCCATAAGAACTAGTTGGATAGACATATAGCTTGTCGATCGAAATCCACAAATCTTTATCCACGGTACCAATATATGTTTTAAATTTTGTTACCCAACTTGAATAATCCTCAAGCTTCATCAATCTTCGCACATTCTGAAGATGACTCGCAACGAATGCATCAGTTTCTTTCATTTTGAAAATTGTGAAATTGTACGTCAAAACTTCAACCTCAAAAACGATGGTCTTCCAAGCGGATTTCGGGGGTCAAACCGGAGGGTACTTGCCATTAGGCGAGTAAAAGTATAGATCTCATCGAGACGAACGTTTTGGCTGGTATTAGCTCCTGTAACTCTTAACGGTTATCACGTTACGTCAGTTTTATTGAACACTTGTATTCTGCCAGCGTACCAAAAATTTCTCAACATACCACTAGTGGGCCAAACCAAATCAGCAGACCAAATCAATCTCAGCGTACCAGATCACGGACCAGAAAAGTCAGCGTACCAGACTAAGCAGCGTACCAGCAGCGGACCAGATAATCTCAGCGTACCAAACCACTCAGCGTACCAATTTGGTACGGCGTAACTGTCAGCGGACCAGAAAATAACCGTCACAGACCACGAAGAAGATTTCTTCACGGACCAAATTCAGCGTACCAAAATCTCGAAGGAGATTGCCTTGCGGACCAGGTGCGTACCAAGTGTTCTTCTGACGGACCAGTGACGTACCAAAAATCGGCGAAGTGAATCTGGAGATCTTGTGGCTTTCCAAAGGAACCTCAGGAATAGGCTTCAAAATTCCTGGAACACTTGATATCATCTCTTTCATCTTTTGGAGCTCCCTAGCGATACTTGGATGAATAACTGCATCATAAGGAGCACTTGGTTAGAAACTACAGGGATTGAGTTGGACACATTACCTGGGCTAGGATTCTGGACTGGAATCCTGGGATCATATCCATAATTTGTAGGGACGCTTGGTTCGGCAGTGGCTGCTGTCTGCATGGGGATAAAATCACCATCATGTACTTCTGAGGAGCTAGCCTTGAAGGTTCCTGCAGAAATAGGAAGGTTGAACCTGGGATCCCGTGAACACGGGAGTTCTGGCCTTGGTTTCCCGCAGAAAACGGATATCCTTAAGATGGTGCAGCCAAGGATCCCAAAGATAGCGGAGTCCAAGGATCTTTGGAGTGTGCTTGTGAAGATTCTGGTGGAACGGCTCCTGAGAATCTGGCATTACTCCTTGCATACCCAGCGGCCTGAGAAGTTATTGTCGGGGCTGTAGTGAAACTCGCTGCTGATTTATAACCATAGCGAAGCGGATCTGAGGATCCTAAGGCGTTAAAGTCAAGATTCCTGGGAAATAGGGGACTTTGTTCCTCCATAGGTTTCTTAGACATCTTAAGCTCCTCGATCTCCTTCATCACCGTTTGATTGGTCTTTTCTTGCTCATCCATCTGATTCTTCACCTGCTTGATCAAAGTAAACAAATCATTTTTAGTAATAACAAGATCAACAGATTGAACCTGGGATCCCGTGAACACGGGACAATCACTTTTTCTCGGCTGCTCATCCACTTTCTTCTGACGATCATTGGTTTTCTTCTGGCTTCCTGGAGCGGAAGGAAGAGGAGGAATAGAGGATGATACAGAAGCCGAAATAGATTTTTGTTGGGTTGACATTTTCGGATTAGAGATCAAATGTACTGAATGAAATATGGATTTTTTATAGGATGATGCACCACTTGCCCCACGGTGTGCGCCAAACTGTTTTGGTCAAAAATCAACAAAGTGATTTCGTATTCCAAACTTAGAATGTGCGGTAGTGTGCTTTTCGATTAGGATGTGAAGATACTTGAAAT
Source organism: Deinandra increscens subsp. villosa (assembly GCA_039602395.1). Classification (NCBI taxonomy): domain Eukaryota; kingdom Viridiplantae; phylum Streptophyta; class Magnoliopsida; order Asterales; family Asteraceae; genus Deinandra; species Deinandra increscens. The sequence goes on along the minus strand of JBCNJP010000008.1, from coordinate 35,785,053 downwards.
GTAGAAGTGAACACAAGGATGTAACGAGGGAAAAATCCAGGATACTTCGAGTTGCCTCTATGAATCCTAGCAAAAAAAACCTCGGGAGCCGGCCTTAAGAGCCTGCTTCCTCACTATTTTATTGATAAGAAACTGGAAATTACAAGTGTTTTGGAGGATTGATCGATCGATGCTAAGTGTTACAACGGTTGTATGCTATCACAGCTGAAGTGTATCAGTGTTGTGTGTGTTCCTAAATCGATCGAGTCCTCGATTTTACAACAAATACATGAATAACTAACATTCCGGGATTCCCGGGATCCTATCGTCAAACTAACTTGACAGTTAGAGCTTTATTCGTCCATTCGGTCCACGATCTTCACTAGCTGGAGCATGTATCTCGGAGGTAGTTGATGACTCAACGGTACCTGGTTCAAATAAACACATGGAAATTATAAGGGTTAGTCAAATAAAATAAATCAGGATACCTGGACAAGTGAGATTCCCAGACTGGAGTAGGATTCCTGAACTATCTGAGCTTCCTGCGAGCATCCTGAAAATACACCCTCAACACAAAGCTTCAAAATCATTTGTAGCATCTTGCGCTTCAGCTTTAGCTACCTCACATTCTTTAATTAAAGCTTCCTTCTCTTTCATCAAAATTTCCAATTCTTTCTTTTGCGGTAAAAGTTCATCAAGATCAGTGTCTGGTATAGAATTCACCATAAAAGCATATTGATCATGAGAAAATGCTTGAATTTCTTCAACCGTGTCTGAAATATCATTTATTTCACTGTCTTCCGATGTTGTTTCTGTTAAAGCATCTTCATCCTGCACATGTGTAGCAATCAAAGAAGATGAATCAGAAAATTGACTACCCCAATTGTAAGTTTTATCATTTGGTGAAACTAGGGCTTGTGTGGAATCAATTTTAGAGGTAGAAGCACTCCCTGAATTTGTTGCAGTAAACTTAGGGTTACCAGATGAATTATCAGTTTTCTGAGTAGACTTAGGTATTCTTGCTTCTTTGGTTTTTGACACTCGTGTGCGAAATGTCCGAAATTTGAACAGTTGTAACAAGACACTTTTGATTTGTCAAAACCAAATCTACCTCCTGAATTCAGATCTTTCTTCCAATTTTTTCAAGAATCTCTTAACTCTCCTAGCAAGCATAGAAAATTGCTAATTAATGGCCATCAGTTCCAGGTCATCGGGATCTACCTTATCATAGTCTTCTTCAGTGAGCTCAACATTACTCACGTTTCCATTAATAACCCCATAGTATGACGACACCAAAGCAGACACTAGCGCCATATAATCTTCAGTAGTGTTGACAGATAGAGCAAGTTTGCTAGCATTGATTGTGTTTCTTGAAAGAATTGAGACATTACACCCTCTCGACTCATAGTTCTAAGAATTTGACATATTATCACCATCAGATATACTTCCTGCTACAAACGCTGTTTCTGATGCAGAATTTACAGTTTTACATGATTTACCAGAAATCGTTGCGGCATTTTGTAAATGAGCGTATGATCTTGCTAATGCATGGTGTAATTGGATTCGGTAACAACAATGTAAATAAACTTTTCGTTTATAGATTTCAAAGCTCAAACACTTAGAGAGAGTTTACAGGTTACACACTGAGAAACACACAGTTAAAAGCTCACAAACCTCAACAACTAACTCTCTCTAAATGAGCTAAACTATTTATACAAAATCTGTCCAGTGGACCAACTAACCAGCATACCAGATGGTCCGGCGTACCATCTGGTCCGCCCCTGGTCCGCTGAGACCAGAATACACAAAACCTTCAATTACAAAGACATAACACCAAGACCTAGCACTAGACATCAAAACTTGTTCTAACAAACTCCCCCTTGTCTTGTGCTAGTCTTCAGAAGCTTCTGTCTACATCTTCTTCCAATGCTGAGTTCGGTTGTTCCCAGCATGAATTTCAAACGCAAAACAAACTCTAATCACCCGTTGAAACTGCAACGCTTGTTCAGCATGTTCAGTCTTGTACAGAATATTGTTATGATAGAGCTTGTCAATATCATCCTTGGACAAATTAATCAACCACATTGGATCATACAGCCTGACCACCTTGTTCTGCTCTTTAACCACCACCACTGCTTCACCAGTAACTTCGTCATAATACCACCATCTTAAAGTTTTGATAAAATCTTGTTCAAGCTTCTTCAATGGAATCTTCTTCTGTTGAATCGACTTCTTATACTTTAAGATCACAACTGGTTTTCCAGTGATTGGATGAATATCTGTTGGATGTTCAACATACTTCGGTCTCTGTGGAGTTAGGAATCTAAACTTGCCTTGACATTCTTCCTTCAATTTGTTTTTGAAGACTTCAGCCAACACATTCCCTCCATAATTCAAGAATGGCTTTCTTGATAAATCTCTAACATCACAAACCGGAAGAGTATTAAATCTTGCAGCATGCTTCAAATACATCACCCCAAACTCCTTCTTAATTGCATAACCCTTGAGTTCCAAGTCATACATCCAACTAATTATCCCACCAGTAGCTTCACCGCCTTTTCTGTCAAAATACCTCTTTTGATTGATAGTCTTAGTTGGTTTCACTACCGGCAACTTCTTGTCTCTTTGTTCTTTCAACCAAGCCTCAAATAACAATTTCTTTTCTTCCTCTTCTGATAACTTCTCAGATTCATTCGATTCTGGTTGCACAGTTTCAGACTCTTTCTTCTTTAACTCTTCATCCACTTTTTCTTTATCTTCATTACCAAAGAAGTTAAATCCTCCAGACTGATCATCAGCATAAAAATTTCCATAAACCTTCGCATCATCTGGATATTCTTCAGCATTCATATCTTCCACTTCTACATTTTCTTCTTCATAATCAACATTCTCATCTGAATCTTCTTCTTTATAAGGATCAGCAAACGGAACATTATCAACATCATCCACATTCAAAGCAAAAATAGCAGCTAATTGCTCCTTTGAATATGGATTAATAAGTTCTCCTTCTTTCAATTCAACCCTGGACACCGGAGTTACATCATAGACTTCTTTGTCTGACGGCCCCCCCTGAGTTGTAGTAGATGGTCCAGTAGCAGCAGAAGATGTTCCAGCCGCACCAGTACCAGAACCACTACCACCAACTCCTCCTTCAGGATCTGGATCCTCATTCAGATATTTCAATACATCATCATCATCTCTACAACTTTCCTCGGGATCTGGTCTTCTCTCCCCCTGAGTAGGTAAAGCTTTAAGCAAGAGAGTTAACTGCTCACCCAGAGAAATTGAAAGTTGTTGTAGTTTTGCAATCTCACGATCCTTTTCTTCATCCCGAGATTGCAATTTGGCAATTTCACGATCTTTAGTCTGATCTCGAGAAACTAATTCCTTTACGAGATTCTTTAATCCTCTGATTTCATCAGTCTGCTGGCGATTAGTTGATTCCAACTCATCGAGTCTTGTTTGATGTAATGCCAGCTTCAAATCAGTAGCAGAGATGGTAGAAGTTGTAGAAGTTTCAGCAGTAGAAGCAGAAGCAGTAGTTGAAGAAGACCATCGAATAACAAGCTTTCTCACTGGTGCATTACTCGAGCTTTAAACATTTGCAGACTTTGTGTTTGGCTGTATTGGTAGAGAAGATTGAGTAGACACTTTCTGCTTCTTACTCGGTGGACTAAGACTTGACTTCCTGGCATCAGCAAGAAACGAACCTTGCTTCACTGGAACATTTTTCCGAGCCATATGTTTGACACGCTTTCCAGTATTCACCATAGGAGCTTTGCCTTTGTCAACCGTCTTTGTCTTTGTAACAGGCTCCTCCATAGTAGGAGAATAAGAAGGATCGTCATCAACGTCTCTATCCTCAGCCTGTTTAGTTCTGTTCTCATACTTAGAAGTATCCAGATTCTAAGACTTCAAGTATTCACTGTGTTGCTTTGAACCTTTCTTCACTTGAACGCCTCTGGTATTATGTAAGATTGTGACATAATCACCAGAATCTGAATCATTGTCAGCCGAAGACCAATCGGTATCATCTCCAGAAACACCAGCATCATCAACTATATCATCATCTTGAGTGTTAACAGCTTAAGATTCATGAACATTCTCTTGAATAACTTGCTCTGGTTGTTGTTGTTGCACAGGTACCTGATCTTGTACTATCTGTTGTTGTTCATTTGGTGCTTGATTTGCTTGATCATCATGCTCTTCTTCTTCATCCTCTTCGATCTCAACCGGAAAACCTTTCTCATCATACTCCAGTTCATCATCTGATCTATCAGAATATCTTGCTGCACCGTTAGCAGGAGCTACATAGTTTGGATCAACAAGATGACCAATTAACTTTTTCACTGGTGGAGGAATATTGTTTCCTTTTCTCTTTTGATACACCAGTATTTTGCCAACTGCAACTTGATTCATATGCTTCATTACTAAAATTGCAGCCTGATTCTTTGGAAGATTTGGATGAAGTTCATCTAAGATCATTTGCAAAAACCGCGGATACATAAGACTCTTGACTTGTTTTGTCAATATGTTCTCCTTCATGTAACTGAAAATCCATCCAGAAAAATTAAAGCAGCAAAGAATGATAGAACTTTCAAATCAAACTCCTCTTGACCTCTTGTTCGATTTCCAAAACACTTGATAATCACGTGCATCAAGTACTTGTATGGAGGACTCAAATTGGCCTTGAGATACCATGGAATATATAACTGTCCATCATACTTTATCCTTCGCAACAAGGCTACTAAGTCTGCTTCGTCAAATTCTGTTGGAAAATCAGCTTGATCATTCAATCTCAAAACCCTTCGAACATCATCTTCAGAAATAACGACATCTGTTTGAAGAATTCTTGCACGGATAACCGAAGGAACCACTGAACAGTCTACTTGAGCCGAGTTCCAAAACATCATAAGTAGATCCTTGTAAGGTGTACATACGTGAGTGGCAGCATAACAAATTCTCGATCTTCTCATGAAATCAAAGATACCCAGAAAATGAGGTTTCCAACGTGCTGAAGCATCTAGAAAGGCATACACATTATGTTCTCCGTTTGATTTGAAATCTGCCATATCTGAAACAATCACAAACACAAACTATCATTAGAATCATAAGATATAATCAACATTACTAACGAACAACTCTAATTTCACTTGAAACGCTCAAACAATCAACTTTAATTGAAAAATTGATCTGCGAACCATTTGCGGACCAAAATTGGTCACGCGGACCATCTGGTCAGGCGGACCAGAATATTGACCGCATATCAGATTTGGTCAAACGGACCAGATGCAGACCAGATTCATCGACGGTTCAAATTTGGTCTGCCGCGGACCATATGGTCCGGCGGACGAACAGTTCACCAAAGAGTCATCTTTGAATTTGACACACCAAATCACACTTGTTTTGAAATCGAACACCGAGGGTTTGTTCTAGACTTAATTCCGACT
>JBCNJP010000008.1:35759124-35779124 GCA_039602395.1 Deinandra increscens subsp. villosa | reverse complement strand
ATTTTTTAGTTATTGAGCTTATATGATTTTGTGATCTAATTGCTAGGAAAATTCCCGTTAGTTAAGGTTCATGTGCTTTATATTAATTTTTGTGTGTTTGCTTTTTAATTTATTATGCTTAAATATTATATATATACTTATACATATTTTCATGTCACACACGTACACCTAGTGCCTTAAGTATATATATAATTTAAGTATAATATTTTATATTATATACCAAAAAAAAAAAAAAAAAATTCGAAAAATCAACCTCTCACGGCTTGCCAGGCCGTGAGAGTCGTCTCACAGCCACACAGCCCGGGAAAGGGGAGTCGGTCACCAGGTCGCTGTTGCTGTCACCGAGTACGAGCCAAAACAGCCCCCCACGGCTTGGCCCTGCCCGTGAAGGGCTTCATCACGGCCTGCAGGCCGGGTAAAATTTCTGGAAAGTTTTCTTTTCCTTTCTTTTAAAACCCCCCTGGACCACAAAACCTAATTCTCCCATTCCACAGCCGACGGCCCCCTCCACCTGCGCACCCGGAGCCCTCCTTCACGGTTTCACCGCTCACGTCACTGGACACGTCATCACCACGTCATTAAGGTACATCCTCAATCTCCTCCTTCGGTTTTACATCTTCTCTACCCCTCTCGATGTCGACCCCCACCCCCATTCAAACTTTTCCGACGTCTGCTAGTAATGAGGTACGGTCATGTCGCATCGAACTGTAATCGCACCGTACTTGCTTGAAATCACAGATTCTGGTGCTATTAAGATGTTCTCAACCAAAAACCCCCAAAATTTTGAACTAGGTTTTCATCCCCATTGTTTTTCTTCGAGTCCTTTTCATAAAATTAAGTATGGGGATGTTCTCAGGGTGCGAATCCGAGACTACTGGAACAAACCATGTTCGATCTGGTTGAGAAACAAGCAACCTGCAAATTTTTCAAACACTGATGGTTTTCACGGCTTGCAGCCCGTGAACCGGCCTTTCACGACTTCAGCCAAGCCGTGAACACGGCGACCAGCCCGTTCACCGATAACCAAGCCTTCACGGCTTGGCCTGGTCCGCCCTATGCCGTGAAACAACTTTCACGGCCAGACCCAGGCCGTGAAAGCCTGCTGACCAAATTTTTTTTTTATTTTGTTTCGAGCGTCTAGCGGGCGTTTGAACCAACTTTTTACTTCTCCCCGACCCGCCTGAGACCTCTGAACTCAGAATTGCTGTTTTTTCGATTTGGTCAGTCGGTTATCCTGAATTTTGGCTCGTTTCTGACTGTTTTTCACTTTCATCGTGTAGCAAATGGCCCAAGCTCATCGTTACTTGCAATTCAACGGTGCTGACTCCCGAGACAGGAGATGTGTCACGAAGCTAACAAAGCATCAGAACCGTCCTTTACTTGAGCTGAAGGTCATCAGTTGGCCCCTCTTAGAAACTTTTGGACAGCGGGAGCGTGCTCTGGAGTTAGTTAACGATCGTTGGCGCCGACTTTTAACATCAAGAGAAACCAGTATCGAGAATTGGTTGTTGAATTCTTTTCAAGCTTCACATTCGCGTATCCATGCTCGAACTTGTTTGCGGAAAATATGGTGAAATTTAGGTTGGGGGGTACCTGGAGAAACATGTCGGTGGCTCAGTTCGCAGTGGCCACCACACTTTACACTGAAGAGGAAATTCTTACTGCAGCTTTTACAGGAGGGATACATGAGTTCCCTTCCGATCAGGATCATCTGGACTTCTGGCGACAGATTGGTGAGGGTCATTATGATGCTGCGAACACCAAAAGTACTCAAATTCGTGACCCTCTTTATCGCTATCTGCACAGGGTGGTCGGGGGAACAATCACTGCTAGGCACGATTGTGGTTCCGTGTCCCTCAGAGATCTGTTTTTTCTGTATTGCATGCACACAGGGACGAACTGCAACCTTGCGCATTGTCTTCTTCACTTATTTACTCGTTGCAGTGGTCAGAGGCAGGAGAGTTGGCTAGTTGGGGGCTCAATCATTAGCCTTCTAGCATCACACTTTGGGGTCAGCAAGAGGGGTTGCACGAAGACAACAGGGGTTAAAGAGGTGGATTTAACTATGTGTAAAAAGCTTGGGATGGTGACGGCTTTTAGACCTTGGCGACTCATTGATAGTGAAGGTCGGATTTGGGATCCACTGCCGATACTTCAGGAGGAGGCAGCACAGGAACAGCAGAACGAGCATGCACATCGACCTCCCAGTCCCACCTACACACCTGCCTCTGAAGCAGGTCCCTCTGGAGTCCGTACTTTGAACGAGCAGATTGAAGAGCGCAGTTGGGAAGGTTTGTTGGACGCCTTAGAGCACCTAGTTTAGCAGCAGTGGAGTTATAGGGCGCCAGAGCCAGAGGACATCCATGCTATCCCTCAGCCCACTTCTGCTGATGTTTTAGCTCGCATCTCCCAGCTACAGGCTCATATTGATAACAGGTTCGGGGACTTGACTCAGCACTTTGATCAGCAGCTTACCGAACTCCGTTACCAGCATAACGCGAGTTTCACTCGTGTCAATGATCAGATTCGGGAGCTGCGTGAGACGTTCAGACCACCACGGGGGCGCAGAGCATCCCCCCAGTATGATGATATGCCCAGGGTTCCGCACCAGATGTCCCCCTCTGATTTCATGCCTCACTTCCCATAGGGGGTATCCATACTTACCCACGTAACCTTATTACATTTTTATTGGTTTTGATACTATGTTTGGCTGTTTTGCACTATGTCTTTTGGTTTGGTCTGGTGTTTTGGATTTTTAAACTCTGTTGGTTTTTGATGTCGGCTATGTGGTTTGTGATGGAATGCATTATGACTCTTATTATTATTATTATTATATGGCTTGTCTAATTCTTTTCTTTTTGTTTGTGTGGTGTGTTTCAATTTCTGTATTTAATGTTGTACATGGTGATGAAACTTTGGCTTGAAGTATGATATTGCAGCAATGAGTTGTTCGATGTGTGTGGAAATGAGGACCATGGGCAATCACATCAATCAGGGAGTTTACTTGATCCAACCCTTTATGTTTGAATTAATTTTTCTTTCTGCATTGGGGACAATGCAATCTTCTAAGTATGGGGATCGCAAGGGTTGGCTAAGCAAATTGAATATAACTCCCTCACCACATCAAAAGTCTGAAAATCCCCCAAATTTTAAATTTTTTCCCAATCTCACGTGACACGAAAGTACACCGTTTTAACGTAAATCATAGATAATTTATTTGTGCCTTATCGTGTCTGCGAGTCGCAAGAACGGTTTTCCTTAAAGGTTTATTTTTATAAACAATCACATGATCAAAGTTTCTCAATCGAGTTTTGTGAACCATCAAAAACCCATTCACCCGATTTCCCCTTAAGAGATTGAGCCTACAAAAGAAAACAAATATATATTTAGGCGAAAAATGAAAAAATCATAGTTATGAGGGATGTCGTATATCTAAATCATGTTCTAGGTTTATGTTGAGACCGTGTCAAATTAATCGCCTTGAGTCGTTATGGATCTTCCCCGGGTCGTCAATTGCCCGAAGATACTGGACTTTCTGCATAACTCCAGTAAAAATCAAAAATTTAGTCTTGTATTGAAAGGTTGCAAAACCCTAAATCAAGCTAAAGAGAAAAATATATATATGAATAAATCACAATGAAAATTGTGAAACGGCTGTACGTATACGCCAAGATATACGTTAGGGTGGTAGCTCATACACCCGTATATATGAGCAAACGTTTGAATATCCCCCTCCATTTTTTTGGTCGGATCCCATAACGAACTCGGCGGCACGATCATATATATAAACCCAAGAAACGCTTAGATATGCTTGACCTGAGCGTTCACTTCAAATATTACACCCATAGGTCGAGTGATTTGGTGAGTTGAGTGAAAAAAAATGATAGAAAAATGGTTCGCATTATTTGGTTGGGAGATTCTGTGAGTTTTCAAATTCATTAAAACCTGCGAGGTTATAAATCCTAGTATCGATTGTAAATCTTGCGGACCGAATATGTACACCTAGATGTCTATGTGGTTAAGATAGAGTTGTAGTAGTGTCGAGATTAAAAATGATTGCTTGGTGACAAGCAATGTTTAAGTATGGGGATGTTTGATGTGTGTGGTTTTGGATATGAGAATATAGTTGATTTCGGGCTGAAAACGTCAAAATAACCTTGAAAATATTAAATTATATTTGTGTCTGATGATTATTGTGAGTTTTCAGGTTAAAACAAGTTTGGCACGGAAAACGAGGTGAAAATGAAGAAAAGTCAAAGTTCGGGTCAACCGGTCAAACACGGAAGTCAAAATAAAAAGTTGCTGAAAATCTTCACGGCTTGCATGCCTTGAAACACCCTTTCACGGCCTAGACCAAGCTGTGAAGCCCCTGACCAAGCTGTGATGCTGAGCCGCAGACCAGTCACCGATGACAGACCTTTCACGGCTTGGCTTGCATGCTGTGAAAGGCCCTTCACGGCCGTGAATGACCCAGCCCAAGCCGTGAGACCCTGTCCAGGCCGTGAAGCCCCTGTCCCTGGATAGCCCAGGCCGTGAAGCAGCCCCTCACGGCTTGCAGGCCGTGAGGGACCCTGGGCTCAATTTTGGAAGTTTTTAGATTTCGGCCCCTATAAATACAAGGCTCATTTCCACCATTTGGGACATCTTGGAGAGCAGAGAAAGAGCCAAGGGAAGCCCTCATTGAAGTCCTTTGAAGATTCGAAGATTTGGAGCCTTCAACAAGTCGTAAAGTAGCGTTTTTCATCATTTCGAGCTTTTATTAGGTATTGTGTTAACATTTAGTCATGCACTCTTGTTTAGATCTGATTTATTCTTGTTTAAACATTAACATGGTTGGCTAAACTCATCGTATCGCTTAGGCGAGGCGAATCCAACCATGGTTTGACTTTAATTTTGTATCGGTTTTGCTTATATTATGCGTTTATGAAGTAAAAGTTATTGTCTCTAGTAATCTCTGGTCTTGTGGAACTAACCCTAGCTTGCAAAGCCATCTATCATTAGGGAACTATTGTATAGCCGAACAACAGAACCTGCGGCGTACGCGTGAACTAGAAATAGTCACGATCATCAGGGAAACCCTAGAATTCGATTAGGAGTTCACCATAGAGTTTGAGTGAGAAATCACCTTACCCTTAGCTAGCAGATACCCTTACCATTGTCAAGTAGTCAAGCATTCACCGATAACTCGGGTTTGTTCCTGCTTAGTCGTGTCTAGGACCTACCAGGTCAACCTATCAACCCAATTGTAACCGCCTCACAACTCTAGGACCGTTAGGGTCATACCTATCCTAACCCTTCGACCAGTTGTGAGTTGAGCCACCGATAACTCGGGACCCAGCCTAGGGCACTTCATAAACCGCAACCTTATCAGTACTTCACCATGGACCAGTAGTAACCGTCTAGGGCGTGTCTATAACCCTAACCATGAACCTATCCATAGGAACTAGGTAAGCCTTGTCTTAGGACCCTAGTTCACCTCAGAGATAAGTAACGCATTACCGATACACCTGTCAAACCTAAGTTGGAGGAGCCATGCCTAAGTGATCCTTTACCAAATATCTGTTTTTCCAAACAACATTTTAATTACTGTCATTTTCAGTTTCGTAAATTAAAATCAATTTCAAAATAAAACAAAAAAAACCGGCTGAATTATAAATCGACTGTTTTCAACAAGTTCGTGTCCCTGAGGTTCGACAACCCAGTGTTTACCAATACTGTGCTACGCACGACAGGTATACTTGCCTTAGTGTGTTGGTATAGTCCCCTGGTGAATAACCAGTTTATAAATTTAAAATTTGATAGTGTAGAACCCCACTTTTCATATACACTAAACAACACATCACACAGATACCTCCATGTACCTCCCGAACAACTCTTTTTGCTTCTTCCATGGTCAAACATCGCAACAATGGTCCCAGATATGTCTTTCTGTACAAAATACCATTTTGCAACAGATACTGTAATGAGTTAACCTTAACCTTTCGCGCATCTTCTCTATCTTCAGGTAAACATCCGTCACTCAAGTATTTCCAGATAGGCCAAAACCATTCCCCTATCATAACAGATACTTCTCCTATATGCGGATTTAAGACCGACGGCTCTTCCAACACTTCCACTCTTATTTCTTTAGCCAAATGTTGAAATGAAGTAGATGCTAGTTTACTTAACACATCCGCTTTCTTGTTCTTCCCTCTTGAAACATGTTCCACCTCGCAACTTACAAAAGAATTCATTAGATCCTTGACTTGACCCAAATAGAGAGCCATAACAGTACTTTTGGCTTCATAATCTCCTTTGATATGATTAGCTACCAATAAGGAGTCAACATGCGACTTCACATTAGCGGCACCCATCCTTTTGGCCAATCGCAAACCTGCTAGCAAGGCCTCATACTCTGCCTCATTATTAGATACATTAAAATCGAACTTGAGTGCATATGTCAACTCATCCTCCTTCGGACTAACTAATAGCAATCCTGTTAAATACATAGGATATACTCATATCCATAAAAAAATTATAAAAAAATTTTAAATAAGGAATTAAAAAGAAAAGAATAAACCTGCCCCAGCACCATCTTCTCCTGAGGACCCATCCGTAAACAAACTCCAAACTTCCTTAGATGCACTTTCAGATACGTTTGAATTGGTTTCAGTTATACCCGCTTTATTACTTCCAACAGGCATTTCCGCGAGAAAATCTGCTACCACCTGTCCCTTTACTGCTGTGCGAGGTTTAAACTGAATATCATATTGCCCTAATTCAACAACCCACTTTACCATTTTCCCAGACACCTCTGGTTTTCTTAACACTTGATTTATAGAGGATGTTGTCAAAACTTCTATCGTATGTGCCTGAAAATACCGTCGCAAACGTCTGGCCGATAAAACGAGTGCATATACAAGTTTTTCTATGAGTGAATATCGCATCTCATAATCCTTCAAGACCTTGCTTACATAATAAATTGGCATCTGTTTCTGCCCTCTTTCAGCAACCAACACAGAACTAACAGCACCCTCCGACACCGCCAAATACATTTGCAAAACCTCTCCCACAATTGGTGCAGTTAACGTGGGAAGGGTTATCAAAAACTCTTTTAACCGTTTAAAAGCATCTTCTGCTTCTACGGTCCAGCAAAAATCTGATTTTTCAATACTCGACTTCAGCACTTGCATAAACGGTAATGATCGCTCTGCTGCCTTTGATACAAATCTTTGTAATGCCACAAGCCTTCCACTCAAAACCTGCACATCCTTAACAGTAGCTGGAGAGTCCATTGGAAGTATCGCATCCACTTTTTCTGGACAAGCTTTAATACCTTCATCATTGACCATCATCCCTAAAAACTTTCCAATGCTCATGCCAAAAGAACACTTTTTAGGATTCAAACGCATATTTATTTCTTTAAGCTTCGCAAATGTTTCTTCTATATCTTTGAACATATCCTCTTCACTTCTACTTTTAATAACTATATCATCCACATAAGCTTCCAAATTTTTTCCCACTTGTTTTTGAAAAGCCCAATCCATAAGGCGTTGGTAAGTTACACCTGCATTTTTAAGACCAAAAGGCATTTTGGTATAACAAAACATGCCTTTTCTTGTAATAAATGCAGTTTTATCCTCATCCACTTTCGCCATTTGAATCTGATGATATCCTTTATACGCATCTAAAAAACACTTCCACCGGAATCCGACCACTGAATCAACCTTCAAATCAATTTCAGGAAGTGGGTAACAGTCCTTAGGACATGCATTATTTACGTCCTTAAAATCGATACACATCCTCCAAGATCCATCCGGTTTCTTTACCAATACCGGATTTGACACCCAATCTGTATACTGTATTTCTCTAAGAATCCCAGCTTCCACTAATTTCGCCACTTCCTCATTGACAGCATTTGCTCTTTTAGTATCCATTCCTCTTTGCCTTTGCTGTACAGGCTTACTTCCGGGATATAAGGCCAACTTATGCTCAGACAACGTTCTAGGAACCCCCGTCATATCCGACGGTTCCCAAGCAAATACATCCACATTCTTTTTTAATAAAACATACAATCCTTCTCGAGCTTTTTCTGATAAACCGGTTCCTATCTGCAACTTTTGATCTGGAAACTTCGAGTTGATTACCCATTTTTGTTTTACTATCTCCTCCTTATCCACCTTATCTAAACATGCGTGAATATCCACTTTGCATACATGTACCCCCGGATCTGCTGACAAAGTAGCAACTCCCCCTGGTGTTGGAAATCGTATCATCCCATGTATTACAGATATCACGGCACCCAGTCTCCTCAACATTGGTCTTCCCAAAATAACATTATGTGCCGACGAAGCCGAAACTACCAAAAATGTAACTTCCAATTGTCGCATCTGCAAACCATTCCCAATAACCACAAGTAGAGTTATTTCCCCAATTGGTCTAACTACTTCACCCGCAAATCCTACTAAAGGTACCGTTGTTGGCCGCAACTGTGCACATGTGGTAGGTTCCATCTGCCGGAAACACTGTTCGTACATAATTTCTGTTGCACTTCCACAATCAACATTAATTCTCTTAACCATGAAGCCTCTTATTCTTGCGGACACAACCACTGGTTCCTCTATTGCCATTTGTTCTAAAATAGGAGGAAAAGTTATTTCCTGGTACTTCCAATCTATTTGCTTATTACTTCTTCCTCTGACATTCCTACACTGATCCGACCCCTGTATTTGTACCATATTGATCACGGGTGCATCGCCTCCTGGCAAATTGTTTCTAATTACCTTCACCAAATGCCCTAACTTTCCTAACCTCACCGCCTTATCAATTTCCTTTTTTAACGTCCAACATGTATCTGTAGTGTGACCTCTGTCCTTATGATATTCACAATACTTATCCAAATTTCTTGTTGGTGCATTTCGCATCTTCGGTGGTGCAGGTAAATCCACCTTTTCTGTTGCCAAAATCTGCGTGGGAGTTTTAACCAACTCTATCAACTTTGCTCCCTTATAATCCCCATGCGCATGACCTGAGGATCCACCAAAATTCTTTCCTCTTGAATGAAAACCTTTCACCCATTTATTTTGTGAAAAATGACCCATTGCCCTTACTGGTCCTCCATTTGTACGCCCAGTAACCATAGAATTTTGTCGCATTTGCCCAGATCCACCATTAACATTGCTTAAGTAAGCACATGCGTTTTTACCCCTGACAAATGCTCTTGCTTTATCCATTAATACATCCATTGACCTTGGCAAGTTTTCATGTAACTTTTCCACAAGTTGGGCACACTTTACCCCATGACAAAAACCAGATATCCGCAATTGATCACCAGCACCCTCAACTCCCATACTTTCTTTGTTAAACCTTGTAATGAAATCTTCTATTGACTCATTATCCTTCCGTCCGTGATCTTTCATACATCTTTTTTGTTGATTAAACTGACGTAAAAACTTATTTTTTAAGTCTTCAAAACTATCCACCTCTCCTGCTGGTAAGGAATCAAACCAAACTCTAGCTATCCCAGTGAAAGTTTGAACAAACATGTGACACCATATCTCCTCAGACCATTGCTCTAAACGAGCCGCAGAATAGAACTAAAAAATATGGTCATCCGGATCTGTTAAACCTCCTATTTTCTCACAACCGAAGGTAATTTTAACCTTTTTTGGAAAAACTACTTCAGAGATCCATAATGAAAACTTCGAATGTGACCTCATTGATTGAGGAATGTATGGTACCACTACATCTGTTTATCATATATTTTTTCACAAATATAAAAACTTGTAATATAAGATGTATAAAGCTGAATATGTGTACTACCTCAACAGAATATTTATTTATAATAAATGGCTTTATGATGAAGATTGATTAGATTATAATCGTATTTAATCATTCATATCATCATGTTGACAGGTTAGTTTATCAGAAATATGTACCTTTCACCGTAGCAAACTAGTTAACATTGTGTTTATCCAGTGTCCGCACAAGATCATCTTCCCCATGCATATACTCCTTTTAATGTATTTGATCCTCCCATTCTTTTCCTAATTCTGCACTTTTGCGTATTACATCCTCTTCTATTTTTTGCAAATCCTCTCGTAACTGTCTCTTCTTCAACTGTAACAATAATTCCTTGTTTTGCAATAAGAATTCAACATCTAACTCATCTAAATCATCATATTTTGTCGCATGCGAATCTCTATTTCCACCATTTTTGTTGACCAGGATAAAACGTTTTGACGAACCAGTACCTGGACCATCATCCTCCTACGTTTTCTTACTAGATGATTCAGGTTCAGAAAATAACCTCGAATTTGGTACTATAACATTCTTCTCAGCTTGCAACGTTGCCGACTGCTTCGTTTTTGGAGTAAAAGACAAATCTGTCAATATTTCACTCCTAAACGAATTTCCTTCGACGTTCTTACCCCCTGACGAAGAATTGAGCAATGATTTCTCCAAATCACTAGACGATTCCATCATTCTTAAGTCGTGTCAACTATCGGATGGCGCCACTGAAAAAGCAAGTAATCACCAGAGATAATTTGCCGCCATTTCAGGTTCAAGAATAATAGAAAGATACTAAGTGACTAGAGATGAAAGTAAGATTTCATTGATTCATAGAGAGAAAGTACAATCGCATGTGTAAATACAGAAAGTACCAGATCCTCAAACTATTCTAACTTTCAACTATTTATAGGCTCCGAGAATAATCTTCCAGCCTTGCATCTGCAGAGGTCGCATGTATCTGTTTCCTGCACAACACTTTCGGCAAGCATCACATGCGAAGGACTTGGAAATAAGCGATCGGATGTGTATAACACATCCGGAGCATCGTTTACTTCATCAGATCTCATACAGTTCATCAGAGCAAATTCAGATACTCATTTAACTTCAATAAGACTCAAAATAACACTCAAATCAGATATGAATTATTTGAAAAATAAAAACCCTAACCTGCATTGTTATTGCCTCATCAGATCTAGGGTTTTGATTTAGATGTGCAGGGAGTGAAATGAGAGAGATGTCATCTTCGGTGCGTAGGTATTTGATTTTGATACGAACAGATCTTCAATTTCCCTTCATGAAAGAACAGAAAGCATCCATGGCTGATGAAGACGGGGATGCGCGATGGTGATGGTGGTGTGGTATGGCTGAAGGATGCGAGACTGAGACGAGGAGAGGGACACGGTCTGGGGGAGAGAGACGAGGATGTGTTTCTGGTTTTGGGGGGAGAATGGGGTTAGATAAACTTATGGAGTGATTTAGATTCTAAAAATTGGATAGGGGGAAGTGAATATTAGAGAAGCGGGAACTGAAAAATTGGCTAAGGAGGGAACTAAAATTTGTAGTCACGCTCTAAAATTTCTACTGTGGCTAATAGTCACAGTTTTTTGTTTCTTTTACTAGCTGGATAATAAACATTATTCTTTGGTCACACAAATTAAAATAAGTGGCTATATATATTAGCTTTTAGCCACATCAAAAGAAAATACCATGGTCCTTCGTCATATTTAGTCACGTGAATTAAAATTGAAACAAACACAGTGGTGGTTGGTCACGTTTGGCCACATTTTTTTTTGCGTGACTAGTATATGTCACACTTGTTTGTAAAAGTGTGGCTAAAGGTTCTGAGAATGTATGTTTTTCGTCACACGAATGAAAAATGTGTGGCTAAAAGGCCCGAAACTAGTGTGAATGACCTTTAGCGATGTTTTTTTAAACAGTGGCTACGCGTTTTCAGAAAAAACAGTGGCTAAAGGTCATTTTTGACGTAGTGAAGAAAACAGGTGAAGAGTTGTTACTGGTATAGATTTACATTGATGATATTATATTTGGTAGCTCAAATGACATGTTTTCGAAAGACTTTGAAAAGCTAATGCAAACTGGTTTTGAGATGAGTTTAATGGGCGAAATGGCATTCTTTCTTGGTCTGCAAGTACAACAATCTGCAAAAGGAATTTTCATTCATCAGACGAAATACGTGCATGAAATTCTGAATTGATTCAAAATTACCGATGTTCGCGTTCCAGGAACTCCGATTTAGATTAACCATGGCCTCTCACTTGATGAGAGTGATGAAGATGTCGATACAACTCTTTACCGGGCCATGATTGGTTCATTAATGTACTTAACTGCAAGTATACCTGATACAACGTTTGTTGTATGTCTTTGTGCCAGGTACCAGGCTGATCCAAAGCTTTCACATCTTGTCGCGGTCAAATGGATTTCTGCTTATCTGAAGGGTAATACTAATATCAAGATCTGGTACCCTCATGATGATAGGTTTGAATTGCCAACTTATTCAGATTCTAACTACGGCGGTTGCAAGATAAATTTCAAGTCTACAACGGCGGGGTGTTAGTTTTTGGGTGAGAGGTTGGTGTCTTGGCAGTGTAATAAGTAAAAATTAGTAGCAACATCCACTGCAGAAGTCGAGTATGTAGCAGCCGCAAGCTGTTGCTCTCAAGTTTTGTGGATACAACAAAAGATGAGAGACTACGGTTTGAATTTTCTTACTACTCCCATACACATTGACAATTCTGCCGCGACTTGCATCACTAAGAATCATGTACATCACTCTAAAACGAAGCATATAGACATCCGTTATCACTTCATTCGTGATTGTTATGAGAAGCACCTCATTGATTTGCAAAAGATCCACACAGATTTTCAAAGAGCGGACTTATTTACAAAAGCATTTGACAAAACCCGCTTCAAATATCTTTTGCAAATCAACGGTATTCAAAAATCTCAAACGGAGTAATTATCGGTTGATCAATTTTTTTTTGTTGCAATTTATTTTTCTATGCTTATTTTCATAAAAAAAAAAAATCCAAAACTAGTGTTTTGTTTTTTTTTGGGGGGGGGGGGGGAGAAAAAGTGGAAAAGCATTACAAATTTTGAAAAATGCCAAAATTAAAAAACTAAAAAATAAAAATGAGAAATTGATCCGACCTAGTGAGAAGTGATATTACATTAGCATAGGTTATCAACCATGGATAAAGTAGAGATAAAGGCTGCAGGTACTTATCTGATTTATGGAATGTGTCTAAGCAAATCTGATATATGCTAATATGATATAAACATAAAGCTTGCTTGATAATTGTGATGTAACATCATGAAGGATATTATGCGATATTGACAAGTATAAAATCTGAAAACAATAAAAAACAGACTAAGAGATGTTCTGGTGTATGCATGCTTTTATTTTGCAAAGATTTAAACTTGTTTGATTTTCTTTATTTTCTCAAGTGATCGGCCTTTTTTGGCGTATCGAAAGATCGACCTGATTGGTGTTCACTTGAAGTTTTGCTTTATTTTCTTGGGTGTTTTGTATAACTTATCGGACTTTCTTTGTGTGTACGGAAGTACCGACCTGATTGTTATTGGGTTCCACAACTTCTGCTTTATTTGCTATTTTTTTGTTTTCCTAAACAATCGGACTTTCTCTGTGTGCTCACAAGGCCGACCTGATTTTTGTTTGTTTAGGGTTCTGCTTTATTTTTGCATGAAACACCATGAACGATAAATCTCTGTTGAAAATCATATTCTGTAAAAATAAACAAAAATATGAATAAGTCTTGTTGCTAGTATTCCTGATTGTGTGCGCTTTCACATTATCTATGCTTGATAATCATACCGATAACATATCAGAAAGCTATAAAAATTGATTTGTTGAAGCTGATGTAAGATCGAAATTACTTAACACCTAATTAAGTTACAAGATTTACTTGTAAGATTAACCTTGCGTAATTAAGTTAACCTTCACTTTACTTTAACGACTAACACTTGTGAATAATAGTTGTTTGCATGAATATAGTAACACACGAAGTAAATTATACTCGGCAGTATTTGCATTAACTCAAAAATATTATAGAATGATAAGGATCAAACATCTATTTACAAGGTTGAAGACGAACTATGCTATATATAGTGCTAAGGGAAATCAATGATAGCCATTAATTTCCATACGATCATCTAGACCGTTAATTACAAAAGTCAAATACTACTACCAAAAGAATAATCTTCGACAGATGGGATATCTTGCGTGTGATCAGCAACTATCTACTTTGGGAGAGCGGTTTTGATAGATATAGAAGCAACCAGGAAGCTTTTGCAGGGATTAGACGACTGAAAAGACTTCTCATGAAAAGTCCGGTTGAACTCATTATCTAGTGGATAATCGTGTTCACCCGGAATATTCACTATAGGACAAAACTGTTTCTTTCTGCTTGAAAGTCCTTTCCGCTTGAACTACCGAATTCCGCTTGGACTTTGTTCAGCCGGACATTTCCAAAATAAGACTTCAGCCGGAATCATCAAAGTGATATTCCTTACAATCTCCCCCTAAGCTGATGCTGTCAAAATATTCTCAATCTTTTAAGCTATCTTCAAAATTAACTTATACAAGACCTTTCTTCTCTCTGACCTACTTGTCTCGACCCCTGATGCTTGCATCAAAATCTTGAGACACCTCATTAGTGTTTGTTTTGATCACCTTCACAAATTTAAGTGTTTCCCTATCTCTTTAATTCCACTGATCTTGAATAGAGATGGATTCATGAACGGTGAAGGTGCCATTAGCTTTGTGAACATAGAATAGCTTTTCTTCTTCTTCCCAAATGATGAATTTTATCTCACTGACCGGTTCTTCTTCTTCATTGTTAGTGTCATCCTGAGATCTGAAGAGCATTCCACATTCGTGCATTGTTGGGTTCAATACAAATTCTCAACAAATGCTCCGCTCTTGTTGGACTCAGAATCTCTCTCAACTTCACATATATGTCAGTCAATTGAAGTGAAGAGAGCATTCTAGTGGCTTTGTGAGCATTGACCACTAAGGATGTGCCATCTTCAAGCTGGAGAGTGAAATTAAAAATGCCTTCATTGGCTGTCCACCCAATAACTTTGTTCTTCCTGGGTGGGCCTTTTCTTGTTTGCTTCTGATGTCTTTTTCTCTTAGCATGCATCAGTCTCCTCTTTCTCTTCTTTTTCTCCTCGTTAGAATCATCTTCTGTTTTTCTATCAATTGGAGTTGTTCCTTTTGATGAGGGAGAAGAGGGACCGGGTGATAAGTTACTGAGTTTGGTTGGAGGTGTGGGAGCAGTGGTGGATGAATTTTCTCTTATGGTAAGAGGTTTAGGTTTTTGATTGGGTGGTTTAATGGCTTCTGGTGCAGGGCTAGTAGGAAGTGGTGGTGGAAAGATATCAGACAAGTCCAGGTTAGAGGTGGGTTTCTTTTTTAAAGGGATGATTGGGGTAAAGTTGTCAGTCCTGTATTTTGGGCTTGAAAGCTTGGTGGAAACCTTTTTGGATATGGTGGGAGGTTTGTATGGAATTAAGGCAAGGGATGATGATGAAAGGTTTACTGGGTTAGGGTTTGGCTTATATGTAAAGGAAGGTGGAGGTACAATATCTGCAAAGACATCCAATTCTGGTTTAATGAACACCTCGGTTTCCATACCTGAGATTAGCTCTGAAGGCAGGGTCAACACCAGGTTTGGGTTAACAACAAAGCTATCTCCTCTGTGCTCTTGATAAATGGAGTCAATCAAGCTGCATAGCTCATTTACCTTCATATGCAACACATCTTCTTCTTATCTCCAGTTTCTGACAATCAAGACCCTTTTAACCTTCTTCAGCGGTTTATAATTTTCATCATTCTTTACCAACTTAGTAGGCATCCTTGAGGCTAGGTCAATCAACCTTTCCATTTCACATTCTTCCATTCCTTCTCGGTTGTATTCTATCAACCTCCATTCCATGGATCTCCTTTTAGCTTCTTCAAACAGACTTTCAACTACCTAAATTTGTGAAACTAATTCCAATTAATCCTGAAATTCCTTGGCTAATCTTTCATTCTCTGCAGCAGCTCTGGTTTCTTCCACAAACTTATTTAAAGCTTCAGATTCCACAGTGTGAACAATCTGATGAATAGTTAGAGCAGCATCGGGCTGAACTGTTGAACTGTCTCTTCCGCTTGAATAGGCTCTTCACTCCTCATAGCAACCAGGGTCTAAGAAACATATTTAGTTTCATCTCTTGGTTGCTTTTCCGGTTAAGATTCAAGAAATTGTTATGTACCAAATATTGAATGATTCTTGCCAAAAACTGGATCAGGTGCATTCTCATCAATCTCTATCACCTCAATTTCAGCTTAAACTACCGGTTGATCTTCCGCTTGAACATCAGCTTGGGCTTCAACTCCAACCTCAGTCACCACCTGTAGTTTGGTGATTTCAGTTCCCAAGTCAATAGATTAAATCACCTCAGTTCCTTCACCTTCTCCCAATACATTTTCATCTCCTCCTTCAATACGAATTCCTAACACAACAGCTCCACTTTGTTCAACTACCGCATCTTCCACAACTACATTTCCTTCTATAACCCTACTGGTTGAGGCTATGTCTTTTTCATCTTGAGCATAGGCATTTTCAGCCGGAAAGATGACATCCTTCAGTAGCCTCAATATCATGTTGATATGCTCTAGAAGAGCACCAGCTATAAGCATTGAAGATTGTACCAATTGAGTGAGTGTGGGGTCTTTGAATGGGGACACAGCAACCAGTTGGTTGTTCCTCATTTTCTCCCAAGTATCTTCAACAGAAAAAGATACACCTGCTTTCCTAAAGGCAATGTTTCTAACTTTAACCGGAAGTCTTTATATGTCTCCAATCTCTTGGTTGTAGCTTAGAGAAAGAGATAGTGAAGCAGCAATTGGTGATTTCTCCCCCAATTTGACAGGATCAGCTTCAACTGAAAGATCCCTGCCTGGGTTTGAAGGACCTGCTTCAACCTGTGTAGGAGCACCTTGAGCTTGAACTAGAGATGCAACAGTGACATTTAGAGTGTCAACCTGTCGCTGTAGTGATTTGTACAATATCGTCAATTCTGGTAGTGTCATGCTGTCCTCAACTGGCATTTTACCAGTATCCTTGGACATAACTAGGATGTCAATCCGAGATTGACCAAACCTAGTATCCATGGCTTCTTGTCACCTGAGATTCTCTTCTTCCGTTTCAACAGCCCTTGGTTCCAATGAACGACCCTTAGGTGCTAATTCAGAGAAGATTGCCGCAGTAGGGGTCCTAGCTATGTTACTATTAGCACCAAGGTCCAGTGGGGACTCATAGCCAGCAGCAGTCCTTCTTGCGTGAATCTCTTCATTACTCCTGAGATTCACCTCCAATAGGGAGTGGGGGCTCAGTGAAACAGGGTCCAGATCCATCAGTATGTTCTCATGTAATGAGGTGAGTGAGTTAATAACACCCTCATTTGGGTCAGGATTGTAACAACCATGAAATTTAAATTAAATTAGAATTTACCGTTTAATCGGTTTTTATTTATTTACTTTTATTACTTATTTATTTATTTTCTAAAAAATATTAGTGACAAAGAAATGAACGTTTGATAAGTCATAAATTTTCGCTTTCGTATAAACTTGTTTTGCATAGAAGTTACACATAAATATTTAATGATACGTTAGTAGATTTTATAAAAGATGTATGCATGTAAACTTATAAATATTTTTCTTCAAATGTGACATAATTTTTGGTACAACTTATTATTTTAGTTTATAAAATATAGATTCTTGTAAATCAAATTACACTTGTTTCTTGTTATAGTTTTTCACATGTACCTTATGCTTTAGTAAAAAGATTTAAACAAAAAATATATGCAGTCCCTAAAGAGAAAAAAAAGAAAGAAAAAGAAAACATACTACAGGCCGCCGGATTTGAACCTGCGACCTGTAGGTTATTAGGCAGAAGGCAGACCACCAGGGCAGCGCTGGTCTTTTGTTCATATTCGGTTTCCATTCTTTATAACATATTCAAGCAGCGCACCAGCCCTCTTCCTTCCTCCTTGCCTCACGTGTCCTCTTCCTCTATTTCTTGCTTCTTCACGAACGAACCGTAACAGCCACCATTATCAACTCCTCGTCCGTTTTTAGTCAATTAATCCCTTAAATTGATTACATATTCATGTCCCAAATTTAATACCGAGTCAAATGACACTTAAATCACTCAAAACCGTTGTTATTCAATGATTTTCCTCAAAACCCCCAAATGACATAAAAACTCCATTAAAAACCGAGACTTTAATTGCAAATTTAACCCACCTTCGGTCGTAATCATTATAAATTGAGGCTAGAGACCTGTTGTTAACCTCATTACGCACCAAATCCCTCTTCCAATTTCTGATTTCGTTTGTGCAATCAAAAACCCCCAAATCTAGGGCTCACAACTTGTTCATACAATTTCGGGCTCATTTCTCTGTCAAATTGATCAAGTAAGTAGTCCATTTCACTTAGTTTTTCATTATCTACAAAAGCCCTATGTCAATTTTAGGTTTCCTTCGCGTTTAGTCACTCAATTCGGTGGTCAAAGTTCTAGGGTTTCGGGGTATGAAATGGGGAAGAAGATGACTACTAAGGAGAAAACACCCACTTAATACCATCTATGTTTATATTTCTTTAGAAGTAATAAAACATTTTCTTTAACACATCTTATTTCCCCATAAACTTTTAAGAATAATCTATAAAATCTTTATAAACTCTTCTAAATCTTAAGAACACATTTCTCATGTTTTAAAACTTATACCAACTAATCTACTTTATTTTCTTCTAAAACAAAACAAATACCCAAAGATATAATTATTCGTTAATAAGTCATTACTTATTATATTTAAGTCTTTAAAAGGCTAACCATCGCACAATCATTATTATTAATTATAGTTAAACGCTCGTTTTATATAAACTCATTGATATTTTTAAGATTAAGAAAATTTATGAAACAGAACGTTGTTTCTTTATATAATATTTTCTAAAAGTTTACCTAGACACATTTATACTTCCTTTTGATAAATCTTTATTTGGATATATTTTTCCACACTCTAATCATTTATTTAATTATTCGGTTATTCATATACTCACATAATTATCTATTCATTCATTACTTATTAAGTCATTTATATAGGCATTCATTTATTTATTTATTTATTGAGTCATTTATTCAGTTATCCAATTATCATTTAGTCATTTATTTATTTATTTATTTATCTTTAAACTCCATAGTGTATGTTATATGTTAAGTGACTTAATCAAAAATTGTTTCATCTTCCCCAAATCATCAAGTCCATCGAAACCCTAGACCTCTATAAATCCTATTATTCGTCCTCGTAACTTTAGGTTAACCAAATCCGTTATTTGTTTAGGACATCCTTGAATCATTCTCGTTTCGCCAAGCTAGCAATCAACTACTTAAGGTGAGTTCATAGCCCATTTTTCTTTAAATTTTTCAAACCATTTTGGGGTGGAAAACACGCATAAACTAAACTCACCGTTGTTACTTTATTTTCAAGCAAACCATACATTCTATTATGGTTCGTTATGAAACTTTCAATCTATTATCATTTCGCAAAGTCAAATATTGTTGAATACTTATATTTATACGTGTTATAACGTATAAATGAATACTTTTTCATGTTATTCATTATATGCTTTTGTGTAGTTTGTATGTTATTTGGTCCCAACGCTGAGATTCCTTTGAGAGGAATTGAACACGCGGACAAACTTGTATGCTATTTGGTCCCAACGCTGAGATTCCTTTGAGAGGAATTGAACACGCGGACAATATTTGTGCTATATGGTCCCAACGCTGAGATTCCTTGAGAGGAATTGAACACGCGGACACACATTTATGCTATTTATTTGTCTCATGTTTCCTGATCGTTTCATGCTAATTATTGGTTTATTTATTTAATATGTATGACTTTGCAAACCCTAATAAACGTTTTACTTTAACTGCTTTGTTATTCAAACCTATGACTCACCAACGATATACATAGTTGACCTTTTTCGCGTGTTTTTCAGGAATATGGACATCCAGCATAAGTATTGATTACAACTAGGAGCTTGTGGACCTAGTTAGAGTTTATTTAATCCTTTAAGCATTGTGCCTTGTAATAGACATTTTAAGCTTTGAGTTAATAATATAATATGGTTTTCCTTTTATTTC
>JBCNJP010000008.1:35739245-35758624 GCA_039602395.1 Deinandra increscens subsp. villosa | reverse complement strand
TCACCACCAACTTGTGTCATAATCCCAAACCACACACCACCTCCCTCACTTCACTACCAACTCTCTCCTCCCTCTTGAGGGCGGCACCCCCACACCCCCCTACTGCTGCTGCCGGAGCAGCCCTGCACCGCTCTGGAAGCTGCTGATGTTGCCGCCCGTTAACTGCTGCTGCTGTCCGCCGCTGCTGTGGTGCCGATGACCCACCATCTGCCACCACCTTTCTCATCTTCTTCTCGGTTTCTAACCCCTCACCTTTGTGAGTCTTTTAAAACATTTTCTTTTATGTTTTCTTTCATCTAAACCATCCTAAATGATCCACAATTCTTGACAACTAACACTTCAAAACTTGAAGTTTTATAACGTTCATGATCTTCTAACTATCATTTTCTTTCTTTTCTTTGATTTCGTTATAACTCAAGGTTGTAAAGGTTTGAAAATGTGGTTGTTTAGTGATTTTTATTCATAGAAAACCTATGGAACTTAAATCATGTAACTTGTTAAACAATTGTGATTATCATGTGTTTTAACACAAAAATGTTAGTTAATTAGTTTAAAATGAAAACCTATGGTTAAATTTACTAGTTGGATGTTTTGATTAAATCATGTGGTGATTTCATGATGTTTAATATATTTTGCATGGTTAGTCTGAGTTATAATCATGTTATAGTATGTTATAAATTGCTAGAATTGTCATTTTAATTTTTAGTGATTAATCATCAAGTATATGGACTAATATTTTGCTAATGACAATTATCATGGGTAAAAATGGTGTTTAGTGACATGCATGGACTAATATGGACATTAGGAATGTTAACTTAATCTTGGACATAAAATGATAACTTTAAAAACCTTTAAATGAATTTTTATGGTTTAATAACAAAGTTAGTAATTTTAGAAAAATTTCTTGGATAAAAAAACCATAAAATTTCACCATGGGATTAAACATATAAAATGGTCACATTTTATAAAAATATAATTTTTAAAACACAAGACTTAAATGGCTTGTTTGGATTTTATAAAAACAAAATGGATAAATATATACATATATATAGGGAGGGATCCTTTGAAAACCCACTTTAGATGTGAAAACCCTGAAAACTATAATGTCCCGTTGAAATAAATATATAAAAAAAAATACTAGATTGTATAACATCGATTTTTTAGTTCAGGGCTAAAAAATGGATAAGAAATCATGGATATTTTTTTTAATTCTGATAAAAAATACGTATTTCCCGTTCTCATAAATTTACATATGTAAAAAAAACCCTGGTGAATTTACATATGTATAAGAAAAAAACAGGGTGATTTATATATGTAAAAAAGGAAAAAAATTTTAAAAAAAATTATAAAAAAAAATCCGCTAGGTGGTTTTATATTTTTTTTCACCAAAACTAATAAAAATATATGTTGAATCCATCTAAAAAATAAAAATAAATTTTTTTTTATTTTTTTATTTTTTTATTTTTTACATATGTAAAAACAGGGTTTTCACAACAAAAATAGGTTTTCCCTACCCTAGACCCTTTCCATATATATATATATATATATATATATATATATATATATATATATATATATATATATAGGGAAGGGTTCCGTGTAGACCCCTTAAATTTTGTAGACCCCGTAGACCCCTATAAAACTCAATAAAAATAAAACTCAGTGTTGTAAATTTGGTTTTTTTTATTACGATAAGCTTTTAAGAACCAAAAAAATAAATAAATTAATTAAAAAAAACAAAAAACATGAAAAATCAAACATTTTAAGACAATGAGTTTTAAAATAATGAGTTTTAAACGCAACACTGAGTTTTATTGAGCTTATTGAGTTTTAAACTCATTGATTTTTAAAACTCATTGTCTTAAAATGTTCAATTTTTAATGTTTTTCGTTTTTCTTTTTTTAATTGTCTTTTTTTGTTCTTAAAAGCTTATCGCAAATAAATAAAACTAAATTAACAAAACTGAGTTTTATTTTTAGTGAGTTTTAATGAGTTTTATTGAGTTTTATAAGAGGTCTACGGGGTCTACAAAAAAAAGGGGTCTACACGGATCTTTTACCTATATATATATATATATATATATATATATATATATATATATATATAGGGGAAGGATCCTATGAAAACCCTTTATTTTGTGAAAACGTGAAAACCACTTTAAAACCTACATAACTTCTTTATACGTTAATGTTTATTCATGAAATTTGCGCCAAATGTCTTAGAATTACGTTATCTATAACTCTGGAAAACAATATTTAAAAAAAAAAACGTAAAAAAAAAACGTTTTTTTTTTTTTCCGTTTTTGGTACACATGTGTACCATCATCACTACTACTACACAAAAACGAATTATAAAGTATAAAAACACTCCTTATGTTAAAAATATATTAAAAACATACTAAAAACAATAAAACATTTATGTTACGAATGATAATTAAACATAGTACACATGTGTAGCAATACTTAAAAAATCATAAAATGTTATTTTTTTCTTTAGATATAAAGATAATAAAACTATAATAATTAGGGTGCAATTTCCTTTTAAAACTATTAGTAACTCATATTAAATTTTGAGTTTTTTTATTGTGGTACACATGTGTACCAAAAACGGAAAAAAAAATAAAAAAAAAAAAGTTTTTTTTTTGTTTTTGGTTTTTATAGAATTAAAGATAACGTAATTCTAATACTTTTGACGCAAATTTCATGAAAAAACATTAACGTATGAAAAAGTTATAAAGGTTTTAAAGTGGTTTTCATGTTTTCACAAAATAAATGGGTTTTCACACGATCCTAATCCTATATATATATATATATATAAAGAGGAAGGTTCCCGTGCATCATGCAAAGTTGCCTACATCCGGTACACACAGGGGCATATTAGAAATGTCCAGATTTCTCCCCATATGTGGTATATTTGGTAGTTATTCAAGTTCCCCCAGTTTTTAAAACGATCATAACTTTTTTCATACGACGTTATTTTCGAAAACGAATTTCACCATAATTCTAGTCGTGATTTTATCTTTAATTTGAGACTAGGTTTGCTCGATTTGAAGAAACTTTTTTTTTGACGTTTTAACCGGGTTTTTTCTAGTTTTTTTTTTTTTTTTAATTTTTGGGTAGTACTAGCTGCGATTTAGGGTCCTAAAAATTTTCAGATTTTAATTCGAAGCGTAGACATTTTTTTTTTAATTTTAAAAAAAAAACATTGACATTGTACACCAGCATAGCACAACACATACCAGCATAGACCAGCGCTGAAAGACCAGTCTACCAGCACAAGAGCACAATTCCACCAGCACAGCCAGCACAGACCAGCACAGCCAGCACAATTCCACCAGCACAGACCAACGTCGTAAAAAACGTGAAATTTTTTTTTCTCCAAATCAAGCAAACCTAGTCTCAAATTAAAGACAAAATCACGACTAGAAATATGGTGAAATTCGTTTTCAAAAATAACGTCGTATGAAAAAGTTATGGTCGTTTAAAAATTGAGGGGGAACTTGAATAAATATTGTTTTCCACATTTACCCTTCCAGCTTTATGATTCCTCCACTCCTTCTCTCTTATCTCTTTTAATCTTATCCATCCATCAAATTGATCTAGTGGTCCAGATTTGGCCGCACTGAACTTAGGCAAAATGGTCTGCCGCATTTGATCCTAAACCTATATATATATATATATATATATATATATATATATATATATATATATATATATATATATATATATACACTAGCCGTGTGCCCGCGCGTTGCGGCGGCGACGGTTTATAGGGCGTTATTCGTCATTTGTGCGCTTGTTATGGCGGCACGACAATTTACATCGAGATATTCGTGTTTTTAGAACTCAAACAAATAACAACAAACACCCGAATTAAGCAACAATTAACCAACACATGAGTTGTTTTCTGTTAGTTTATCAATCCTCTCGGATACATTGTATTGTACGTCTTTTGGCTTCTTATACGTAGCATCGGTGTAGTCTATATATGTCACGAATAAAGTTGGGCAACTGGTTATGAACATAGTAATTTAAAAATAAATATCCAAACACAAGAATAATAAACTATAAGTCATAAACATAGTAATTTTGAACTAAAAATCCGTGTGTCAACTACTTCTATTGTGATGAGATCAGTTTTTGTCAACTCGTAAAAAAATTCGTTTATTTTATTTAAGAGTATGAATTTTGAGCCCATGAACAATTTGTTCTAAAGAAATTTATTTTTTTCATGTCGTTTCTTTACTTATTTTATTTTAATATATGGGAATGTATAATGATCATTTTAATTTAGGGAACTCATCATATTAGAAACCAAATTCACCAAAAATACATCACAAAATCCCAATATCAAGGTTTAGTGCCAGAATCCAAATTCTAAAACCGAAGTAAAAAATAATACTTCACACAAAACAAACTCAACTCAAATTCCATATCATAAGGTATCTAAATGCTTCTTTTTCTGCCATCCATTTCATCCAAATGTCTTCATTTTTTCATTGAATTGCAATCCTCAAGATCTCATTTGTAAATCTTCAAACTCAATACATTTTGAGATACTTCAACATCTTCATGTGAGGCTGCTAGGAAAAAAATAGAGAAAAAACTAAAACTAACTACAGAGAGAATATCAAAGTATTAAAAGTGTCAATACACTCCATTCCACGTGGCAAGGACTGTAAATTGTTGAGCCCCTTTGTTTGTTTCCTCTCAATTTTTTGAACTACTGGAGCTGGAACTACTTTCGACTCCCTCATCGCACGCACCCGTAAGCAAGCTGCAACCACACCAATTCGATTGTTCTCCAAAAGTAAACATTTAAAATGCGGAAACAGAAGCATGCATCATAAGTTATGTGTAACGATTAGACATCAAATCCTGAGATAGACCAAGTAAAACAGACACCATTTAAGTGAAGTTAGAAGTACATATTACCTTTTAATTCTGAGCTAAATTAAGGTAAGCTCGGTCACAAATACATCAATAAACATCATGCCTAAACCCTTGCAACCAAATTCATAACAATTTATATAAAGTATAAACACGTGATGTCCTGTAATCCATTGTTGCACAACAGCAGTGGCTAAATTACTAACTATCAAGCAAATACATATGCATTGAAAACATAATGTACCTTAGATTCGTTGACTTGCTTCCATTTAGTAGGTTCCGCTCCTTCCGGAAATTTATCATCATCAACCTTACCTCCTCCATGCGCCTTATCAGGTTCAGTCTTCTGATCATCTTAGTCACCGGATGAAAAGCTAAGCATTTCAACCTCAGAGTCTTACAACAGATGATGTACAGACATTGAATCGAATGGTAGAACTGGGCTGGAGTACAAAACCATATCATTCTGTTGTTGGAAAAATACATAGTGATTCCTGCTTGTTAACAAACAAAGATGATTAGACGAAAACCAAAACACTTTAAAAACATGCATGAAGCTCAAATGAACACCCAGATGCTAAGCAATGAAATAATCTATAACTTAAACCAACTATAAAATGCTATGCTGTCCTTAAAACCCATCAAATTCCTGCAACTTTGTATTAACTGAGAAATCAATTACTAACGACATAATAAATAATTTAACTGAATTATTATCTCTGCAGGTACAACCTTTTTTTTCCTTTTGAACACCCACAAACCTCAAGGGCAGTTCTACAAGACTGACCCTTCTACAAATCTAACCTGTTTATCAGAACTTAATAAAACCGAACCAGTTGACCCATTTATTGAAAAATAATCATTTGACAAGCTCAATAAAACTGACAGTTTGACGCAAGGATCACAGGCCATATAGGTGATTTTTAAGTAGCTTGACGCAAGGATCACGTGCCATATGTTTTATAGGTGGAAAGATATTACCATACAGAAAACAAAAATCCAGTATAAAATGAACTCTTTATGAAAAATAAAGCTTGAATGAATCTTAAATATTGAATAGCAATATAAAAAATACAGAGCAGTACCAAAAATCTTCATACCTGGAGACTTTTTGAGGACATATTCAATAAAGATCCTTTATCAAGAAGTAATATACTGATAAAAAAAGAAATCTAACAAGCACATCCACCAATATCTATAATCATATACGGATGTTGAGTCCAGTGCTTATAGTTATAGATATTTAGGCATGAAAACGAATATATACAACAAACCTTTCCACAACCATAGATCAAGGAAGCTAAGCTCGGATTTGAACCACACATGAGAAAAGGATTGAGTCAAACAACATGGAAAAAGATTAAAGAAATAAATTGTGAAACACACACAAAAAAAAGTTAGAACGATATATGGCCTAACAAATGTTGTACAAAACCACTTTGACAAACCGCATGTCATCTCTGACCTGAAAAGCTAAAAATTCAGGAAACCCATCACAGTGAGTATACGAATTACCAAAATTTAAAACCCTTTGAGTATGAAACTATAATCGAACAAATACCACATGAATTGCTCCACCTGCCCTTACAATTGCCACTGCAACTTTGATTTCAGCAGTTGATAACGGATCTAAAGGATGGCTAGTTTGAGCCCTTGTGAGGATTTGGATTCCTACAAGAATAGAGCATAACTTTGTCAACTGCAAATGACCATAGATATTAAAGCCAAATACAATGAAAGACCATTTCATTTACACCTTTCCAATCTATTTCAAAGCATCCAGAATGATTTTACCCAAAACCTTACATGACCATGTAGTATGAAATTTGCTGAGAATTTACAATACGAAATTGAAAAGAAAGATTACTGAATGAGCCTTGTTCCGCCTACTTTGAGATTCCATGATTAACCATAACCAAAATGCACGAACAATATATAACAGCTTCAAAAATGCTAAGACACCAATCAAAAACATACAATTAAGCAGAATTTAACATGAACAATTTCAAAATTAAAATCGGACTGCTTAAAAGTCAAAATTAAAATCAAGGTATAGAAAAGTTCACCTACTTATCCTAAACCAAGAGAAGAATCGTTGACTAAACTCCATACGGAAGCCAAAAACATTTCACAGTAAATCCCTTAGGGTTTATTTGAATCTCAAAATGAATTGAGGAGCTCACATCTCAAATCGATTGTTAAATTCAAAACGATACTCTTGAGAACCTGCAAATTCGAAGAAAAATTAAATGGTAAGAACTCAAAACGACACTCTTGAGAACCTGCAAGAAAGAGAACTAAAAAAATAACAGAACCACACATACATACCATTTTGCCTGAATGGATCCTCTGAATCAAACCAAAATCATTCAAAAAATCGCCATAGCCGTGATTTCTTCTGCTTTAATCTTCAATTTTCACCATAGCTATACCCAAAACTCGGGCGTGATGATAAAGAACCCTACAAAGTAAAACCGAATCTGAACTCTAGTACCTGAAATATTCGGATTCAAGCTCTCGTAATTGAAATCATCGCCGATGGAGAAGACGGAGCAGAAATTGCTTCGTTTTCTGCTGCGTTCTAAGAGAAAGGACGATTTTATTTGATCAGAAGGGAATCGAGAGAGAGAGTGCCGAAATTCTCACCTCATCGCATTTTGAGTTCATGGTTGAAGAATCGAGAGAGGGTGACAACGGCGGTGACGGCTCTCAGGCGGTAAGTGTTTAGCGAGAGAGTGATGACGACGATGGTTCAAGATGGAGGAGTAGCAACGACGGCTCTCAGACGGTAAGTGTTCGGCGAGAGAGAGCGGGGATGAATAGAATGGGAGTGCCGAGGCCTGCAAGAAGAAACCTCCAAATTGAGAGCAATCCGCGTGAAAGGATTGTGATGAACCGTCGGATTAGCGATGGTGTTGAGAGGAACCATTGAATTTCTGCTTTCTTCAAAGTCACTGTGAAAAAAGATAGCTAGATTAAGCCTCTGTGTAAAAGAAAGGGGAGAAAGAAGAATACCAGGAAACCGATTTGGGTGATATGGGATGAGGGTGAACAGGAATTGCATAAATTAGGAAGTCAGACTTGAGCACCGAGGTTTCTTCCATGTCAGTATACCTTGCGGAGATTCGAAACCAAGCACTTATTCAACCTAATTTATAAGATTGTATGCATAAAAGACTTGTACACAATGCTTTTAAAGTTGTAAAACTCTTAAAATTTCAACACATTAACTTTCTCTCTCTCATATATATATTAAGATAGTATATATATATATGTATATATATATATATATCTATACTACTATATAATACATATTGGTATGAGGGGATAGTTTGGTCATTAAATTCCTTAATTTTAAGACGCGTACACACATTTATGCATCATGTACAAGTTGGTAAAGCATAGCTTTTATACCACATCCAATATTTACAAGCAAATCAGATTAGGGTAATCTGGTCATCTCAATATCCCTTTTTGCAGCCGTCCATCTCCTCTCGAGTCCCCCGTTTCACACGCACGCTTCCTTCTTCCATTGGTTTACTCCTCCTCGATCCAACATAGCCGCTTCGTTATCCCCGCACTCCAGCCCCTCTCCTCTCCATTTCCAATCTATAAGTTCACAAGCATGCTGTCCATTTCCAATCGACGATTCACTCTCCCATGCCTAACATCAGATTCAAACGACGTTCAAAATCGAAATCTCCATTGATATCAACACATCTCAAACGTCTGATCGATTCCGTTTCATAGTAGTTTCCTCTTCGATTCGTGCGGTACTTAACCTTTCAGGTTTAGGTCGATGATTTGTTCCATTTAGTGAAAGATGACGCCGAAATTCATATTCCAGGTTTGTTTCACCATGCTCATATATTTGTATAAGGTTCTCATCGCTTCACATGGCTCTTCTTGAGATTGAGAGAGAAACCCTAAACAAAATCTGCTTTTTGTGGGTTTATATATGTAGGTACAGAGATTATTTGTTTGATGAGCTTCCTGTGTGGATCAGAGAATATTTGATTTACAGGTAGGTAATATGATATTTCTACACTTTAGTTCTGTTGTAATATGTCTGGTTTTGATGTTTGATCCTTATAGATATTATTTGGATTTATTTTTGTTTTTCTTCTCTTTTGATCCTACCTTTGTCCGATTCTACCTAACTGTTGAGGTAAAACTTGTGATTCTCTATTAATATGTTTGGTTTTGATGTTTGAAATTTTGTGTTCATTGAAGATTGAATTTATTTAACTTTGATTGAGTGGTAATTAGACCCTAATTTGAATATTTTAGTAGTTGGATATTGCATATGGATGTGATACAAGTACATTAGGTTAAGGATATTGAAATTTGTAATTATATGGACATTTAGATTATGTTCTATACTTTTTTATGTGTTTCATACAATTAAAATGCCTGCAAATCAGGTTTTATAGATTTTACACATGTTTTATGATATAGTTCTTTGAATGGACTGAATAGTTCTACTTATATGATACGTTTTCCTCACGGTTAAAACTTATTCAAACTTCTACCACCTCGAGTAATATTAGGCCCATCTAGAAATTAGCTGCTAAATTGGCCTTTGTTCATGTGATTTATGATGTAGCACAAAGCAACCAAAGGCACTGTTGAATATGGACGAAGTTGATGGTATGCCTGCTGGAGATTAGGGTGGTGTATAGCTGATCTTGTTTTAAGCATCAAAATGTTCAAAAGTTCTACAAGATTGTAAGTTGTGCCTTATGTTAATATATAATTTTGGAATGACATTATAGCTCTGCGATTTTGTATCGTATACTCTTTTAATAATTTATTGTTTTTGTGGCATCTAATTATTTATCATGATTTTATATTCACAATTAGTGGTATCTTTGAATGCATGTTTGGTGCAAAAGTATGGTAGAGAAAGAATAGGAAACTAAAGATTAGCAGTTGTAAGTCTTTTTTTTTCTGCACATATGGTAGCTCTCACTGAAGCTGGTTCTTTTACTTCGTGAGCTTCTGTGAGCCATTTCTTCAATCAAAGTGGATTACATTACATGCTTTCACTTTCTAACGGGCTTGATTTTGAAACTTCAGTCTAGGTTTGTACGTGTTTGAATTGTTTGATTACTTGGTAGCTTTAGCACTGGCTGGAATTGTCCATCACAATAAAAATTTATCTTTTTTTCATCTCAGTAAGTTTTGTTATACTTAAACAAAAGAAATCGCCTCTTTATTTATATAAGTGAATAAATCAGAGGCATATAAAGATATCGTTCATGTTTGATATCATGGATCCCTATGAGGTGATTATCCCATGTTAGTTTTGAACTTTGGTATTATTTTTTTTTTATTATTTAGAAAGTTATTGTTTGGAAGAGAGTTTGGGCCTTCACTTTCAGGTTCATGAGTTCATTGTCTATATGAGCTAAGTGGGTATGGTCTGTATGAGTATTTCTTTATAATCATAGCAAAGAGGTGTTCAAAATCTGATTTGGGTTTTTTATTGCAGTGACAAAAGATTGGAAATGAATGTGAAATTAGGAGATGTTGGCACTCGAAACATTAGGTCAGTCTCACATTGCATAAAATCTGCTAATCTCATAAAACCTGTTCTCAAATAAATTTATGCAATTTTGATGGTACTCAAGATCACTTTTTTTGATGTCATCACCAACCTGACTAGCCTGATAGCTGTATTGCTTGCTAATTATATTAGTGACCGGATGGATCCTGTTGAAGCTATTATAGTAAGTTCTCTTTTACTCTCCCCTCCTTACTAATCTCTTTATCTTCTTTAATATTTGGCTCTTTGGTATAAGTTGCCATGTTTACCTGTTTATATGTGAAGGGTACTTATCTCCTTATCATCTTTAATATTTATTTGCAAAATCTTAAAAATCAAAATGATTTATCAATTTATCAAAGCACATGAGGTCCTACTTTTGGTACACATGGATACCTTTACATGCAAATATTTAAAGTTTGAATGATCAATCATACATGAATGTGAAGACCAATATAGTTCAGATTAAATGATCTAAACTTCTAACGTGAGTCTGATGAAACTCTTAGATCTTTGACACAAACTTTTAAAGATTTTATCTTTTCTGCATATAAGTTTATAAAGATCAGTAGTCTATTATATAGAACTCATTCTTCTATATCAATATCTTAATTTCTTTGGTATAACTTGACAATTAATATTGTCTAACTCTCCTCACTGTGTTTAATATTAGTAGCAACATTCTGTGTAGAGGAATATTTGTTTACCTTGTATATTTTTGCTTTTAGATACTTTGACAACTATTGAATAATCAGATACATTATACAAAACCGTCATCTTTGTTGTTTTATTTTCATTCATAGTTGCACAATTGTACTTCAAGATATGGGATTGGTGTTTGGTTAAAGAATTAGCATTGAAAGGCTCTAATCATGGTTGGCAGTTGGGGACTACATCAATAACAAAGGAACAAGAAGGTAATCTATTCTACAATTAGGTTAACTTTTCACATGTCAGTTTTTTTACTAATTTTATTAACTTTCGATTCCAATTAATGTGGTGTCTTCGTTATCTTAGTAGCATGTTTACTTTCTGTCGGGTGCTTTCTTTTCAACAGTTTTGGTATCGGGTGAATGGAAAGTTCAGAAATGCTCTTTTGGCTGGTTTCTTTGGAAGATGATGGTGATGTTTTAATGTAAGCAGATCCCTGTACGATGTAAGTGCATCTATGATAGAATCTTCTTATTGACCCCTATGTTTACCTGACTTATCTAATTAAATCATGTAGAGATGTATGTGGAATCTGAACCAACTATAGTATTTCTTTAGTTTATTGACGATTTTGGTACTTCATTATATTTGTTAATTATGTTTGTCGGTCTTTTCTAATGTGTCTTTTACATGTGACATGTAGAAAATGGTTTCGAATGTATAAACTAAATCTATTGTCATTGATGCCCCTATGGTATTTTGAGGCTCATTGATGTCATGGACACGAAGTAACCGAAGGACATAATTGTACCTGCTCTCTATCTTTGTACCCACTAAACAGCTTTTTAAACCCTTTTTGGTCTAACTTCTGCTTAATATATGGCGTGCTTCTATTTTTCATGTCATGCAAGTTCTAAAAAACATGTTTCTTAGT
Organism: Deinandra increscens subsp. villosa; assembly: GCA_039602395.1. Taxonomy (NCBI): domain Eukaryota; kingdom Viridiplantae; phylum Streptophyta; class Magnoliopsida; order Asterales; family Asteraceae; genus Deinandra; species Deinandra increscens. Next base: position 35,746,602 of record JBCNJP010000008.1, on the reverse strand, counting down.
TTGTACTTTGTTAGACACTATTTCATTTATAATAAATAAAGTTTAAGAATGACATTTGTGTCTTTTTAATGCAATAAATTTGTGTATAAGAAATTCAAATCACTAACAACATTCAGCTTTCCGAGTTCTGTTTTTTTCTTTGCTATATTGCTACTAATTAACCTTGCTTTTCTGGTATTATTCAGGTTACTTTAAAGAAGAATATAAGACAAGAAGAAAAAGCTGGCAATAAAAATAGGTAAAATTCAAACCTATTATCCATCTATGACCTCTGTAAAACTACTTTAAAGAAAAAAATAAGACAAGAAGAAAAAGCTGGCTATAAAAATAGGTAAAAGACAAACCTATTTTCCATCTATGACATCTGTAAAACCACCTAAAACATGATAACTTTTGGTAGTTCCTATCTCTCTTCTGTCAACCATCTATTTTAGTTATCACAAAATAAAAATGACTACTCAAAAGGTTTTGGGAACCTCCACCATGGGGTAAAATGGTTGCTTTTAGGTACGAACAAACTGGCCAAGTTCGGTGACCAACAAAACTTTCCTGTCCATCTAAATTTATGATTTATAGATAAGCTAATTCATTATTTATGATTCAAAACCAATATCAAAAATAGATTGGGGAGACTCTCATCCTTTTAGACCCATTCAACATAACAATCAGTATCTAGATGCTTTGCCTTTTGCTTATCATTTTTAAATTCAACCTTCTATGAATGTTACTTATGACTGGATCAACAATTCAGAAGTCATACCAACGTTGGATATTTATTATTTCTGGTTGCATCTGTACATGCATGTTAGCATTATTATTAAAATTGATTTTTAAAAACTAAAGGTTTTTTGAATGGACTATAGAGTTTATGGCCTTATGCTGCTTTAAATGCTATTGATGAGAACCGGTGCAGCAGTTGTTTAGATGTTGGTTGATGTCTATTACATAAAATAAGATTCCATTAACTAATGGTTTCTTGGCATGTTTCGAAGGCTTACTATGGTGCTCTAAGGTTTAATATGAAGAATTGGTTTAAAGGGTGTCACTGTGTGAGGTATGTAATCTTATGTTTATTTTAGTGAAGTTAAAATTCTCTTTTAAATTACTTTGTAGCTTGTTTCTGACGATAGTGGGGCTACTATACTTTGTGGCTAGAAATGTTTTTACTCATTCTTTTTTCAGGCATTGGATTTAATACGGTGCTCCTAATCAAGTTTTACGTAACTTTTGTAACTATTAAAGACAACCTTTTGCAGCAAAGGAGATCCTTGGTGAATGATGGATGATGTGCAAAGTATTTTATTTCATGGTGCTCCTAATCATGTTTTTTTTATAACTTTTATAACTGTTGAAGCAAAACTTCCATTTCAATGTTCATTCAAGTAGTTTTGTATTTTTCATATATATTTGTGTTAATTCAAGTAGTTTTGTATTTTTCATATATATTTGGCTTGGGTTGAGACATTAAATTTTTGAATCAATAGATATATTACTTACGGTTATGAAAACATATTTGTTGGCAAAAACAATTGTAAGATGTTGTATGATTTCATATTTATGCCAAATATATGAAATTTTCAAGGGAAGTTTAAAGAGGATAACAGAATATAACCCATTGGACCCATCTACGACAGGTATGATTTAATACGCTCTCTAATATAACCCATCTTAGGTTTTAACCAATAAAATACAGAGGGTATTTGGGACTGAACTTTCAAAAATTATTGTGTGGTATGCAATATATAGAAATCAAATAACGAGCTACAACGAGACATGTTGGGAGATAGGATTTGGAATATGGATGTACTTTTGTTTGAAGTTGGTGATAGTCACATAATTGGTTTATTTAACTGTGTAGCAAACAGTTTAAGAATATACATGTGGAATGACTCCTAGATAAACAGAATCAGGCATGCTGAAATTCCTATAAAGCTTTTTTGACCCAATTAGATAATCAGAAATCAAATTCACTGATAACCCTTGAACATGACCCAAACAAACCCAATTTGACCCATATCATATAATATCACAAGAGTATTGATATAGCAACAAAAAACAAGCACCGCATTAGTTGTTTCCGCCGCCAAACCGCGTATATACCGCATTATAAATTGTCATCGGGACGCATCACGCTAATAGAAATGAATACCACGGTGTAAATTGTCATGCCGCCGCAACACGCGAACAAATGACGAATAACACGCTATACACTGTCGCCGCCGCAACGCGCGGGCACACGGCTAGTATATATATATATATATGACAATGGACATAGAAAGAATAAAATCTTTGATTTTATACAAAAATGAAAAATGTTTTATGTTGGTAAATATTTCTATAAAAAGTCTTTAAATAAAAACCCTAACTTTATTTAACAAATAAAGTTACTCAAAATGGTTTTATAAAATTTAACTCAAAAGACTTATAGAAATTATGAATAACATATTTTAAACATTTTATAATTATTTTAAATAAATCGAAGTAATCGAAAGGTTTTAATCGGATCAAATGTTTTATATTAAAACGTTTTGACTCGAAACGAAACTTTTAAACAACTTAAAACGTTTTACGACGTAACAAAATGTAAATAATTGTTTTTGACAAATAATTATCCGTATAAGTTTTAAAAACCCTAATCTTCTAGCATAAGTATAAATATTAAATAACCATTAATATTTTACTAGCTAACGTTAAATATTTAAGCATCGACTTGTAATAATTTAATAGAATTATTTCGACAAGTTAGAATAATTATTCGGACAATAATTATGAACCTTAGGGGCTGTTTGGTAAGACCTGTGCTATTAAGTGCTGAACCAATAAGAGGTCTGATTGGGTAAGAGACTCTGAACCATATAGTGCTGAACCACTAAGTGCTGATTGGTTGGATTTCTGAATGACTGTGTGAAATGACTATTTTACCCCTCTCAACTATTTCATGTTAAAATATAATGTATCTGTTTGGTGAGAACTTAAACGAATATTGTAACTATTTCTTCCATTCTGCTTCATCGAAAGGATAATCATTTATCATATACATTAAAAGACTAACCACCCTTATTAAAAAGGCTGCTAATACCATATACATCAGATGTACTAACTATCCTCAAACTCCACATTGACCTGCACCTTATTCATCTTCTTTAAGGGGATTTCTAGTGTCAGCACAACATCATCATCCTCAACCTCCACATTAACCGGAATAAGCAAATACCATAATTCCACAAACACAGTGAACGAGGCAACATAAAGATGAGTGTCCGAAATAAGCAAATACCACCAAACCTACGTTGAATTAAAACTGATAGCTAGAAATAAAACAACAAACACAAAACCTAATAACTTTCAAGGAACATGTAAATCACCGAAAATCACAACTTCACAAACCTAAGCTGAATTAAGATGAGTGGCCAAAATAGGCAAATAACACAAAAATGCACAGAATCGGTTCAAATCACTAATTATTGAGCTCAAATTTCCGTTTCCCAAAATACTAAATTAGTATCACTAACATACACAAAACCCAATGACTAGATCATCCCGTATTGAATCCTAATCAGAACAAATCACAAGTCCATTCCAGATTCGATCGGAATGTAAAGTCCAATTGAAAAGAAAAAAAAACTATCACACAGTACTTGATGCAGAAACGAGGGGTTGAAGCAAAGGATTTGACAAGCAAAGACGAAGTGGAGTATGAATAGAATGTATACGAAGCCTCGTCATGCTACCACATTGGGTTTGGCCTTTGTTTCTGACTTCCCCTCGTTTCCCCTTGTTTTTTTTCACGTTCTTGGCCTTCGTTCTCGTTCCTAAGCTCTAGTTTCGATCTCAGCTCATGCCCTTCGCCTCTGTATGGTTCAGCTTCCCCACTGTCTCTGATCCGGACAGAGGCTCAAGGTGTGATTCGGTCAGACTTGGTGCTCATTCAGACATCAACCAAACACCTCTGAACCAAGCCTGTCTCTGATTCGGTCAGATTCAGACCACATTCAGACCCAACCAAACAGCCCCTTAGTTATATATTTATAATATGATGCGATTAAATATACAATCGATCGAGCGAACCAAAAATATTAATAAATATTATTATTTAAAACAATGTTCAAGACTTGATTGAGCTGATTTAAATTATACGTTGTCATATGTTTGCTTCTTATTTTATTTTACATGAATAAATATATACATTGAAACGTTTGTATTTATTGATATTGTAAACGATTAACTAATGAGTTTTCAAATGTTTCAAATGGGATTATACATCTATATATGACCGGTATCATTTGGGTAACGTTCGTTACTCAAATGATTAAGTGGACCCTTATGCATATTGTCTTATGTTTTATTAGGACTTTACTTGCTGGTTGTCATCTGGTAATTCATCATCATCACTGAACCAAGTGAGTTTCACGTCCCCTTTTCTTTATAATTGTTTTATACTTATGGTGGAGAAATCATGAACTGATAAATGTTTTAACTTAATGTTATGGTTTACCTATTAGCCGTATGATTATTTGTTCTCTTACTGATTGCCCAATAACTGGTACTTTATCATTTTAAATGTTAGTAAAAACTAGCTGAAAAATATAAAATGACATAAATGTACATGTATATAAATAAATTAAAATTTAAAAATAAAATATTAGGGAAGGGTAACACTGAAAATATTGTAAAAGCTAGTTAAAACGCTACTCCAACTAGCTTTTCAAAATCTAGCTTATAAGCTAGCTTATTGACATTACCAAACGGGGCTTTTAAAAGAAACTAGCTTTTATAAAAAGCCCCGTTTGGCAACGTCAAAAAGCTAGCTTATGGCGCGCCAAACACGGCCTTAAACTCATGATTTCTCAGGTAATTAAGCTTTACATGAAAGACGTGCAAATGGGACTTCACTGTAGCATTCGGACCTGCTTCGTTGGAGTCGTAGTCCCATCCTATCTTAAATAAATGCTTTTATGATTTTCAATAAATCAAACAAGACTTTTTAAGTTCAATTGTAAGACAATATCGTTTTCCACTATTTCGGCTGCAATAATGAATGATATTATGTTTTAATTAACGTTTGATTTAGTAGAAGTTGTTCTGTATATCTGTGACTATGATTCCGTCTCGCTCACACCCAAACCTTTGACCGGGGTGTGACAACTTATGATATAATTTTTCAGATAATATGATCTAGGATGTCTTATTGTATTGAAATACCTTTCCGGCCCCCATCCGACCCTTTTCCTTTCAAGCCAACTTATTCGATTTACTTGGTTAACCCATTAGAGATAATAACACATCCATGAGTGAATGGGTCAAAATTAGAACCTTCATTATTATGTTACATCAAAGAAAGAAAAGGGCCTAGAGCCCTAGAGTTGTTGATTTGCAGCTACCAACTGATTATCAATTTTCTGACTACACATTTTAGATGGGGCCGCTACAATTATGCTTGCATCAACCTCATCCTGCAGAGGTTTAAAGAAGTTAGGAGGAGAATGTAGAGTTATATATGATCAAACTCATAGGCACCTTCTAATTAGGTGTCATGTACTACTCGTTGTTTTCCCTAATTATAACAACAAGATAATTTTCCACAAGAAAAAAATGCAACTGTTAACTAAAATAATATACAACCCGACATTGGTTCTGTTGTGATCCAAACACGTGACAACTCACAAAGGGTAAAAGTTATGAATCTTTCACTTCTCTCTATCAACTTCAAATACATATTGATATAGGTTCACAATATATGTGGTTAACTTCATATACATATGGATTGGAAGTACGATATTTCCAGAAACCAAAGTATCATGTGTATTCAATAAACTTAAAGGAACTGACCCGTATCTCTATACCTAAATATACATTAAAACCTACCTCGAAATCTGTAAGTAGATGAGATAGAGCACGATAAGCAAGGTCTTCGATACTGTCCACAACAAACATGTTTAATATGAGATGGAAGCATAAATCTAAGTACCGTGGGAGCCATGACCATGTTTCTTTGATTGTTTCACTGTAGGTGTGGATAGATGGTTGTTTGAAGCTTATATCTATGGAAAGATATTTGGCTCTTCAACTGGACAGTTTGTGATCCCCTAAACTACTATAGAGTCATTTTCTCTAAGTTGAAGGCCAAAGATCTTGTTAACAGATTACAAAAAGACTACTAATATAATTTTTAGACAAAGGTTCAAACTCATCAATCAACATCTAACCACCACTTCACAGTAAGGGGTTTTCTTGGATAAATAGTAAATCATATAAAACCACTTTCTGAGTGTAGTAGAAAAGCACCCGAGCTCACCTAATTACCATATTCATGAACAGAATAGCCAGTAGAAGCCGCCACATTGCTTAAGTTTGCACTAAACATGTAGTTGTCATCAAAATTGAAAATAAAAAGATTAACAACCAGTGTCAAATCATGTATTATAAGAAAATTAATACAAAACAAAAAACAGGACTGATTTGGTGATATAAAAATTGTGGATGAAATACAAGGGAGTTAACACACAACTACTACATTAGTAACTAGTAAATATAACACAACCCTCAGTATTTATTAAAGAAAAGTTTAGTCTTATATTTAGTGGCCTACGTTAATCAATGCATATGTGTCGTCAATATCATATATACAAATCCGTGAAATTACTCAAATTATTTTCTTTAGTTATCTCACCTTAGAAAAATTGTCTAGTTTTTTATAATAACTGACTGCATCAACAACACCAAAGTTCCTCGCATTTTTGGTCCAGCTCCTATGATGAATATACAATATCAAGCCTAAGCCATGTTGCCAATTTTTTATAGTTATACAATTAGGTTGGGACACTTTTTAACGGATCGACAAAGGCATAACGCAATCGTCAATAAGCCATGAACCATACAATTCATAAGTGGCAAACGAATGGATTAGGTCACAGGTCAACAAGCAATGAACCATACAATTAATACGCGGAAAAACGAATGGGTTGGGTAACAGGTTACACTCAATTATAATTGTATGTTTTCTCCTTTATGTGTAAAGTATATAACTATAAATCTATATTATTTTGATACTAAAATAACATTCTAGCTTTTTGAATAAATCAGATTTAGAGGTTTTACTCATTTGACCAGGTTCCTGTGAAGCTAAATTCTTTGATTTTACCGTCTTACCTGTTACTAAAGGAAAACAGAACAAGGAGCGACCCATTCATAAGTAATACAATTAGTCTATTGCCAACACATTTTAAAGAAACCTACACTAGTTATACCAATGCTCACTTAAGGTTACCGTGACAGAATTTTGAGTATAGTTTCTGCCCAGATGAAGCTACAACAAGTTGTTAGCTTGAAAAGGCAAGGCCGATAACCTGTAAATTAT
>JBCNJP010000008.1:35597162-35738745 GCA_039602395.1 Deinandra increscens subsp. villosa | reverse complement strand
TAGTGATTTTATAAATTACTTGGATATTTAAACCATAAAAATATCACCATAATCATTTTTATATCAAATGGTCACATTTTATAAAAACATAATTTCATAAAAATACAAGAATTAAAAAGTCTTGTTTAGAATTTATAAAAGAAATGAAATGGATAAAATATATAGTTATATTTTATGTTCAAAAATGATAGAATATCATATTTTTGAATAAATGACAAAAAGTATAAAACATTTGGATTTTATACAAAAATAGAAACATTTTATGTTAATGAATTTCTATAAAAAGTCTTTTATTTAAAACCCTAACTTTGTTTAATAAATAAAGTTATTTAAAAATGATTTTATAAAAATAATAATCAACAGACTTATGAGAAACTATGAAAAACATATTTTAAACATTTTTGATTATCTTGAATGAATCAAAATAATCGAAACGTTTTAACCGGATCAAATGTTTATTTTTAAACGTTTGAAATTGAAACGAAATGTTTAAACGATTTAAAAACGTTTAAAAATAAACATTTGATCCGGTTAAAACGTTTCGATTATTTCGATTAGCATTCAAGATAATAAAAAATGTTTAAAATATGTTTAGTCAAGTTTTCTTATAAGTCTGTTGATTTTATCTTTACGAAATTGGTTAAATAACTTTATTTATTGAATCAAAGTCACCTAAAAATGATTTTGTAAAAGTAGAATCAACAGACTTACAGATACTATGAAAAACATAGTTTGAACATTTTTTATTATGATGATATTAACTCAATTTAGGGTTTCTAAACTCATACGGATAATTATTTGTCGAAAACAATTATTTACGTTTCGATACGTCGCAAAACGTTTAAAGATTTCATTTCAGTTCCAAACGTTTTAAAAATAAAACATTTGATTTGGTTAAAACGTTTTGATTATTTTGATTTATTTAAAATAATCAAAAATATGTTTTTCATAGTTTCTATAAGTCTTTTGATTTTATTTTTATAAAATCATTTTTAAATAACTTTATTTATTAAACAAAGTTAGGGTTTTAAATAAAAGACTTTTAATAGAAATTCACTTACATAAAATGTTTCCATTTGTATAAAATCCAAATGTTTTATACTTCTTGTCAATTGTTCAAAAATTTGATATTCTATCATTTTTGAACATAAAATATATCTATATATATATTTTATCCATTTTATTTTTACAAAATCTATACAAGTCATTTAAGTCTCATAGTTTAGGAATTATATTTTTATAAAATTTGATCATTTTATACAAGTAAGGTTTCATGATGAGATTTTTATAGTTTTAATATCTAAGTAATTTATAAAATCACTAGTTTTCATATTTAACCATAAAAATCCATTCAAAATTGTTTTATGTCCAAAAAAAATCATGTAACACTTCCTAATGTCCAAAATAGTCCAAATGTCACTTAGTATCACTTTAAGCTATGATGATAGTCATTAGTAACATTTTTGTCTATATAAATTTGATGATTAACAATTAAATCCAAATTAACAAGTCTAGCCATTTATAACTTATTCACATGTGATAATGTCAACATTTTAATATTTTATCATGCTAATATAGAGAGACATCATAAAATTATTAATTGATTTAACTAAACCATGTGAAGTATATAATCATCATATGATCAAGTTAAGACATTGAACTAGTAAGTTAATAACTTCAAGCTCTATAGATTTCCATGGATGAAGACCCCTTATTAACCACATTAAAACTCATCTTTTTATCGGGTAGTTGTCAAGACTTGGGGATCGTTTGGGAACGTTTAAAACGTATTAAAACCGTAAATGAAAGAGGTTAAAAAGACCCACAACGGTGAGGAGTTAAAACCGAGAAATAGAGAGAGCTGGGGTTGCGGTGGTGCTCGGTGGTTCACGAATGCGGCTCACAACCGCGACATGGTGGCGGTTCGCGGCGGTTCCGAGCAACAGCCACAGGTTCACTACGGCAGTGAACTCGAGATGGCGGTGGCGGTTTGTAGAGTTGTCGTGAGAAAGAAAAGAAGAATGAAAAGGTGGCGGGTGGTGGTTCACGGCTGCCCTCGGTAGTGGCAGCAACACCCAGCAGTGGCAGCAGGTGGTTCTCGGCAGCAACAGTGCAGCAGCAGCTCCTCCGGCAACTGCAAGGTGGCGGTAAAACAGCAGCAACATCAAGTGGCCAGCGGCAGCACCGGTCGCGATGGTGGTGGTGGTTCCTCCGGCAGAAAAAGCGGGAGATAAAGGGGGTAAAGGTGGCGGTGGTGGCTGGGTTTTCTTCACCGGAAAGAAAAGAGGGGAGGGAGTGGTGGTTCACGGTGGTGGTTGTGGTGTGCTTCACCGGAAGGAAAAAATGAGGAAAGGGTGATGGGTGGGGGTTAATGGTTGTGGTGGTGGATAAAGGTAGTGGTGGTGTTGTTGCTTGTCCGACAGAGAGAGGAGGGAGGGTGGCGGCTGTTGGTGGTGGTTTACGTGGGTGGTGGTTGTGGCAGTAGCAGGAGGAAGGTGGCAGTAGCTAGGGACGGTGGTGGTGGTTGTTGTTTTGTTCGAACATCAAAAAGAAAAAGGGGGGAATAAGATCGCAATGGTGGTGGTGGGATGTGTAGTTCTCGGCAGGAAGAGAAAAGAGAGAGATGGGGGACAAGAGAGAGTGTGAGGGAGGTGATGTGTAGATTTGGTGAATGATGTGGGTGGTCTCCAAGTTGGCCAAGTAACACTCTTTATTACCAATAACATTACCTACCAAATTTTTATAAAAGTAAATCTCCTACTCTTTTTGTTTTTATAAAAATTCGAGTGTAGGTGATTTATGTATAAAATATATCTTGGTTTATAAAATCCTTATCATGTTTTATAAGGATATGTTGTATAATGTATTTGTTTATAAAACATGAGGTTATTTGAGGTGAAATAATTCACAAGTTTTATAATTTATTCCATGTATGAAGATTATACAAGTATATGACAAATTTTATAAAAATAAAATATATAAAGTTGGTAATCCTTTTATAAAATTTAAGGCAAGGTTGGCAGGCCAATATTATTAAAAATTAATCCATTGGGCTTGGACTTTATATTGGACCTAAGCGTTTAAGGAAAGGACGTAATTGGACGGTTCGTCGGTTATGGGTCGTACGGGTCCAAACGGGGCGCCGGTTCGAGGCCCGGGCCCGTTATGCATCGGTTGAGTTTACGGGTCGCCTCGAACATTCGGAATATTACGTTTGAGTAATGGGTCAAGGTTTCGGGCTCGGTTTTATTGTTTTAGGCTTATTGGGCCTATTGGGCCAAGTTAGGCCCAATTGGGTGTTCGGTTGGGGTTCGGCTTAAGTCTTGACAACGATTTCAGTTTGTGATGTTTTTATTTCATAAAAACAATTGTTTAATTCGGTTATAAAAGTTTTTCAGAGATCAGTTATATTTTTCAGTTTTTCGAATGGGTTACGGATAGCGTTTCCAGTTTGTCAATTTGTAACAGTTTTAAGCTCGACCGTCCAGATTGTTTAAAACCGAATAGTTTTAAACATATGATCGCTTATCAGTTTTTCCGTGTCGGTTATATAAACGTACGACACCAGTTTCAGTTCCAGATAAAATATAAAAATACATTTTATATTTATTTTTCTTGTTATTGATTTTTTTTTTGGGTATACGCTCCTAGTACAAACGCGGGATTAGGTTTACGTCATCAGTTAACAGTCAGACACAGTAACTAACAGTTTAAACAGTAATCAAATCGGTTAATGCACATTAATACTTAATTAAAAGTCAAAGTAAAGAGGTTTGACCTAGGGTTTTTGGACGAGGTGTCACATTCTCCCCCAGTTAGAAGAATTTCGTCCTGAAATTCAGTTCTTGATCACTGGTTGTTTGTGACATTTCCGAAAAGACGAGGATATTACAGACACATTTGAGCCTCGCGTTTCCGAGTGTAGTCTGGGCCTCGACGTGAGTCCCAACGCACCTTGACAGTGGGAATGCGGCTATGCTTCGTTCCCTTAAGGTCTCGGTTAAGTATCTCGACAGGTTCCTCAATAAGGTGAAGTGTTTCGTCAACTTGAATTTTATCAAGTGGGACGACAAACGTTTCATCAGACAAGCATTTATTAAGATTACTAACATGAACGACATCATGTACACTGCTAAGCTCTACGGAAGGCGTAGATGGTAAGCTACTGGTCCGATTGTTTCAGTGATTTCAAATGGACCAATGTAGGAGGGTTAAGCTTTCCTCGTTTGCCGAACCGGATGACACCTTTCCAAGGTGACACTTTTAACATGACGTGGTCACCTTTAAAGGGTAAGGGTTTGTGATGATTGTTCGCAGATAAATCTCAATAGTCTGATAAAAGAATGAGGATTGACACACGGATGAACGAGGTTTTGAGCATGAAGGTTTCTGGACAAGTCAGGATTTCTCATGAATGGGCTCTACCAGGATTTTCATGCAGTTCGAATTACAATTATGTGTGCACCCACAATTGTGATTTGCCTTACATGATCAGCCTAAGCTTTGCTCATACTTGAGTTTTCAGTTTGTCGGAAAATGAAATGTATCGGGGACAAGATGGCTTATGGAAAAGTTTAGATTGATTGGCTACCGGACGTGATCTTCCTTGATTCCCGGGATTTCTAATGATAACAATAGTGGAAATTCGGTTTGGCTCCAGTCTATTGGTCTTGCAGTCTAAGATCTTAATAGGTTCTTAGACAAGATGGGTGTGTAGGCCATTGGTCTAATCCGTTCCAGGATCTCAAGGGACCGATGAGGCTTAAGCATACCTAGCTTTCCAGGCCTAGTTACCTCCGTCTGAGACAAAATCCATTATAAGGTTTTGAACCCCCTTATAGATTTCTAAGGGTTACGTCGAGTGTTAACGTAGTTCTCCTGGAGATTACTTATGGCTTTCAGAAATTGAAAGGTCTCCTTAGTAGTTTCATGAACTATCACTGGACCAGTCAGATGACGGTTACTGGCTTCGGTCCAGCGAAGGGGTGAATGAAACTTTCTTCCATACAAGCCTTCGAAAAGGGGCGGCTTGAATATTCGAGCGATATCTATTGTTATGAGGAAACTCGACGAGTGGAAAATGGTTGTCTCAACCATTGCCTAGGTTTGTCTTGCGTGATGACAATCTGTCACATAACTACGCAACGCACCTTTTTAAGGTCTGGATTTTTCCTTTTGATTTGGTCATCAGTATAGCTCCTTCATACATACATTTGTTGGATCCCTGGGTGGATGGGATGTCTCGATTTGTGGGCTTCATCAAACACTAGCCTTCTCAAGTCTCTAAAGCTAGGTACCCATAGTCCATCCAAAGAGTTTATGGTTCCATCAGACTCTTCAATCAGTTGTTTCTCCATGTCGCTCAGGCATTCGTTTTCAGATTCACAGGCTTAAGAGCTTCGATTTGAGCGTCACGAACTTGTGACGTGAGATTCGAGCGTATGGTCATACCTAGTGCTCGAACACGACGCGGGTTGGCATGTTCCTTTCTGCTTAAAGGGCTACAACTTTAGCCTTGCCCAGGTGATAACGAATCTCATATTCGAAATCGTTAAGCAGTTCAAACCATCGTCAATGTCTCATGTTCAGCTCTTTCTGGTTAAAGATGTGCCGGAGGCTCTTGATCGGTGAATATGACACACCGAGTCCCATAGTGGTAGCGCCTCCAGATTTTGAGGGCAAAGATGACGGCTCTAAGTTCTAAGTCGTGAGTCGTGAAATTCTTATCATGAATCTTCAGTTGTCGAGAGGCGTAAGTGATGACTTTCTCACGCTGCATCAATACGCAACCCAAGCCCTAATGCAAAGCTTCACAGTATACTACGAAATCATCGATTCCGTCTGGTAAGGATAGGATTGGGGCGTTGCGAAGTTTTTGCTTCAACAACTGGAAAGTAGTTTCAGTTTTATCATCCCAGATGTACTTCTTATCTTTCTGGATCAGGGTGGTGAGTGGCTGGGCTATCTTGGAAAATTTCTCAATGAATCGGCGATAATAGCCAGCGAGACCTAAGGATTAACGAATCTCAGTTGGGGTCGTGGAAGTACTCCAACCTTTCATTGCTTCAATCTTAGACGGATCAACGTGAATGTCTTGGTCGTTGATCACATGACCCAGAAAGTGTACTTCGCGAATCCAAAAGTCATATTTGGAGAATTTCACGTAAAGCTCTTCTTTCGTCAGTAGTTCCAAGATGAGTCTCAAATGTTCTTCGTGTTCTTTCTTATTACACGAGTAGATAAGAATATCGTCGATAAACACGGTGGAAAATTTATCCAAGTATGATTTGCACACGCGATTCATTAAGTCCATGAATACGGCTGGTGTGTTAGTCAAACCAAATGGCATAACAAGGAACTCGTAATGACAATAGCGTGTTCTAAACGCTGTCCTTGAGACATCTTCATCTCTTACTCGGAGTTGATGGTACCCCGACCTTAGATCGATCTTGGAATAGAAGCATGATCCTTAAGGTTGATCAAACAAGTCATCGATCCTTGGAAGCGGGTAACGGTTCTTCACAGTCTGTTCGTTCGACTCTCGATAGTCGATACACATCCTGAACGTTCCATCTTTCTTCTTCACGAATAAAACACGAGCACCCCACGGGGAGTGGCTTTGACAAATGAAGTCCTTATCTAGCAACTCTTGCAGTTGGCTAGATAACTCTTGCATTTTAGACGGTGCCAGTCGGTAAGGGGACCTGGCAACGGGGCGGCTCCAGGTGTTAGGTCGATGCGAAACTCTACTTGCCGTGATGGAGATAAGCCTGGCAAGTCTTCTGGAAAGACTTCCTGGTGTTCGCAGACAATAGTAACGTCTTCGACGCGTTTCTTTCAGTTTCATCTCAGTGACATGAACTAGAATGGCATGGCATCCTATGTGGAGGAATTTCTATGCCTTCATACAAGACAGGATAGCTAGTTCGGCTTCACTCTTTTCATCTTGTACGTTCAGAGTGTTGCCATATGCTAACGGCACTCCAACCATTTTCTCATGACACACAATTTCAGTATGCTTCTTTGCCAACCAATCCATTCCAACGACTATGTTGAAAATCCCTCAAACAATGGGCATTGAGTCGGTGCTGAAATAATGGTCAGCGGGTAGTCTGGGTAGATTACTCTGGTTTCTGTCAAATCTCCATTTGCAAATTCAATTGCAAACTTAGCGTCTAAGGCAACAGGGGCGATTTCAAGTACATGACTAAAATTGATAGACACAAGTCTTTGTCGACACCAGTATTGAATAAAACAGATGTATAATTACTATTTAGCAGGAACGTACCCGTCTTCGCGTTGGGGTCACGGCGGGCGTCTCTAGCATTGATCATGAAAGCTCTTCCTCTAGCAGGGTTAGCATCCTGATTCTTCACCTTTGGGCATTCCTTTTTAATGGCTAATTTCCTCGCAACCGTAGCAAGTGCGATTTGGGCAATCACGTGTTACATGTCTTTTAACCTTGTAGATGTTACAGTAGACATTACCACAATCGAGATTGTGGTGTAGGTTGCATTAGGAGCATAGGGGTGCTATACCGGTGTAACCGGTCCTTCGGATAGGGTGAACAGCTCACGGAACCTCTAAAATGTGTAGGCTTTAATTCATAAAGTCCTTTTATGAATATTCACGAGGGCTTAAAATGTTAGGTTAAAACATTGAACACAATTTGGTGAAATTGTAGTCTGGTGTTTTCTAACCTTGGTTAATTCGTTCTTACTGCGCGCCCGATCGTCCGTGTGACGTTGGGTTGCAGTAGTAGCGACGGTTTCAGTAACGCGTTGAGCAATCGATTTGTAGATCTCAACCGTGCTCAAGGGCGGAGGAGGTGAAGCATTTCTGGTGGCTCGGCGTCTAGGCGGCATACTTTTGCTTTAAGTTATTGAACATAAAGGAAAGTCTAGATTATATGTGAATGGGGTTATTACATGCGCGAGCATAACTGTCACGACATACATCCATGATACCAAAACATGACGCGCGCAGGCACCACCAAGAAACATGAAGCAGAGGGGAACGGCATACGCGAATGATAACATGATATAGTGACAACAATAGTGATAACATCAATCCTAAACATGAAAAATCATGATGATAATCATAATACTACTTTCCATTACCATCATATTAACTGATAGGATATACGATAGTCGAAAGAGGATAAGTCTTTGTCCTAGGCTCGCAGTCTCATCATAACAAAATATGTAAATATTTTTCATTGCAAAAAGAAGGAATCAAAAGTCTAGATTCTTAGTCAAGCCATCTAGAGTGGCGGGGATCCAGAGGGCATAGTTAAGGTGGTGGTGATCTGAGCGGTGAGGTTCATGTAACTGAACACTCGCCCAGGGAATTCCTCTAGGTAAGCGACTCTCGTCTGGAGGGACTCGTTGGCCAACCGCAGATCGGTGTTGGCCATGTTGACACCACTCATGTGAGCGTGCAGTGACTCCATAACACCCAATGTGGCAGTCCGGTGATGCTCCACGACGGCTAGACGGGTCTCTAGTGCCGCTAGATCTGTCTAGGTGGGCATTCTAGTGATCTCATCGTTGATCACCCCAAGGCCTACTCGTGATATCGTAGGTATGTCACTAGTAGCAGTGGTCGCACCGTCAGCGGCAATGGTGGAAATTAGGTGGTTCGAGGAGTTGTCTGAGAGGCGGGGACACAATGGTTTCAGAAAACTCGATGGTGATGAGGACTGTCGGACTATACCGATGGTGAGGATGTCTTGCATTAGGCTAGACAGTTCATGGTCCTCAGGGGAAGGTGTGTACTCAGACACGACTGTGTCTTTTCCAGATGAATCAGATATGCAGATGACCTTTTTGAGAGTCATCTCTGCGATAATATTCCAGGAGAGAACATAGTTGGTAACACGATAACAGTATCTAGAATAAAGATATAAATGAACCAGTTGCAGTAATAATAACTCGTATATGTAAAGCATAAGTTAACGTAACCAATATGATAAGGAATTGGTCTTGCGTGCAAACGGTAGCTTCGGAGCGGGTTATAGTCCAGGTTTGGTTGTCGTTTATTTGTTTAACCTAGTTCGCTATAACCACGGCTCTGATACCAATCTATCACACCCCGGTCAACGGATTTGGGTGTGAGCGAGACCGAATCATAGTCGCAGATATACAGAACAACTTCTACTAAATTCAAACGTCATTTAAAACATAACACCATTTATGTTGCAGCGGAAAGTTGTGGTGAAATGATAATGTCTTACATTTGAATAAAAGTCTTGGATTGATATTGAAATCATAAATCGGTTTATTTAAGATAGGTCGGGACTACGACTCCAATGAAGCAGGGTCGAAAGTTACAATGAAGCCCCATTTGCACGTCTTCCATGATAAGCTTAGATACCTGAGAAATTATGAGTTTAAAAAGGTCAACATAAAGTTGGTGAGGTTCACAGGTTTATGATTCTATGGTAAGTTTGTAAAAACAGTTTACAGTATGTTGGAATAACAGTTTACGGTATGTTGGAATAACAGTTTACGGCATGTTGGGATAACAGTTTACGGCATACTTAAATGTTACGTTGGTTTACTGTCGTGGTTGTAAGATCCTACTATGAACCTCAAATTCGAATACTAACGGATTACCCACTCATAGCATTCTATCCCAAGAATACCGAACAGGCAAGAATAACTGACGTGTACCCCTTGACAATGTATGAAGTCAGGATTGGAGCTACCAATCTGGGCAGGGTTGTCAACCCAAATAGATCTATTCACTAGTTATCGTTTCGAGCAGAACTAATCGAATTCAATTAATAGTGGGATTTCAGTTGTACTAACGTTTATAACGATAAAGTACCAGTTGTTTGGGATACAGAATGGAACATGTAGTCAAACGGCTAACAGGTAAACCATAACATTAAGTAAAAAGCATTTTATCAGTTCATGATTTCTCCCCCATAAGTGTAAAACGGTTGTAAAGAAAAGGGGCCGTGAAACTCACTTGATTCAGTGATGATGATGGATTGTCGAGTGGCAACTAGCAAGTAACGTCCTAATAAAACATAAGACAACATGCATAAGGGTCCACTTAATCATTTGAGTAACGAACGTTACCCAAATGATACCGGTCAAGTCTTGACGTATAATCCCGTTTGTAGCGTTTGAAAACCCATTAGTTAATCAGTTTACAATCAGTAAATGCTAATGTTCACGTATAAGGCATTTAATGTAAATTGAGTACGAGGAATAAACAGGCGATAACATATCGTGAAGACCAGTTCAATCAAGTCTTGAACATTGTGTTAAATAATAATATTTATTATTATTTTTAGGTTCGCTCGATCGATTGAATATTTAATCACGCTAAGTTATAATATATAACTAGGGTTCATAATTATTATCGAAATAATTATTCTAACCTGCCGGAATAATTTTATTAAATTATTACAAGTTAGAGATTTAATGATTTAACACAAGTAGATAAATATTAAAGGTTATTTTAATATTTAACTTATGTTTAGGAAAGTTAGGGTTTTGAGTTAATATAAATATAATTATTATTAAAATAATTATCATTAATAATCATGATGATATTAACTCAATTTAGGGTTTCTAAACTCATACGGATAATTATTTGTCGAAAACAATTATTTACGTTTCGATACGTCGCAAAACGTTTAAAGATTTCATTTCAGTTCCAAACGTTTTAAAAATAAAACATTTGTTCCGGTTAAAACGTTTGGATTATTTTGATTTATTTAAAATAATCAAAAATATGTTTTTCATAGTTTCTATAAGTCTTTTGATTTTATTTTTATAAAATCATTTTTAAATAACTTTTTATATTAAACAAAGTTAGGGTTTTAAATAAAAGACTTTTAATAGAAATTCACTTACATAAAATGTTTCCATTTGTATAAAATCCAAATGTTTTATACTTCTCGTCAATTGTTCAAAAATTTGATATTCTATCATTTTTTAACATAAAATATATCTATATATATATTTTATCCATTTTATTTTTACAAAATCTATACAAGTCATTTATGTCTCGTATTTTAGGAATTATATTTTTATAAAATGTGATCATTTTATACAAGTAAGGTTTCATGATGAGATTTTGATAGTTTTAATATCTAAGTAATTTATAAAATCACTAGTTTTCATATTTAACCATAAAAATCCATTCAAAATTGTTTTATGTCCAAAAAAAATCATGTAACAATTCCTAATGTCCAAAATAGTCCAAATGTCACTTAATATCACTTTAAGCTATGATGATAGTCATTAGTAACATTTGTGTCTATATAAATTTGATGATTAACAATTAAATCCAAATTAACAAGTCTAGCCATTTATAACTTATTCACATGTGATAATGTCAACATTTTATCATGCTAATATAGAGAGACATCATAAAATTATTAATTGATTTAACTAAACCATGTAAAGTATATAATCATCATATGATCAAGTTAAGACATTGAACTAGTAAGTTAATAACTTCAAGCTCTATAGATTTCCATGGATGAACACCCCTTATTAACCACATTAAAACTCATCTTTTTATCGGGTAGTTGTCAAGACTTGGGATCGTTTGGGAACGTTTAAAACGTATTAAAAACGTAAATGAAAGAGGTTAAAAAGACTCACAACGGTGAGGAGTTAAAACCGAGAAATAGAGAGAACTGGGGTTGCGGTGGTGCTCGGTGGTTCACGAATGTGGCTCACAACCGCGATATGGTGGCAGTTCGCGGCGGTTCCGAGCAGCAGCCACAGGTGCACTACGGCAGTGAATTCGAGATGGCGGTGGCGGTTTGTAGAGTTGCCGTGAGAAAGAAAAGAAGAATGAAAAGGTGGCGGGTGGTGGTGTTAGAGCATATTCCTATGCTATGAGTGTCTCGTGTATTGTATCTATGTGAGCATATTTTAGAGTGAGTTGTAGTGTCTATTTGGTTGGTGGCGTACCATATGGTCCGGCGGATCATATGGTCCGGCGTACCAGTTTGGTACGCTGGGTGCTATGTCACTTACTATAAATAGGTTCGTATTAGAATGTGCAGAGAACCAGTTGAACACTTCTGTCATTCTACACCTTTCTGTGTGTGTGTTCTAGAGAGAGAAACTAGAGAGTCTTCATTGTAATCTCAAGTGATTCAATACGAATTCTCTTATTTACATCTCGTGTTCGTTACTTTGATCAAAGCATGCAGTAGTAAGATCGGTTCTCGTTTCTACAAGTGGTATCAGAGCTATTGGTTGCTCTATTGCTGTGTTTTTGATCAATTTTCGTATTTTTAGAGAGAGAAAGTTTGGGTTTCTTCACATTTTCATCAAATTCTTCCAATTCCGAGTGTTTCTGTGATAAAAAATGATTTCTGAGTGTTTCTGGAGTGATTTCGCACCTTACTGATCCATTTTCTAGCTCAATACTTCAAAAATTCGAAAAATACATCGAAATCCGCGTGAAACGCGTCTGGTCCGCTCAAGGAACACCTGGTCCGCTGGTTGGTCCGCGCAGGCAATCTTCATCAATCTGGTCCGCGGCAGTTATAGCGTATCATTTGGTCCGCCGTACCAAAATTTGGTCCGCCGTATCAATATCTGATCCGCTGAAGATATCTGGTCCGCATCTGATCCGCTAGTATAATTCTGGTCCGCTAGTTCATCTGATCCGGAATCTGGTCCGCTAGTACAAAGTTGATCCGCCTGATTGTTTTGGTCCGGAACTGGTCCGTCGATTTGTTTTGGTACGCTGGCAGACAAGTGACCTTCACTAAAACTGACGTAACTTGCAAACCGTTTGGAGTTACGGAACCCAATACCAGCCAAAACTTTCGTCTTTCCGAGATCTAGATCTTGTACCGGCCTACGGCCAGTACCGTCTTGTTTTGACCCCCAAAATCCGCTTGGAAGACCTCCGTTTTTGAGTTCGAAGTTTTTGAAGTATTATTTTCAGTGAAAGATGTCAGATTTTCATGCATTTGCGGCTATGCAAACCACGATGCAAGCTTTGATTAACTTTGATAATGAAATAGGAACAAGCCGGAAAGTTCCTAAACTGCTAAAGTTGGAAGATTATCAAAATTGGAAGCAACGTTTTTCTGCATACATCAGCACAAATGATATTGATTTGTGGATTCCGATTCGAACGCTGTATGTGCGTCCAACTGACAATGGAGAATATAAAGAGATTCAAGATTTTGATAAGGATGAACGAAGAAGTTATGAACTTGAACAAAAAGTTTATGGTTATCTTACCATGGCTTTACCTACTGAGTTGTTACATCAATTCAGTACTTGCAAGAAGGCTAAACAGTTATGGGATGCTTTATCTGCTCGATGTGAAGGAAATGATCAGTATAAGAAGAGTCGAAGGAAAGTGTTGAACAAAGAATTTGAAAATTTTCAACAATACGACAAAGAAAATATTTCTGCTCTTGTTTCAAGATTTTCACATCTAATTAGTGAGATGAAAGTAGTCAAAATTGAAAAGACCGAGGAAGAATTGAAAGAGAAATTGATGGAAGCATTACTAGAGAAATGGGAAAATTATGTGTTGTTGCTTACTCATGACAAAGACTATTCCACATTATCATTTCATGATTTGACTGGAAAGCTTCATGCTCGAGAAATGGAAATGATGAATTCAAACAAGTCCACTGCTCAATTACAAAATCCTGAGTTATATCATGGACAAAATTCTGCAAGTATCAATGCAAAGTCTAAATCATCTGGTTATGATACATCAAATCCACCTCAAACAGCATTTGTTGCTGATCATGGATCAGGAAAGTATGAAAGTTCATCAAGGGGGTGCAGTTTCACTACTTCTGATAGATCATCTGCTAGTTCGATTAATGGGAAGTCAGCTGAAGATTTAGTTGCGTTGTTATCTGGATTCATATCATCTTCTTCTGGCGATATATTTAGTCAAATTAGTAAATCTTGTCTATATAGAGAGGATTTAGATCATATGGATGAAGATCAGTTGAACAAATTAGATTTGGAGTGGCAGTTTGCTATGCTAACTGAAAGAGGTAGAAGGTTTATTAAGAAACATGGAACGACATCTATTTTTCAAGGAGACAAACTTGGTTTAAATAAGTCACAGATCAAATGTTTCAAATGTTCCAAATATGGTCATTTTGCTCGTGAGTGTCCCGCAAAAGAAAAGGTGGTTCAGACAGCTGATAAAACTGCTTCACCTCAAATTGCTTTGACTGCTATTTCTTCTGCATCAAAAGAACAAACATCGAATGAAGGTTATGATTGGGCTGCTGATTTTCCTGATGAGTCTTGTTTTGTTGCTCAGATTGTTCACAGTGATGACGAAGAAGAGATAACAGATTCTGATTCAGATGTTAGTAGTTATGGAAATAGTGGTTATGAATCTGTCTGTGAGTTTTGTTCTCAAAAAGATAAAATGATTCAAGGTTTAGTTAAGGAAAAAGAAGATTTGGTTGCTGATAGAGAAAAGTTGGAAGGTATGATCCAAGAGTTAGAATCTCAAAAAGAAAAGTTTTCAGTTTTTCAGACAGAGTTAATTGAAAAAGAGTTGTAGTTTCAAGGTGTTGAGCAGGAATTTGAAAAGAAATTTACAAAATTATCTGCAGAAAAGGATGAATTAGTTAAAGAAGTGAAGAAATGGAAAGATGAAGCTGAGGATACTGCAAAAGATTTTCAAAATCTTTTTGATAAATCAAAGTCCAGACTTGATACTCTTACTCAACTTTCTGGTGATCAAGCTACTAAGATTCAATCTTATCAGACTGATATGGAAAAGTTACTTGATGAGAAGAGGGAGTTGGTAAGAGTGAACAAGTTGCAAAATGCGAATTTGGATATTCAGAAAAGAAATGAAGATAAACTCGAGAAGGAATTGGTGGCCGGATTAGATGAGTTAAGATTGCAAAAGTATGAAACTAACAAAGTGGCAAAGAAGCTCATTGCAACAGAAAAAGAGTTGGCTGAAGCTCATCAAAGAATTTCTGAATTAAAGATTGAAGTCATTGATTCAAAACGTCTTTTGAACAATGTTACTAACTCACAATCTTTTACAAGTTTTCTGGCCAAAGATGAAAATTTTGAGAAGATGTTTAACAAGACAGTCTCGCCACCAGGAAGTCTCAAAGAAGGAGTTTATGATTTGAAAGACAAGGCTGAGATTGGTGATTATTCTGAGTTTGTTGGTTCCAAATCTGTTGAAGAAAAGCAAAAGGAAAAAGGCAAAAGTACTGAAGCTTCTGAAGCTCAAAAGGTTGTGTCTGGGTCTTCGTCTTCAAAAGCTGACATTGATGAAACGATTATCAATGCTCTAAAAGATCTCAAGAAAGTTAAAGCTGAATTTTCTCGTCTTGCAAAGAACGGGCATAAATCATCTGATTCAGAAGAGAAGGTTTCTGGAAAATATACAGGTTTGGGATTTCAAAAGAAACAGGTTAATGTGAATGTTTCAAAGGTTCAACAGCAACAGAATTTGAAGAAAGTTAATCTGAAGCAAGTAAAGAAAGAAGTTTTTAAAGCTGACAAAGTTCAACCCGAGAGGTTCTACAAACTCAAGGGTTCGGAACAAATATTTTCTGATAAAGAATTCCCGCTACATTGCGTAGATGCTCGAAAAGTTGCTGCAGTTATTGTGAAGAATGTTGATTCAAAGACCAAGAAGCAACAAGGTGCTAAATATTCTTCTGAAGGATCCAATTCTACTCCAAAGAGCCCGACATCCAAATGGGTTCATGATCATCGATTTCAGGTATATGATAATTTTTATGATCATTTTGCAGATGAATATGTTTGTGAAGCTATGCAGGTTCCAAAGACAAGAAACATAAACAACCGTTTGTGTTACAATTGCCGACAAAAAGGGCATATGGCACAAGATTGTTATGTTACTGCTGCTTCTAGTTCAAGAAGAGAAAAGGTTTCCTATGTTGGTAAACCTGCCAAACCGCGATTCATTGATGAATATGGCAGAGTGTTTGATGATTTTCCACAACCTACATTTTTCAAAACTCAAGGAAGATTTATTCCTCGTTTTCAAAATGTTCCATATGTAGGTTGTTCGTCACAATCAACTGTGACTGGTTCATCAGATACTGATTTATCACACCAACAACATTGGAAACCTAAAGTGGTTTTAAAAGGAAATCAAGATACTCGTCGACCAGAAGCTATTCGCTTCGGGTCATTTATAAACTGATGTGTTTGACCAGTGTGCAGGTACCTCTAGAAGACCTATCGGTGATTGAAAAGTTGCTGATGGAGGAGTATTCTGCTGTTTTAACTTAAATTACATGTGATATCAAATTTCAAAACTGAGATTTTTCTGAAAGCTAAACCTGAAAGGTATCCATGTTGAGAGGTCAATTTTCTTTCTTTAATGCATTTCGTATGTAGTTTAGGGGAGAAAATTGAAATACCAAAAATAGCGTTTTTGTGTTTTTTTGGTTGTCTTAAAATGAAAATCTAAAAATAGAGTTTTCATTTTAAGGGGGAGAAAAACAGAAAATACAAAAACATTGAAAAATGAGAAATGGTATCCAACATGATTGGGAAATGATGGTACATTGGCTTACGTGTCTGGCTCATGGATAAAATAGATGAAAAAGCCATAAGATCATTGTTTCGATGTGCTTGGTAGGCTCGGCATTATATCATAAAGTATTCAGATGTGATAAACACATTATATACTAATGCTTGACCAAGTGGACAACATCTTTATGCATATCTCATGATATAAAGAAAAGTGAAAAAGAAAAATGAGAAGTCACTGTGTATACATGTGTTCATTTTGCAAAAATTTAAACTTGTTTGGTTTTCTTTATTTTGTCAAACGATCGGACTTTCTTTGCGTATCGAAAGATCGACCTGATTGTTGTTCGTTTGACGTTCTGCTTTATTTTCTTTGGTGTTTCGTATAACTCATCGGACTTTCTCTGCGTGTACGGGAGTACCGACCTGATTGTTGTTGAGTTATACAATTTCAACTTGTTTTATTTTCTTATTTTGTTAAATCCGAGGCCTTATCTGCGTATCGAAAGATCGACCTTAAGGTAGACGATTTAACGTTCTTATTTCTTTTTGCATAGAACACAGTTGACTAAATCATGAATACAGTCATTATGTGCTTAAATCACAAATGAAATCACAAAGTGTGATATAAAAGCAAAAAACATATCTGAGTATGTCTGTTAGTGTGGGGTACACTGGTCAAAGCAAACCAAATCAGTCAATAACATATCCAGATGTTATGAGTATGATTGTGTCTGAGTTTAAGATGGACAAATTATACCAGTAATCGACATGACTTGTGTGCTGAAGTAATTGAAATTGAAGTGTAGTTCAGCATGATATGACCAATATGATCCCAAGTTGTGATCTTTCTTGCAAAAGACAAAAATAGTGTCTGATTCAGTATTGCATTTATGTTTCATATCTGAAAAGTTCAAAAAGATTTTCGGTGTGTTTTGATGTAAAGTTTCAAAAAGCCAAAAAGATTTTGTTTCTTATTTGTTTTCGACCGATCGATATGTGATACGAAATCAAAAATTTCAAAACTATATCTTGGATTCTCGAAGAGAAGTTTTGCACCAAGATTAAATTAATTTTCAAAAGAAAAGGAAACTGCGTTTCTGTCTTCTGAAATTGCAGGTTTGTGTGTCAAGACTCAAGCATGGTGAGAGGGGTAGTATGAAGTATCTTTCACAAGTGGATCTTGAAGTGCAAAGATAATTAAAGAGTGATCCAGCCATGCAAGCTCTATTTCTGACAAGATTTCAAGTCAAAGATCGGATGCAGCCATGTTGAAGATTGAAGACTGTAGTTTAGTTAGAGAATAGATACACTACACGTTAAGGGGGAGTTTGTTAGAGCATATTCCTATGCTATGAGTGTCTCGTGTATTGTATCTATGTGAGCATGTCTTAGAGTGAGTTGTAGTGTCTATTTGGTTGGTGGCGTACCATATGGTCCGGCGGATCATATGGTCCGGCGTACCAGTTTGGTACGCTGGGTGCTATGTCACTTACTATAAATAGGTTCGTGTTAGAATGTGCAGAGAACCAGTTGAACACTTCTGTCATTCTACACCTTTCTGTGTGTGTGTTCTAGAGAGAGAAACCAGAGAGTCTTCATTGTAATCTCAAGTGATTCAATACGAATTCTCTTATTTACATCTCGTGTTCGTTACTTTGATCAAAGCATGCAGTAGTAAGATCGTTTCTCGTTTCTACAGATGGTTCACGGCTGCCCTCGGTAGTGGCAGCAACACCCAGCAGTGGCAGCAGGTGGTTCTTGGCAGCAACAGTGCAGCAGCAGCTCCTCCGGCAACTGCAAGGTGGCGGTAAAACAACAGCAACATCAAGTGGCCAGCGGCAGCACCGGTCGCGATGGTGGTGGTGGTTCCTCCGGCAGAAAAAGCGGGAGATAAAGGGGGTAAAGGTGGCGATGGTGGCTGGGTTTTCTTCACCAGAAAGAAAAGAGGGGAGGGAGGGGTGG
Organism: Deinandra increscens subsp. villosa; assembly: GCA_039602395.1. Taxonomy (NCBI): domain Eukaryota; kingdom Viridiplantae; phylum Streptophyta; class Magnoliopsida; order Asterales; family Asteraceae; genus Deinandra; species Deinandra increscens. The sequence goes on along the minus strand of JBCNJP010000008.1, from coordinate 35,720,272 downwards.
TTCACGGTGGTGGTTGTGGTGTGCTTCACCGGAAGGAAAAAATGAGGAAAGGGTGATGGGTGGGGGTTAATGGTTGTGGTGGTGGATAAAGGTAGTGGTGGTGTTGTTGCTTGTCCGACAGATAGAGAGGAGGGAGGGTGGCGGCTGTTGGTGGTGGTTTACGTGGGTGGTGGTTGTGGCGGTAGCAGGAGGAAGGTGGCAGTAGCTAGGGACGGTGGTGGTGGTTCTTGTTTTGTTCGAACATCAAAAAGAAAAAGAGGGGAATAAGATGGCAATAGTGGTGGTGGGATGTGTAGTTCTCGGCAGGAAGAGAAAAGAGAGAGAGATGGGGGACAAGAGAGAGAGTGAGGGAGGTGATGTGTAAATTTGGTGAATGATGTGGGTGGTCTCCAAGTTGGCCAAGTAACACTCTTTATTACCAATAACATTACCTACCAAATTTTTATAAAAGTAAATCTCCTACTCTTTTTGTTTTTATAAAAATTTAAGTGTAGGTGATTTATGTATAAAATATATCTTGGTTTATAAAATCCTTATCATGTTTTATAAGGATATGTTGTATAATATATTTGTTTATAAAACATGAGGTTATTTGAGGTGAAATAATTCACAAGTTTTATAATTTATTCCATGTATGAAGATTATACAAGTATATGACAAATTTTATAAAAATAAAATATATAAAGTTGGTAATCCTTTTATAAAATTTAAGGCAAGGTTGGCGGGCCAATATTATTAAAAATTAATCCATTGGGCTTGGACTTTATATTGGACCTAAGCGTTTAAGGAAAAGACGTAATTGGACGGTTCGTCGGTTATGGGTCGTACAGGTCCAAACGGGGCGTCGGTTCGAGGCCCGGGCCCGTTATGCATCGGTTGAGTTTACGGGTCGCCACGAACATTCGGAATATTACGTTTGAGTAATGGGTCAAGGTTTCGGGCTCGGTTTTATTGTTTTAAACTTATTGGGCCTATTGGGCCAAGTTAGGCCCAATTGGGTGTTCGGTTGGGGTTCGGCTTAAGTCTTGACAACGATTTCAGTTTGTGATGTTTTTATTTCATAAAAACAATTGTTTAATTCGGTTATAAATTTTTTTCAGAGATCAGTTATATTTTTCAGTTTTTCGAACGAGTTACGGATAGCGTTTCCAGTTTGTCAGTTTGTAACAGTTTTAAGCTCGACTGTCCAGATTGTTTAAAACGAATAGTTTTAAACATATGATCGCTTATCAGTTTTTCCGTGTCGGTTATATAAACGTACGACACCAGTTTCAGTTCCAGATAAAATATAAAAATACATTTTATATTTATTTTTCTTGTTATTGAAAATTTTTTGGGTATACGCTCCTAGTACAAATGCGGGATTAGGTTTACGTCTTCAGTTAACAGTCAGACACAGTAATTAACAGTTTAAACAGTAATCAGATCGGTTAATGCACATTAATACTTAATTAAAAGTCAAAGTAAAGAGGTTTGACCTAGGGTTTTTGGACGAGGTGTCACATTAGACCCGATAAACATTCTAGTTGTCTTTGAATGATTCTTAAAATCATCTGGAGTCCCATTAACTAGATGATGCCCCCCCCATCATCGACACCATCAGTTGATGTGCTTTAACTGGACCGATGCTTGTTTTGGTCAAAAATTCACTTGAGAATCCTGTATTCCAAACTTAGATTGTGAGGTAGAGTGCTTAACGACCAAATGAGTAAGTAATCCAAGTAAGGGTGATAACGCAAGGATTTTAGCGAGGAAAACTCCAGAATCCTTTGAGTTGCCTCTAGGAATCCTGGATAAAAACCTCGGGTGCCGGCTGGAAACCGCCACCAAGTCAATGTTATTAATTATCAAACGATTTGTTACAACGGGTTGGAGGTTTGATCGATCAGAGCTAAGTGATACAATAATTCGTAGTGGGAAACTAGTGTGCGAGTGCAGTTGTGTGTTCCTACTGATCGAATCCTCGATTTATATAACAAATACAATGATAACTAACTTTCCGGGATTCCCGGGATCCTATCGTCCAACTAACTCGACCGTTAGAGGCCTCTCCGTTCACTTGGTCCACGATCTTCTTCAGCTGGAGCGTAAGTTTCGGAGGTTGTTGATGATTCCGGTAATACCTGGTCAAATAGACATGTGGCAAAATATGAAGGTTAGTTAAAATAATATGATCAGGATACCTGAATGTACGAGATTCCCAGATGACAATAGGATTCCTGAACTGTCTGAGCTTCCTGTGAGCATCCTGAAAATACACCCTCAACAATTGCCCCTTGAATTTCAACAGCTGTGGATAAGTTTGACAGCTGTTAAAATTCAAAAAGATTCCTTTTTTCACGGCGTCAAGACGGTAAATATGGTTACGGATGTGACTGCTTTCTCGGCGTCCAAGAGATGTGATGTTTTGCTTTAAATAGGAGGTAACTTTCTGAGATTATCACCATCTTCTTCGCAAAAACCTCTCGAGCTTCTCCGGTATTCCAGGTCAGTTATTCTTCTTCTTCCTCGTTTTTTCTTCGCGTTTTTCGGCCATGGCCAAGAAAAACACTCGATCTTCCTCTTCATTAAGCCTTCCGGTCGCCGAAGAATTCCACGATCAGGGGCATATTATCCCCTGTGAGGAGGAAAGTTGCACTTTCGACGATCGCGACATCCACGATCTGAAAAACTCTGGCATTTTTCCGCCGGAGACTGTTTTCCGACCTTACAGCTCCCTTGTCAAGTCCGATTTCGTTTCCACAACCTGGGTTTGCTTCATGTACTATCCATTCTTGCTCGGAATGACATTCCCTTTTCCGGAGCTTATCACTCAATTCTTCAAGACCACCCGCCTTTCTTACTCTCAAACCATGCCGATGGTCTGGAGAATCTTGTATTCTCTGGACCAGTTGAACCAAACCAGGAATCTCGACATCGGGATTCCTGAGATCTGTGAAGCCTACAAGTTAAGAACCCATGGTTGTAGCCGATTCGTTCTTCAGGCTCGTACCTCTAATTCCCAGTTGATTCCCCGAGCTTCCCACAACGATCACGATTGGAAGAAGCGATTCTTCTTCGTCAAACGAGACTCGATTCCTGGGGGGACAGAGTTACCGTTGAAGTGGGTTGAGAAGGGTAGGAAACTGAAGTTTTGTGTTTATTCCGTTGAATTTTCTGTACATTGCTAATTTCTTTGTTGTTTTCTTTCTTGCAGCGCCCAAGTTTGAGAATCTCATCAAGAAGCAGCCTGACTTCAAGAAGCTTGAAGCCATCTACCAGATTCCGGCCAACGAGAGAGCCCTGATCCTTGAAACAACAACCAGTGAAAACAGCTATTCGGCCGACCATACTCCTGCCATGTCTGGTAAGCCTTTATAGGATTCTGACTTTTTTGATTATATGAGCTTCCCAGATACTGACAACCTGTTTCTGATTACAGCTCCCAAATCCAGCGCCTCGTTTTCCTTGAAGGATCTTGACAGCCTCCTGAAAGTCAAGAAGGAACAGCTCGAGCACCCTACCGTCTCCAAGCCACCTGTCAGCCGGCCAAAAGCTTCGGCTTCCAAGAAGAGGAAGGCCTCAGAAACTCCAGCAGCTCCCGTGGTGTACCTGGAATCCTTTGAAGATCTTGCTCCTTCTGAGGTTAGCAATAAGATCCTCTCCATGCAGACCATGATCAACCTGGTAAGAAGCTCAAGTAATATTTGTGTTAGTTTTATACCTGTCGCTGCTACTGAATAGGATTCCTACTTGTGCAGGGTATTGAGAAGCTGAGCTTCCAAGCTATGGACATGGAGAAGAAGCTCGCCGAAGCCAACGAGAAGATTCAGGCCCAAGCTGAAACTGCCAAGGGTAAGACCCTTCTCTATGAGCATAAGCTCACTGAGCAGCGTCAAGCCCTGGAAGCCAAAATGGCTGCTGATGCTGAAATCGGCCAACTCTCGGCTGCCCGGAGCGTCCTAGAATGCAAAATTCAAATGGCAGAAGAGGCTGAAGCGGCTGGCTTTCAGGTACCAGGTTGGGATGTCGCAGGCTGGAGGCTGGTCTTGGAATCGCTGGGAGGAGATGGTGATGGGGAAGGAAAGGATGGGACCGAAGGTGGCTCCTCAAAGGCGGTTCCGGATTCTCCGGTTGCCCCAACAAGGGCTTATGTGATTGAGCTGGGAGCTGGCAAGAAGCTGGAGGACGTGGTGAAGCCGGTGGAGGAGGAGAAGACAGTGGGCGATGAGGACATTGCAACGGTCTGAGCCCACTTTTTAGGTTTTTAGGTGGTTCTTTTGGTGGTTCTTGTAGTTGAAACAATTTCTCTTTTCCTGTAATGAACAAGCAGCAAACAACAACAATGGTGGGGGTCCTGGTGGAGGGATCTTGTGTTTACAAGACGAAACCAGGATTCCCAAAAAACAATCTTTTGACCTTCGAGCTTCTCAAGTGGAGGGATCCTGAGGTTTTCAGGACGAAGCTTGAGAAGCTCACAACCTTTTATGGCTATAAATAATATCAGTATCTTTTGGGCTTCTCATATTGCCTTTTGTATTGAAATTTTGATTGGTAGAATTAGTTTGTAAAAACTTATCAAATATCTAAAAAATGACTTGCATGTTGGAAGACCATTTGAAATTCGAATAATATGTCAAGTTAGATTAAATAGTGAAAACTGACCTTTGAATTTTACCTTAGCCAATTTTCCAATTCCAAATAATCATAACTTTTTCTACCTGAATCGGGATTCTTGTAGGAATCCTGAACGCAGTTTCCTCAGTATTTGCTTCAGTTTCTTCTAAAACCTGAAATAATTCTGAAAAGCTTCTTGGCCTCCGGCCGAAGCCGACATTTTCGAGAGCAAACAAGTTAAATAAACTGGGGATAAACCCGGGATTCTTGGGACTAAGCCAAAACTGGGGACAAGCCCGATAAACTTGGGTCTAAGCCAAAACTGGGGATAAGCCCATACGTATGTGACACGAAAATGCCAAAACCTTAGATAACACGTCAGTGTTATAAACCTTGAGAATCCGCCCGGCAGCCTCCAGTGACAAGATTGTCAGCCACCCCTGGAGTGGACTGGTCCGGCCACCTTTAGCGTACCGGGGGACAACGTGCGCTACTGGCGAGGGTCGTGCGCTACTGGCGATTACCCAAACTTAGGAGAGGAGTCAGCCTCTCAAACCTTAGAAGGTATGCAGGATACCTTAAACGTAGGAGAGGTGGCCAACCTCTAACTGGGGATATACCCAAAATTCTCTAGGATTCTCAAAATCTGCAAAACACTCAATGCTTGGTGAGGGGTGGGTGTTAGCCTAGCTAACACCACTCCGATGCTTAAGTCAGTAACTCATCACAAAATATTAAGAATTAATTGAAATAGAATTAGTATACGTACCTTGGGATATTTAGACAGCGAGGATCCTTGGGATTCTGCCCGAGATTCTCAATGGGATTCTCACATAAAATACGCTTTAAGGTGGATGGCATTCCAAGCTCTTGGCAGAGGTTCTCCTTCCATATTCACTAAACGGTATGCCCCCTTACCTTCTTCAGAATCTATAAGGTAAGGGCCTTCCCATTTGGGTGCTAACTTCCCGTCAGCAGGATTGGTAGTATTCTGAAAAGCTTTCCTCAAAACCAAATCGCCTACCTGGAATCTTCTTAGTCTGGTGTTCTTGTTATAAGATTTTGCTATCCGCTGTTGGTAAGAGGCCATCCGGATTTTGGCCATATCTCTGAGCTCCTCAACTGTTTCGAGATCCTGAAGGAGGTTCTGGTTATTTGTTTCAGGATCCTGGCAGTTGATTCTGGCTGTTGGGAGTACAATCTCTGTAGGAATTACGGCTTCTGCCCCAAACACCAATGAGAATGGTGTTTGGCCGGTAGCATTCTTGGGTGTAGTTCTGTCTGCCCAAAGAACAAATGGCAGCTCCTCGGCCCATTTACCTTTCTTGGAACCCAGCTTCCTCTTAAGGTTATTGATGATAATTTTATTACTGGATTCTGCCTGCCCATTAGCCTGAGGGTGGACAGGTGTTGAAGTGATCATCTTGATGCCCCAGCTTTCACAAAAGCTCGTAGTCCTTTTGCCTATAAACTGGGAACCATTGTCACATATAATCTCCGCTGGAATCCCAAATCTGGTGAGGATGTTTCTTTTGATGAAGGATATCACTTCCTTTTCTCTCACTTGAACATAGGCTTCTGCTTCAATCCACTTGGAGAAATAATCTGTCATGGCAAGCATAAACACCTTTCCTCCAGGAGCCTTTGGCAGCTTACCCACAATATCCATGCCCCACTTCATGAAAGGCCGTGGGGATACTATAGGATGCAGATGCTCAGCAGGTTGGTGAAGGATATTGCCATGCCTTTGACAAGCATCGCACTTCTGTGAGAAGCTCGCGGCATCCCTCTTCATAGTTGGCCAATAGTACCCGAATCTGAGAACTTTAGAGAACAGCGCCCTGCCCCCGGTATGGTTTCCACAATCTCCACTATGGATGTCTTCAAGCACCTCAAGAGCTTCTGACTTCTCTAGGCACCTTAAGTAGACACCTGCAAGAGATCTTCTATATAGGATATTATCAATTATAGTGTAGGGTACTACCTTTGTACGAAAAGCTCTGGGGTTCTCGCCCTTAGGAATCTCCCCATCTTTGAGATACTTCCGGATCGGGTATGTCCAGGATTCCTGGGCATCTTCAGGATTCTCAACGTTTGCACCTGCGTTATCGCCAACAGCCTGAGCTTCCTGTTGAGCTATTGCCGGTGTCAAGACGTGAGTTATTGGAATCTTAACATCCTCAGGGATCCTGAGCGATGAAGCCAAATTTGCTAAGGCATCAGCTTCTGCATTATCTTCTCTTGGTACCTGCGAAATACTAAAATTTTCGAAAAATAGAGACAGTTTTTTAACAATTTCAAGATATTTGATCAGATTCTCCCCCCTCACTGCATAAGAGCCATTAAATTGGTTAGTTAATAAGAGAGAATCAACAAACACTTGTATAGATAGGATTCCCATATCCCTGGCCAGCTGTAATCCAGCAATTAAAGCCTCGTACTCAGCTTCATTGTTGGTAGCCTGGAATTCACAGGATATGGATAGAGGTATTATGTCCCCCTGTGGCGATTTCAGCAGGATTCCCAGCCCTGTTCCTCTGACATTCGAGGAGCCGTCAGTATAAAGGATCCAGTCTTCCTTGAGCTTCTCAAGTTGCTGGACTTCCTTTTCAACTTCTGGTTCAATGTCACTGCTGAAATCCGCCACAAAGTCGGCTAATGCTTGAGACTTGATCGCTGTTCTTGGTTCATATTTGATGTCATAGGCACTCAGCTTGACTGCCCACTTAGCCATCCTTCCTGACATTTCCGGCTTCCTAAGAACTGCCTTGATAGGATAGTTAGACATCACGATTATAGCATGTGTTTCAAAATAATGTCTAAGTTTAGTGGAAGCCATTATAAGAGATAAAATTAATTTTTCAAGGTGAGAATACCTGGACTCTGCGTCTAGCAGAGTTTTACTTACATAATATACCGGATGCTGCTGACCTTGATGGTCTTTTACCAGGACTGCACTGATTGAGCCTCCGGAAACGGCAAGATATAAATACAGTGGCTCCCCATCTTCTGGTTTCATTAGCAACGGGGCTGCTGACAAGTAATCTTTCAGGCACCTTAGAGCTTCCTCATGCTTCTCAGTCCACTCGAACTTCTTGTTTTTCCTCAGGATATCATAGAAATCCTTGCTTTTCTCCGAGGACCTCGAAATAAACCTGTTGAGTGCCGCGATTCTTCCTGTCAACCTCTGCACTTCTTTGACATTTGATGGGGACTTGAGATTCAGAATTGCCTTAATCTGCTCTGGGCTTGCTTCGATTCCTCTTTCGGTGACCATATATCCTAAGAATTTTCCAGCTCGCACCCCAAAGCGGCATTTGGAGGGATTGAGCTTCATGTTATATTGATCAAGGATATCAAAGGCAGTCTGGAGATTCCTGACGTGATCTTCAGCTTTCTTGGACTTTACCACCATGTCATCTATGTAGACTTCCATCGTGTCCCCCAGTTGCTCTTTGAACATCATATTGACGAGCCTCTGGTAGGTGGCACCTGCATTTCTTAATCCAAAGGGCATAGCAGTATAACAATATATACCTGTTGGAGTCATGAATGCTGTATGCTCTTGATCGCAAGGTTCCATCTGAATTTGTTGGAATCCTGCTGAGGCATCCATGAAAGTGAGCATCTCGTGGCTAGCCGTGGCATCCACCATTGCATCGATGTGGGGAAGTGGAAACGGGTCCTATTGGGCTATACCCCTATAAGGGCTACGCAGAAGCTCTACCCCAAGGAGATGGGCTACGGTGAAGCTCTACCCTTTGACTTATAGAAATATGTCCCCGAATGGCCTTGTCAGAGAGATATCCCTCGCATAAGGGCTAAGGGCCCCAAGGACCCCGATAAGGGGTTCGCCCAGACGGAAGGGGCACACTCTCTTGATAAAAGGAATAAATCATACATGTCTGGTATCTAGGAGACACAAAGTACATGAACAGTACCACAAGGACGATGTGACAAGTTGACTTAGTCATTAAGTACAGGACTTCTGTCCCTTCGTCAGTGTCATCCTTGCCCCTTCGTCGCAGTACTTGCCCCTTCGTCGCAGTATGTGCCCCTTCGTCAGAATACTTGGCCAAGATTCAATCTTACTCACTAAGTAACAACTCTTGGCCAGCTAAAGGATTGGTCCTATAAATATGGACACCCTCACACTCACTCAAGGAGGTTGGAAATGGGTTAGAAAACCCTTACTCTCTATCTCTCTCTCTCTAAACTCCCTCCCCAAAACCTTCTCCTGCATACACACACATATGCACGGGGGAGACCCAACGATGGCAATGATGGAAACGGAACGGAATATGTTCATACGGATCTGAGCCGGAGGATCTCTTCCCTCCACACACACACTTGTAGCTACTAGAATCCTACCCCGGGATTCTGGGACGCAACATTGGCGCCATCCGTGGGACTAATATCAACAACACTAAACAATACTATTATATTAAGTGTATGAGCTGTCATTTTTATAAGAGCCACATAATATTACTTGAGTACATGGGTACAAGCATTTGTGGACCATAAAAATTACTTGTTGAGGATTTTATTAAAAAGCATAGGACAATAGTGATGGTAGATGTTGACTTTCTTAGACAAAGAAAAGAAAAGACAGGTACAGTTGTACTTACTGTCATCTCCTTGAAAACCCCTAATTTATGATATAAAAATGGGTGCATATACGTATATAACGCATATAACAAAAACAAGAGGTCGGGTAACGGAAAAAGGCATGTAAACATATTTGAAGGTATCACCTGATCAATACCGTCTCTAAAATACCGATCTCGATAAAAACAAATACAGCTGGGTTATTTGAAAATAGGGTGTACCTTTGCTCAGTTTACAAGAGCCAAGAAAAGCCTATGCAAGTCAGACTTGCTTACTCTATAGGCATAGGCTATTAAGTTGATGTACAACCCATAAAGAAGAGTGTACAACATGGCATGCACATAATCTGACAGGGAGATATATATGATCAGTGAAAATCAAAAGTTTTCATATATTATAAGTCATGGAAATTGTCAAAGAATATGTGGCCGTGAGATACTGAAATATGCCATCTTCAAAATTTGCATACATATATGATACGAGTCTGTATATTTGCTCGGTAATTTACTCCGGAGAAAGAAAAAAAAAGGAAAGAGACGAGTAGAAACGATAAAATTCGTCGATGAAAAAGACGTCGAAATGTCGTTAAGATTAAAAGCGATAAGAACCGTCGAGGACGAAGATGAACGCCGTTGAAAAAGACGTCGTAACTCCGTTAACTAGAAATGATAAAACTCAAAAAGGACGACGATACGCGCCGTTGAAAAAATACGTGCCATTCGGTCTAATAGGTTTATAAAAAATAACGATGAAACTCCGTTGAAAAAGACGGTGTAACCCCGTTAATTAGAAGCGACAAAAAGTTGTCGAAGATAAAAAATATATATATGGTGCGACTTCACTAAATAGAAGCGATAAAAGCCATAAGGAGAACGATGAAACACCGTTGAAAAAGACGGTACAATTTCGTAAAAAATGATTAAAAGTCGTCAAGGTAACGATGAAACCCCGTTGAAAAAGACGGTGCAATTCCGTTAGATAAAAACGACGAAAATCGTCGAGCATAGCAACGACAAGTACTCTATTAAATAAGAGAATCGTTACCCTCAAATGGTTAAAAACCTTGGTAGCAAAGGCCTTCAAGGATGCCGACAAAAGGGATCCCATAAATGAAGGTCGTACAAAAATATAATTAGTGTCGCATAATTATATGACACATAAAAGGATCAAGACAAGCATACCGCTACGATGGATGACATTCACGAGAAAGTAGCAATTATCAGTCTTAATCAGCTCATGCCGTTAGAGCTTCACTTCGGTAACAATTTACATATGCTTATGATTTAAGATTATATGTCACTTGTTTATTAAGTTTAATGTTATTAAATGCTACTAGTATAATTTAGCAACATTAAACTGGGGGAGTATAGGGTGGCATATTGATACCACTTACAAGACCTTTATAGAAAAAGTGTTAAAATCCTACTGAAGGGACATAACGATCCCCTTCGGGGGAACATATTGTTTATCTTGCGTAAAAGATATTTGATAAATTATTGATAATATGATATGCCAATGTTAAAAAGTAAGGGCAACTTATTAAAATAAGACCCTGCCAAAAAGAGGGAGAAGGAGACCCTATAAGGGCCTCCACGAATAAACAACCTCACCAAGGAAAACAGCTATAGTATGACATAATACTATCGATTGTATAACAAGTATTGAAACTTACTTGGTTATTAAAGTTTAAGGCTACTAGTATAACTTAGCAGCATCAAACTAAAGGAGTATAGTAGGGTATGACGATACCACTTACAAAGTACTCGTATAAAAAATGTTGAAACCCCCATTGAAGGGACAGAACACACCTCCTTCAAGGAAGACATGTTATTTATCTTATAAACATTCGATAATTCATGACATCACTACTAGTGTGATAAACAACATTGAGTAAGAGGGTATGTCGTGAAAATAATATATTACCCCATCAATAAAAAAGGAAAACCTCACCAAAATAGAGGACTCCATTGTCAAAATGGGATTAACCCTTGACACAGTAAAAGGTTCATTTCTGAAGGGCTCCAGAAAAGAACACATAACCTCCTAAAAGAATGGAGTATATGATGGTTTTCATTTCTTGTCAAGATAGAAACAACACATAGTGAAAGGCAGAAAGCCAGCACTTGGAAGTACACAACTTCAAATGAAATTCTCCCAAATATGGCAGGGGGAATTTAACATTCCACAGCTTTCGACTGTGAAGGGCCCCATGAGAAGGGTCTGAAAAATCCATGGTAATTAGGCTTCACAAGAGCCAAGTCCTAAGGCTTAAAGCCAAAGTGGGCGGCCTTAATAGAAAAGGTTAAGAAGTCCTTGGAAGACCTCACAAGGGTCGCTTGGACGCCTTCGTAGGAAGGTCTGAATAAAGTCTGTTGCTTGATACAACAAAAAGAGACACCCTTCGTAAGAAGGAGATAACAAGTCCATTACCTGCTCGATCAAGCAGAGGGACTCCCTTCGAAAGAAGGAGATAACAAGTCCATTACCTGCTCGATCAAGAGGGCTAAAGTCCATTACCTGCTCGATCAAGCAGAGGGACTCCCTTCGTAAGAAGGAGATAACAAGTCCATTACCTGCTCGATCAAGCAGAGGGACTCCCTTCGAAAGAAGGAGATAACAAGTCCATTACCTGCTCGATCAAGCAGAGGGACTATCTTCGTAAGAAGGAGATAACAAGTCCATTACCTGCTCGATCAAGCAGAGGGACTCCCTTCCCTTCGAAAGAAGGAGATAACAAGTCCATTACCTGCTCGATCAAGCAGAGGGACTCTCTTCGTAAGAAGGAGATAACAAGTCCATTACCTGCTCGATCAAGCAGAGGGACTCTCTTCGTAAGAAGGAGATAACAAGTCCATTACCTGCTCGATCAAGCAGAGGGACTCCCTTCGAAAGAAGGAGATAACAAGTCCATTACCTGCTCGATCAAGCAGAGGGACTCCCTTCGTAAGAAGGAGATAACAAGTCCATTACCTGCTCGATCAAGCAGAGGGACTCACCTTCGTAAGAAGGAGTATAAGAAGGAGATAATAAGTCCATTACCTGCCCGATCAAGCAGAGGGGTTATCTTCAAAAGAAGAAAAAACTAAGTCCATTACCTGCTCGATCAAGCAGAGGGACTCCCTCCAAGAGAATAAGATACTACATCTATTACTTACTCAATCGAGCGTAGGAATTCCCTTCGATGAAAGGACGCTCTAAGATCATTGCCTTGCACGAAAGGTAAAGACACGCCTCTCAAAAAGAAGGCAACGCGACGTCCCTCTCTAGAAAGACCAATAAAACCACCAAAGTTCTAAAAGAATGGTGAGAAGGGCCTTCATTAGAAAAGTCCACTAAAAAGATACACTTCTGAAGGAAGGTATGTCAGGCCCTTCAAAGAAGGGTCACATAATGAAAGAGCTTACAAAAGAAGCATATGAAGGTTCCTCTACGCAGGACATTATAGCAACACACTAGCCTTTAAAAAAAAGGGCAAGTGACCCTTCACGACGAAGCTAAGGTAGAACAAAAACTTAAAATATCACTTCAGGAGAAAAGCGCATGAAGCTCCTATATGAAGGACCTTCTATGATAGACTTAGAGCTTCGGGCCTAGGAACCTCAAACCAAAAAGACGTTACTCTTCGGAGATACTATTGTAAAAGGGCTTCGCTTAAGGCCCCTAGTTAGGAGCCTTGTGGTTGCATCCACATTTTTTTAAAAAAAAGAAGGAGTTTTGCATAAGTATATGAGACTTATTAAGAAATCCCTCACATCGAGTCGAAAGCCCATCATTAAGGCTACAAAAAAAAGTAGGCCTCATGGGGGCCCAACGATCACATTCCCCACTAAAAGAAATCCATCAAAACTTTGTGGTCCTCGATAAAAGGCATGACACAAACAAGTTATGGATTACAACAAAAGGAGGTCAAAGTATGGGGTTATCACAATATTACCCATCAGACTACTATAAGGACCGAAGAGGCCATGACCAAGGTCTTCGGTAGAAATCCTATGTAAAGAAAACATAGAAAATAATACATTCACAAAACACATAAGTTTTGATAAACGCAACCACACCTGTGAAGCTTCTTTAAGAAGGCCTCATTTGGTGTAAAAATGAATCCTTCGGGACAAGCACCCTTAGTGGGCTCGATCAGGGAAGGACGCTCCAAAAATAACCATCTGAAAAACGTTGGAAAAAACAAAAGCAAAAGGATTATAAAGTTATGTGCGATACATATAACTATTCCATCGCACTATCAGTTCTAACAAGCAAAATACAAGGGACTAGTGGGGACTTGATGGGATATCCCCGTCAAGAAAGACCCTTCTAGTCAAGGATGGCGAAGGCCTCCAAAAAATACTTATGAGATAAGTAAAAAGCCTGAGTGCCGGAGAGCGACAAATGGCTACCTGGTTAAAAGTGGACTGCATAAAGTTCACGTATAAAGCAGTCTTAATAGAATTGCTTTACACTTGGGGGGACTTGATAAAGTATCCCCCACATCGGATCAAGGCCTATAGCCTAGGCCCAAGATAAAGAGACGATTGAGCGATATCAAAGCCCGGAATATGAAAGGAGCCTGGAAGCCTTCGGGAAGGAATTGACGTTAAATAAAAGCTAAGTCCTTCAGAAAGGACCTCGGCGAAAGGGAACAAACTTGCGAGTCTCGTGGTAAAGGCTTATAGACCAGGTACAAAAACAAGGGCCTTCGTGGACAGTAGAAGGAGGAGGGCTTGATCTTAGGCCTTTTTAAAGGAAATGAAATCAGCCCAACACTTTTTTCACCTGGACCTCAAAAGTATCGGACTTGGGGGGACTTATTGGGCTATACCCCTATAAGGGCTACGCAGAAGCTCTACCCCAAGGAGATGGGCTACGGTGAAGCTCTACCCTTTGACTTATAGAAATATGTCCCCGAATGGCCTTGTCAGAGAGATATCCCTCGCATAAGGGCTAAGGGCCCCAAGGACCCCGATAAGGGGTTCGCCCAGACGGAAGGGGCACACTCTCTTGATAAAAGGAATAAATCATACATGTCTGGTATCTAGGAGACACAAAGTACATGAACAGTACCACAAGGACGATGTGACAAGTTGACTTAGTCATTAAGTACAGGACTTCTGTCCCTTCGTCAGTGTCATCCTTGCCCCTTCGTCGCAGTACTTGCCCCTTCGTCGCAGTATGTGCCCCTTCGTCAGAATACTTGGCCAAGATTCAATCTTACTCACTAAGTAACAACTCTTGGCCAGCTAAAGGATTGGTCCTATAAATATGGACACCCTCACACTCACTCAAGGAGGTTGGAAATGGGTTAGAAAACCCTTACTCTCTCTCTCTCTCTAAACTCCCTCCCCAAAACCTTCTCCTGCATACACACACATATGCACGGGGGAGACCCAACGATGGCAATGATGGAAACGGAACGGAATATGTTCATACGGATCTGAGCCGGAGGATCTCTTCCCTCCACACACACACTTGTAGCTACTAGAATCCTACCCCGGGATTCTGGGACGCAACAGGTCCTTAGGTCAGGCCTTATTCAAGTCTGTGTAATCAACACAAACTCTCCACTTTCCATTCTTCTTCTGGACCACCACCACATTTGCTAGCCACCTAGGATATTTGACTTCTCTGGTCATCTTTGTTTTGAGAAGCTTGTCGACTTCCTCCTGGATGATTATATTTTTCTCTGGAGCGAACTTCCTCCTTTTCTGCTGTATAGGCCTGAAAGAAGGATCTAAACCAAGTTTATGAGTAATTACATGTTTAGGGATACCTGTCATATCTTCATGCTTCCAGGCGAAAGTTGAAGTTCTGGCTTTGAGAAGTTGGAATAATTCCTGCTCAACATTTGTTGGGATGCTCGTTCCCATGAGCGCCTTGATTTCAGGATTCTTAGGGTCTAGAGGTATTTCTATGACATCAAGCTCCCTGTCCTCCTGTGCTTCAGGTGCCTTTTTCTGTAATTGCTATCCCTTCGTCACCTTAGTGGTGCTCTTCATTGAAGTAGAATAACAGTTCTTGGCTTCCTGCTGGTCACTTTCAATTCTTACGACTCCCCAGGGTGTAGGAAGCTTGATACATTGGTGATAAGTTGAAGGAACTGCCTTCATCTCGTGAATCCAAGGCCTGCCAAGAATAATATTGCAACAAGAGAGAGAATCTATAACACAAAATTTTTGCATAGAGTTTACCCCCTCTATATATACTGGCAACCTGATATCCCCAACGGTGCTTTTAGTTTCACCGCTGAAGCCGACTAGGACTGAGGATCTTGCAACTATTTCAGTTTCTGGGATCCCCATCTTTTTTAGTACATCAAGACGGATTATGTTTACTGAGCTTCCATTATCAATCAGGATCCTGCGAACAAAATGGTTAGCAATATATAAAGTAACCACAAGACTATCATGGTGAGGATCCTGAACATGAGAACGGTCACTCTCATCAAAGGATATGAGTTTGTCTTGAGTCAGGGTGGATGTCCGGACAGGTCTGTCACCCTGTTCAGATTTGGATTCCTTGGCATGCTTCTTAGCTGAGGAATATGAAGTTCCACAGATGTCCGAGCCTCCTGAGATGAAGTTGATAATCTGGGCATCCTGTGGTGGAGAAGCTGCTCTCTGGGGCACCTTGTCGGCTTCTTGGGTCTTGACCTTCTTTCTGCCTAACAACTCCTTAAGATGCCCCTTGCTGAGTAGATAACTGATTTCCTTTCGGAGTGCTATACATTCGTCCGTCAGGTGGCCAAAATCTTCATGGAAGGCACACCACTTGGTCTTGTCCTTCCAGGATCCTTGTTTAGTATCCTTCCTGGGCCATCTTGCTTTTTCACCTAGATCCTGCATAGCACACATCAAACCACCAATGTCAACGGAAAAACAGTATTCAGATACCTTAGGATATTCCTCATCGTCATCGTCCTGGTCAACAGCGTTGACTTTGTGATTTTCCGGTTTGGAATATGGACGAGATCTATACGGCTTCCCGGGGGATTCCGCCTTTTTGCTGTTGGGATCGTATTTAGGAACCTCCAGTCTTTGGTGGATCCTCTTGTCATCTTCCAAACGAATAAATCTCAGAGCTCTACTGCGTACTTCATCAAGATTCCTGCAAGGAGCCATAACAAGGTCATCGTAAAAACGGGAATCTTTGGAGAGCCCCATTTTGAAGGCTTCCACGGCTGCTGCCATATCCAGATTAGGAATCTCAAGAGATTCTCGTCCGAATCTGGCAATATAGTCTCTGAGAGGCTCATCTGGCTTCTGAATTATTCGGTATAGGTCTCCTGTAAGCTTCTCAAAGGTCCTGCTGCAAGAAAATTGATTGTTAAACAAGTTAACTAAATGAGAAAATGACGTAATAGTGTTAGGAGGAATGCTCAGTAGCCATTTCATGGCTGGCCCTGTTAGGGTTGATCCGAAGCCTTTGCATAGACAGGCTTCCTTGATTTCTATCGGAATGGGATTGATCTCCATACGCTCCCGATAATGTGCCACGTGTTCTTCAGGATCCGTGGTTCCATCATAAAGCTTCATACTTGGGGTCTGGAAACGCTTCGGGATCTCCACTTGGGATATTGGCCAAGTAAATCTAGATATCTTGTGGCTTTCCAAAGGAACCTCAGGTATAGGATTTAGAATTCCTGGAACATTTGATATCATCTCTTTCAATTTCTGGAGCTCTCTAGCGATACTTGGATGAATACCTGCATCATAAGAAGCGCCCAGGTTAGAAATGATAGGGATTGAGTTAGTCATGTTACCAGAGGTAGGATTCTGGACTGGAATCCTGGGAGTGTAGCCATAGTTCGCTGGGAAGCTTGGCTCCGTAGTGGCTGCTGTTTACATGGGAATGTCGTCACCATCATGCACTTCTGAGGAGCTAGTCTTGAAGATTCCTGCAGAAACAGAAGGGTTAGTGTATTGATATCCCTGGGAACTCTGGCTTGGATTCCCGGCAGAAAAGGGGTATTCTTGGGACGGCGAGGCTGAGGATCCCGACAGTGGCGGAATCCAAGGACCCTTATAGCGTGACTGTGAAGACTCTGGCGGGACAGCTCCTGAGAATCCTGCAGCACTTTCTGCATATCCAGCGGCCTGAGAAGTCATTGTAGGAGCTGTGGTAAAGCATGATGCCGACTTGTAACTGTAGCGAGACGGATCTGAGGATCCTGAAGCATTGAAGTCAAGATGCCTCGGAAACAGAGGACTTGGTTTCTCCACAGGTTTCTTGGACTTTTTAAGTTCTTCAATCTCCTTCATCACCGTTTGGTTGGTCTTTTCTTGCTGATCCATTTGATTTTTCACCTGCCTGATCAAAGCAAACAAATCATTGTTAGTAACAACAGGATCAACAGATTGAACCTGGGATCCTGTGAAGACAGGATAGTCAGTTTTTCTTGGCTGCTCGTCCACTCTTTTCTGACGGTCCACAGTTTTCTTCTAGTTTCCTGGAGCGGAAGGAAGAGGAGGAATGGAGGACGATGTGGAGGCCGAAACAGATTTCTGTGGGTTTGACATTGTCGGGATTAGAGATTAAACGAAACGAATGGGATTTCGGTAAGATTAAGCACCACTTGCCCCACGGTGGGCGCCAAACTGTTTTGGTCAAAAATTCACTTGAGAATCCTGTATTCCAAACTTAGATTGTGAGGTAGAGTGCTTAACGACCAAATGAGTAAGTAATCCAAGTAAGGGTGATAACGCAAGGATTTTAGCGAGGAAAACTCCAGAATCCTTTGAGTTGCCTCTAGGAATCCTGGATAAAAACCTCGGGTGCCGGCTGGAAACCGCCACCAAGTCAATGTTATTAATTATCAAACGATTTGTTACAACGGGTTGGAGGTTTGATCGATCAGAGCTAAGTGATACAATAATTCGTAGTGGGAAACTAGTGTGCGAGTGCAGTTGTGTGTTCCTACTGATCGAATCCTCGATTTATATAACAAATACAATGATAACTAACTTTCCGGGATTCCCGGGATCCTATCGTCCAACTAACTCGACCGTTAGAGGCCTCTCCGTTCACTTGGTCCACGATCTTCTTCAGCTGGAGCGTAAGTTTCGGAGGTTGTTGATGATTCCGGTAATACCTGGTCAAATAGACATGTGGCAAAATATGAAGGTTAGTTAAAATAATATGATCAGGATACCTGAATGTACGAGATTCCCAGATGACAATAGGATTCCTGAACTGTCTGAGCTTCCTGTGAGCATCCTGAAAATACACCCTCAACAATGCTATTTAAGCTCATTTTATGAATGAAATCTTTTGTTGAAAAAGGTAACCTTCTAACAATCTTAGTTAAATCCTTGTTAAGTCCTTCAACTAGTGAATGGTTATGACCTTCTTCAAATTTTAACACACAATAATTTGTACCACCTTTAACCAGTTTTGCCTAACTTTACCTTTAGCATTAAACTTTTAGTTCCTTGAGGTTTACCTGATCTGTTACAAAGATTATATTTAGATTTGTTTCACCATCCTTTACCTTCCCCTGGTTAATTCTCATTGTGAACCCAACAACAGCATCTAGATCCTTGAACAAACTACCCTCTACTGGTTTTAGTTTATCTTCACATATTGGCAACCACATTTTCGTACCATTAGTCGAAATAAACATACTATCTTATGCAGCTTCCTCAACAATGTTATCTTATATAAAAAGACAATTCATAAAATAAATTAACATATATCAGACAAATATTTATTTTATGCAGTTAGACAACGTGTTAGACAAATAGTATATTTATAGAGAATCAAACTAGAAGTTTTAACTGTCTAATAGATACTCATATAAGTTTATTTTTTTTTGGTTTAAGAAACACAATTTAATGAACATTACCTTCATTAATATCGTCAATGGGTGTGGTTTCCAATATATCCTTACCCTATATATATATATATATATATATATATATATATATATTGTCCTTTTTCACAAACAACGTGTTTTTATGCGTAACGTTACTGAGCGAACCATATTATTTTTCCATGATTTAGTATTTACACTTAATATTTCAATATTCGTCACTACAGTTTGCGTTATTTTTTAGCGTAATTTTTATTAACGTTTGTTTGCGTCTTTTTATAATACACATACATTATATGTATTATTATTTTGCTTTTGCATGATTACAATTGACGCTTTAAAAATGGAGCTCCCTGGCGATACTTAGATGAATACATGCATCATATGGAGCACCTTGGTTAGAAATTATACGAATTGGGTTGGACACATTACCTGGGCCAGGATTCTGGGATCGTATCCATAGTTTGTTGGGATGCTCGGCTCTGTAGTCGCTACCGTCTGTATAGGAATGAAATCACTATCATGAACCTCTAGTGACGCAGTCTAGAACGTCCCTGGAGAAACAAAAGGGTTAGAATGTTGATATCCTTGGGAGTTCTGGTCTGGGTTCCCAGCAGAAAAAGGATATCCTTGAGATGGTGCAGCCAAGGATCCCAATGATAATGGAGTCCAAGGATCTTTGGAGCGTGCCTGCGAGGATTCTGGTGGGATGGCTCTTGAGAATCCAGCAGTAAGCCTTGCATATACCGCGGCCTGGGAAGTCATCGTAGGGGCTGTAGTGAAGGCTGTTGCCGATTTGTAATTGTAGCGAGCCGGATCTGAGGATCCTGAAGCATTGAAGTCAAGATTACTGGGAAATAGAGGACTTTGCTCCTCCATAGGTTTCTTAGACTTCTTAAGCTCCTCAATTTCCTTCATCACCATTTGATTAGTCTTTTCTTGTTGATCCATCTGATTTCTCACCTGCTTAATCAAAGAAAACAAATCGTTGTTAGTAATAACAGGATCAACAGATTGAACCTGGGATCCCGTGAACACAGGATAATCAATTTTCCTCGGCTGCTCACCCGTTTTCTTCTGTCGGTAATTGGTCTTCTTCTGGCTTCCTGGAGCGGAAGGAAGATGAGGAATAGAGGATGACGTAGAGGCCGAGACAGGTTTTTGCTGGTTCGACATTTTCGAAGCAAAGATTAAACGGAGTGAATGACAAATAGAATTTTTGTAGGATGAAGCACCACTTGCCCCACGGTGGGCGCCAAACTGTTTTGGTCAAAAATCAACAAAGTGATTTCGTATTCCAAACTTAGAATGTGAGGTAGTGAGTGTGCTTGTCAATATGCTAGAAATGTAAAGTTGAACACAAGGATGTTACGAGGGAAAAATCCAGGATCCTTCGAGTTGCCTCTAGGAATCCTAGCAAAAAAACCTCAGGAGCCGGCCTGAAGAGCCTGCTTCCTCACTATTTTATTGATACGAAATCGGAAATTACAAGAGTTTTGGAGGTTTGATCAATCGATGCTAAGTGTTACAATGATTAAATGCTACCAGAGCTAGAGTGTATCAGTGTTGTGTGTGTCCCTAAGTCGATTGCATCCTCGATTATATAAGGATTACAAAAATAACTAACTATCCGGGATTCCCGGGATCCTGTCATCCAACTAACTTGACCGTTTGAGCTTTCTTCCTTCATCTACTTGGTCCACGATCTTCTTTAGCTGGAGCTTGAATCTCGAAGGTAGTTGATGACTCAACGGTACTTGGGTCAAATAAACACGTGACATTTATAAGGGTTAGTTGAATAAAATAAATCAGGATACCTGGAAAAGTGGGATTCCTAAACTGTAGTAGGATTCCTGAATTATCTGAGCTTCCTGGAGCATCCTGAAAATACACCTTCAATAATTGTCCCTTGAATTTTAACAAATGTGGAAAAGCTCGACAGCTGTTAAAATTCAAAAAGATGCTAAAACCACGACGTCATCATGGTAAAAACGGTTGAGATGGGACGTTTTTTACGGCGTCCAATGGATGTGATGGCCATCATTGCTTTTTCTTTAAATACAAGATTCCGAATTCATATTTTCATCATCTTCTTCCACAAACTCTCTCGAGCTTCTCCGATATTCCGACTAAGTTTCTTTTTCCCTTCCGATTTCCTTTAGCTTTTCGGCCATGGCCAAGAAAAGCACTCGTTCTTCTTCTTCTCTAAACCCCCTGGTGGTCGAGGATTTCCACGATCAGGGCTACATTATCCCCGGCGAGGAGGAGTCCTGCACATTTGACGACGACGATATCCATGATCTCAAGGTTTCCGGTATCTTTCCTCCGGGAACAATTTTCCGGCCTTTTGATTCTAGGGTTAAGTCTGATTTTACCTCTACCACCTGGGTCTGTTTCATGTACTACCCCTTCTTGCTCGGTATGACATTTCGTTTCCCGGAGCTTGTCACTGAATTCTTCAAGACTATCCGACTTTCTTATGCCCAAACCATGCCTATCGTTTGGAGAATCTTGTACTCCCTTGATCAACTGAATCAAACCTGGAATTTGGAAATCGGGATTCCTGAAATCTGTGAAGCTTACCAACTCCGAACCCATGGTTGCAGCCGGTTTGTTCTGAAGGCTTGCACCTCTACCTCTTAGTTGATTCCCCGATCTTCTCACAATGATCACGACTGGAAGAAACGTTTCTTCTTTGTTAAGCGAGACTCGATTCCCGGGGGTATGGAGTTTCCATTGAAGTGGGTTGATAAGGGTAGGAAATTGATTTCTCTTTTGTAATGTAATCCTCAAACTGTGTTTAATTTCTTTGATGTTTTTTGCAGCACCCAAGTTTGAGAATCTCATCAAGTCACAGCCGGATCCCAGGAAGTTTGAAGCACTCTACCAGATTCCTACCACTGAAAAAGCCCTTATCCTTGAAGAAACTACCAGCGAACAAAGCTACTCAGCCGATCACAATCCTGAGAGTTCTGGTAAGTTTTCACAGGATCCTGAACTGCATGTTTATTTCAGCATCCAAAATGTTAACAATCTGTTTTTATTTGCAGCCCCCAAGTCCAGCTCTTCATTCTCCCTGAAGGATCTTGACAACCTTCTCAAAGTCAAGAAAGAACAGTTGGAGCAGCCTGACACCTCCAAGCCACCTGTCAGCCGGCCAAAGGCCTCGGCTTCCAAGAAGCGAAAGTTTGTTGAGGCCCCCATGTACCTAGAAACTTTCGAGGATCTCGCTCCCTCTGAGGTCAGCAACAAGGTTCTCTCGATGCCGACCATGGTCAACCTGGTAATAAGTTTTAACAAACATGTATATTATTTTCATACCTGTTGCAGCTGCTAATTAGGATTCCTGTTTCTTTGTGTAGGGCATTAAGAAGCTGAGCACCCAAGCCGTGGATATGGAGAAGAAGATGGTTGAGGCTAAGGAAAAGATCCGGGCCCAAGCTAACATTGCTAAGGGTAAGACCCTGTTCTATGAGCATAAGCTCACTGAGCAGCGTTTGACCTTGGAAGCCAAGATGGCCGCTGATGCTGAAACAGGCCAACTTTCGGCTGCCCGGAGCGTCCTGGAATGCAAAATCCAAATGGCGGGTGAGGCTGAAGCAGTTGATTTCAAGGTGCCTGGCTGGGATGCCCCGGGCTGGAAGCTGGTTTTGGAATCATTGGGAGGAGGTGATGGTGATGTGGCTGGAGTAGGGAAGGATGGGAATGGCGGTGGCTCCTCGAAGACGGTTCTAGAATCCCCGATGGCAATGACTAGGGCTTATGTGCTGGAGCTGGGTGTGGGGTAAGAAGCCTGAGGAGGTGGAGAAGCTGGTGGAAGAAGGGATGGCAATGGGAGATGAAGATAATGCAACGGTCTGAGCCCATTTTTTTGGTTTTAATGTTTGGTGATTTTTGGTGAAACAATTTATGGTTCTTGTGATAGACAAGTAACAAACAACGAACAATGGTTGGGATCCTGGTGGATGGATCTTGTATTTTACAAGACGAAACCAGGATTCCTAAAAACTTTTGACCTTCAAGCTTCCCAAGTGGAGGGATCCTGAGGTTTTCAGGACGAAACTTGAGAAGCTCAAAACCCGTTTGCGTATGTTAATAATATGATTATCTTTTGCCTTCTCATGTTGTTGTTTAAAATTTTGTATATAAGACCCGTTATCAAATTTTGTTAAGAATCTTAAAAAGTACTCATATATAAGGAAACCATTTAAGATTTAACAATCGGATAGGCCAAAGTTTAAGTGATAAAAATATAAATCACCTGTCCTTCAAGTTTTACCTTGGTCGGCTTCTCAATCCAATATGCTGTTTCCTACCTTATCTCATTCAGGATCCTGACATTAACCCTGAAAGATAATTTCTCCAATTTATTGCGAGGTCCTGCCTTGGGATTCTGAAAAGAGTTTAACAAGATTCCTGGCCAGGGGCCAAAGGAATTTTTTTTTCTGAAGAAAAGATAGCAAATTTAGAAGTAAGCTGGGGATAAACCCGAGATTCTTGGGACCAGGCCAAATCTGGGGACAAGCCTTTTTTTTCGTGGGACTAAGCCAAAACTGGGGTCAAGCGCTTACGTAAGTGACATGAAAATGCCATAACCTTAGATAACACGTCAGTGATATAAACCTTGAGAATCCGCCCAACAGCCTACAATGATAAGATTGTCAGCCACCCATGGGATGGACTGGTCCGGCCATCTTGAGCATACTGGTTGACAACGTGCGCTCCTGGCGATGGTCGTGCGCTACTGGCGATTACCCAACTTAGGAGAGGAGTCATCCTCTCAAACCTTGGAAGGTATGCAGGATACCATAAACGTAGAAAGGTGGCCAACCTCTAACTGGGGATATACCCAAAATACTCAGGATTCTCAAATTCTACAAAACACTTAACACTTGGTGAGGGGTGGGTGTTAGCTTAGCTAACACCACTCCGATTCTTAAGTCAGTATCATGTTATAAAAATAATAAGAATAGCATTAAAATTGGTTTAGTATACGTAACTTACAGTATTTGGGCAGTGAGGATCCTTGGGGTTCCAATGGGATTCTCACATAAAATAAGCTTTGAGGTGCATGGCATTCCAGGCTCTGGGTAGGGGTTCTCCTTCCATGTTTACTAAACGATATGCCCCTTTTCCTTCTTCGTAATCTATCAAGTACGGGCCTTCCCACTTGGGTGCCAATTTGGTAGTATTTTGAAATGCCTTTCTCAACACTAAATCTCCCACTTAAAATCTTCTTAGCCTGGTATTCCTGTTGTAAAACTTTGCCACTCTCTGTTGATCGGATAACATCCAGATTTTGGCCATATCTCTGAGCTCCTCAACTTTTTCTAGATCCTAAAGCAAGGTTTGGCTGTTGATTTCAAGATCCTGGTAGTTGATCCTGGCTGTAGGTAGCACCATTTCTGTTGGGATTACAGCCTCAGCTTCAAACACTAACGAGAATGGAGTTTGGCATGTTGCATTCTTGGGTGTCGTCCTATCTGCCCAAAGAACAAATGGTAGCTCTTCAGACCACCTGCCTTTCTTGGAGCCCAACTTCTTTTTGAGATTGTTGATGATAATTTTATTACTAGATTCCGCCTGCCCATTAGCTTGAAGGTGGACAGGTGTCGAAGTGATCATTCTTATGCCCCAGCTTGCACAAAAAATTGTCATTCTTTTTCCGATAAACTGAGAGCCATTGTCACATATGATTTCTGCCGGAATCCCAAATCGGGTAATGATGTATCTCTTGATGAAGGATATCACCTCTTTCTCTCTCACTTGTATATAGACTTCTGCTTCAGTCCACTTGGAGAAATAGTCTGTCATTGAAAGCATAAATACTTTTCCTCCAGGAGCCTTGTGCAGCTTACATACAATGTCCATGTCTCCATTTCATGAACGACCATGGGGATACTATAGGATGCAGATTTTTAGCTGGTTGCTACAGAATATTGTCGTGCCTTTGGCAGGCATCGCACTTCTGTGAGAACTCATGGCATCCTTCTTCATTGTAGGCCAATAGTAGCCAAATCTGAGAATCTTGGAGAAGAGTGCTCTGCCCCCAGTGTGGTTATCACAATCTCCACTATGGATGCCTTCAAGCACCTCAAGAGCTTCTGATTTCTCTAAGCACCTCAAGCAGACACCTGCAATAGATTTTCTATATAATATGTTATCTAAGATGAAATAAGGTGTTACCTTGGCGCGAAAAGCCCTAGGATTTTCACCCTTAGGAATCTCTCCATTTTAAAGATATTTTACAATTGGATGGGTCCAGGATTCCTGGATACTCTTGGGATTCTCGACGTCTGCTTCTTCACTGTCTTCAACAGCGTGAGCTTCCTATTAGGCTATTGCCGGCGTCATGATATGCGTTATAGGAATCCTGATATCTTCAGGAATCCTGAGTGATGAAGCCAAGTTTGCTAAAGCATCGACTTCTGAATTGTCTTCTCTTGGCACCTGTGATATGTTAAAATTTTTGAACAACAAAGACAAATTTTTAACAATATCAAGATATTTGATTAAGTTCTCCCCCTCTCACTGCATAAGAGCCATTAAAGTGGTTAGTCAAAAGAAGAGAATCAACAAATTCTTAAATACATCGGATGCCCATATCTCTAACCAATTTCAACCCAGCAATCAAAGTTTCATATTCAGCTTCGTTGTTCGTAGCTTGGAATTCACAAGATATGGATAATGGTATTATGTCCCCCTGTGGCGATTTTAGCAGGATGCCCAGCCCTGTTCCTTTAACATTTGAGGATTCATCAGTGTAAAGGATCCAGTTTTCTTCAAGCTTCTCAAGCTGCTGAATTTCTTCTCAACTTCTGGTTCTATGTCACTGCTGAAATCAGCCACAAAGTCAGCCAAGGCATGGGATTTGATTGCTGTCCTTGGCTGATACTTGATATCATAGGCACTCAACTTGACTGCCCATTTAGCCATCATACCTGACATCTCTGGCTTCCTGAGAACTGCCTTAATAGGATAGTTAGATCTCACAATTATAGTATGAGTTTCAAAATAATGTCTTAGTTTAGTGGAAGCCATTATAAGAGCTACAATTAATGTTTCAAGGTGAGAATACCTGGATTCCGCGTCTAGCAGAGTTTTACTTACGTAAAATACCGGATGTTGCTGACCTTAGTGGTGTTTTACTAAGACTACACTGACTGAGCTTCCGGACACAACAAGATATAAATATAGCGACTCCCCATCTTCTGGTTTGATTAATAATGGGGCTGCTGACAGGTAATCTTTTAGGCATCTCAGGGCTTCTTCGTGCTTCTCAGTCCATTCAAACCTCTTGTTTTTCCTCAGGATATCGTAGAAATCCTTGCTTTTTTCTAAGGATCTTGAGATGAATTTGTTGAGTGCTGCAATTCTTCCTTTCAACCTTTGCACCTCTTTTACATTTGACGATGACTTCAAATTTAAGGTTGTTTTGATCTGCTTGGGGCTTGCTTCGACTCCTCTTTCGGTAACCATGTAGCATAAAAATTTTCCGGCTCGCACCCCAAAGTGGCACTTGGAGGGATTGAGCTTCATGTTATATTGGTCAAGGATGTCAAAGGCAGTTTGGAGATCCTTGACGTGATCTTGTACCTTCTTGGATTTTACTACCATATCGTCTATGTAGACTTCCATCGTGTCCCCTAGTTGCTCCTTAAACATCATATTGATGAGGCTCTGGTAGGTGGCACCTACATTTCTTATACCAAAAGGCATAGCAGTATAACAATAGATACATGTCGGAGTCATAAAAGCTATATGCTCCTGGTCACATGTTTCCATCTGAATTTGTTGAAAACCTGCTGAGGCATCCATGAAGGTGAGCATCTTATGACCAGTCGTGGCATCCACCATTGCATTAATATGGGGGAGTGGGAAAGGATCCTTAGGACATGCCTTATTTAAGTCCGTGTAATCAACACAAACTCTCAACTTTCCGTTCTTCTTCTGGACCACCACCACATTTGCTAGCCACTTGGGATATTTGACTTCTCTGATCATCTTGGTTTTAAGAAGCTTGTCAACTTTCTCCTGTATGACAATATTCTTTTCGGGAGTGAACTTTCTCCTCTTTTGCTGTATGGGCCTGAAAGAATGATCTAAACCAAGTTTATGAGCAATAACATGTGTAGGGATACCTGTCATGTCCTCATGCTTCCAGGCGAAAGTTGAGGTTCTGGCCTTTAGAAGCTGAACTAGTTCTTGTTCAACATCTGCTGGGATGCCTGTACCTACGAGAACCTTGATTTCAGTATTCTCAGGATATATATGGGCTTCTTTGACATCAAGCTCCTTGTCCTCCTGTACTTCAAGTGCTCTTTTCTGTAATTGCTATCCCTTTGTCATCTTGGTGGTGTTCTTCATTGAAGTTGAGTAGCCACTCTTTTCTTCCTGCTGGTCGCTTTTAATCCTTACAACTCCCCAAGGTGTGGGAAGCTTGATGCATTGATGATAAGTTGAAGGGACTGCTTTCATTTCGTGTATCCATGGCCTACGAAGAATTATATTGCAACAAGAGAGAGAATCTATAACAGAAAATATTTGCATAGAGTTTACCCCCTCTATATATACTGGTAACCTGATATCCCCAGCAGTGCTTTTAGTCTCACCACTGAAGCCAACCAAGACGGAGGATCTTGCAACTATTGCGGTTTCTGGGATCCCTATATTTTTTAGCACATCGAGACGGATTATGTTTACTGAGCTTCCATTATCTATCAGGATCCTGTGAACAAAATGGGTAGCAATATACAAAGTGACCACGAGACTATCATGGTGGGGATCATGGACATGAGAACAGTCGCTCTCATCAAAGTATATCATTTTGTCTTGAGTTAGGGTGGATGTCCGAACAGGTCTGTCACCCTGTTCAGGTTTAGATTCCTTAGCATGTTTCTTGGCTGAGGAATATGAAGTGCCACAGATGTCTGAGCCTCCTGATATGAAGTTGATTATTTGAGCATCCTGAGACGAAGAAGCTGCTCTATGAGGCACCTTATCGGCTTCCTGAAATTTGACCTTCTTTATGCCTATCAGCTCTCTAAGATGCCCCTTACTGAGTAGGTAGCTGATTTCCTTCTGAAGTGCTATGCATTCATTTGTTAGGTGGCCAAAGTCTTCATGGAAGGCGCACCACTTGGTTTTGTCTTTCCAGGATCCCTGCTTATCATTTTTTCTTGGCCATCTTGCTTTTTCACTGAGATCCTGCATTGCACACATTAGACCACCAATATCAACAGAAAAACATTACTCAGATACCTTAGGATACTCCTCCTCATCATCATCTTGATCCACAACATTAATTTTTTGATTATCTGGTTTGGAATATGGATGGGATCTATACGGCTCTGGGGGATTCCGACTTTTTACTATTAGGATCATATTTAGGAATATCCAACCTTTGGTGGATATTTTTGTCGTCTTCCATACGGATGAATCTCAAGGCTCTACTGCGTACTTCGTCAAGATTTATGCAAGGAGTCATGACAAGGTCATCATAAAAACGGGAATCCTTAGAGAGCCCCATTTTAAAGGCTTCTACGACTGTTGCCATGTCCAGATGGGGAATCTCGAGAGATTCTCGTCCAAATCTAGCGATGTATTCTCTAAGCAACTCACCTGGTTTCTGGATCATTCGATATAAGTCACCTGTGAGCTTCTCAAAGCTTCTGCTGCAAGAAAATTGATTATTAAACAGGTTAACTAGATAGGAAAATGATGCAATAGTATTAGGAGGGATGCTCAGTAGCCATTTCATGGCTGGTCCTGTCAAGGTTAAACCAAAGCCTTTGCACAGACAGGCTTCCTTGATTTCAATCGGAATGGGATTGATTTCCATGCGCTCCCTGTAATGTGCCACGTGTTCTTCAGGATCTATGGTTCCATCGTAAAGCTTCATGCTTGGATTCTGGAAACGCTTCGGGGTCTCCACTTGAGAAATTGGCCAAGTAAATCTGGAGATCTTATGGCTTTCCAAAGGAACCTCAGGATTGGGCTTCAGGATTCCTGGAACACTTGATATCATTTCTTTCAACTTCTGGAGCTCCCTGGCAATACTACGATGAATACCTGCATCATAAGGAGCACCTTGGTTAAAAATTATAGGAATTGGGTAGGACACATACCTGGGCCAGGATTCTAGACTGGGATCTTGGGATCGTATCCATAGTTTATTGGGATGCTCGATTCTGTAGTCGTTGCCGTCTACATGGGAATGAAATCACCATCATGAACCTCTGGTGAGGCAGTCCTGAACGTCCCTGCAGAAACAGAAGGGGTTAGAATGTTGATATCCCTGGGAGTTCTAGCCTGGGTTCCTAACAGAAAAAGGATATCCTTGAGTTGGTGCAGCCAAGGATCCCAATGATAATGGAGTCCAAGGATCTTTGGAGCGTGGCTGTGAGAATTCTGGCGGGATGGCTCCTGAGAATCCGGCAGTAATCCTTGCAAATCCCACGCCCTGGGAAGTCATCGTAGGGGCTGTAGTGAAGCCTGCTGCCGATTTGTAATTGTAGCGAGTAGGATCTGAGGATCCTGAAGCATTGAAGTCAAGATGCTTGGGAAATAGGGACTTTGCTCCTCCACGGTTTCTTAGACTTCTTAAGCTCCTCAATTTCCTTCATCACCGTTTGATTAGTCTTTTCTCGTTGATCTATCTGATTTCTCACTTGCTTAATCAAAGAAAACAAATTGTTGTTAGTAATAATAGGATCAACAGATTGAACATGGGATCCCGTGAACATAGGATAATCAGTTTTCCTCGGCTGCTCATCCACTTTCTTCTGTCGGTCATTGGTCTTCTTCTGGCTTCCTGGAGCGGAATGAAGAAGAGGAATTTAGGATGACGCAGAGGCCGAGAGAGGTTTTTGCTGGTTCAACATTTTCGAAGCAAAGATCAAACGGAGTGAATGGCAAATAGAATTTTCGTAGGATGAAGCACCACTTGCCCCACGGTAGGCGCCAAACTGTTTTGGTCAAAAATCAACAAAGTGATTTCGTATTCCTAACTTAGAATGTGAGGTAGTGAGTGTGCTTGTCAATATGCTCGAAATATAAAGTTGAACACAAGGATGTAACGAGGGAAAAATCCAGGATCCTTCGAGTTGCCTCTAATTATCCTAGCAAAAAAAAACCTCGGGAGCCGGCCTGAAGAGCCTGCTTCCTCACTATTTTATTGATACGAAATTGGAAATTACAAGAGTTTTGGAGGTTTGATCAATCGATGCTAAGTGTTACAATGATTGAATGATATCAGAGCTAGAGTGTATCGGTGTTGTGTGTGTCCCTAAGTCGATCGACTCCTCGATTATATAAGGATTTCAAAAATAACTAACTTTCCGGGATTCCCGGGATCCTATCATCCTACTAACTTGACCGTTAGAGCTTTCTTCGTCCAATTGGTCCACACTCTTCTTTAGCTGGAGCTTGAATCTCGGAGGTAGTTGATGACTCAACGGTACGTGGGTTAAATAAACACGTGGCAATTATAAGGGTGAGTCGAATAAAATAAATCAGGATACCTGGACGAGTGGGATTCCCAAACTGTAGTAGGATTCCTGAATTATCTGAGCTTCCTAGAGCATCCTAAAAATACACCCTCAACGCATGGTTTTTACTCTATGTTGATACATGGTTCTTGATCGTCATGTGAAGTATCGAATACAAGACTGTTTCACACAAGAATGCTGAGGTCCGAACTCAGGCCGAACCTGAAGTTCGGACATGGCCGAACCTTGGGCCGAACCTCAGGTTCGGACCAGCGAGTTTTACCTTGTATAAATAGTTCGTCTTGTATAGAATGGTCTAGGCTTTCGCGTTATATACTCTAAGTGTACTCTGTGGTTTCCTCTGTGGTTAATACAAGTCATTTGTATTTACTCTTTGTGTTTTACACGTTTACATTGATTTCATCACGACTAAGTAGAAGATCCGTACGCTCACGCACTTTCAAGTGGTATCAGAGCTTTAGGTTTGCTCTACTAGTCGGAAATCAGTGTTCTTCAGAGTTTTGAGTTCAAATTCACGTTTTTGCGAAAATGTCAATCATTTTTGAGTTCGTTTGATTGTCTCGAGTGTGTTTTTCATCAAAAATCTGTTTCTAGATCGTTTCTATCGATTTTGCTTGAATTCCTGTTGAAAATTCCAGTCAAAAACGTTGAAAATCGAGAAAATGAGGTCGAGTGAAATTTGTCTCATTTGAGGTTCGGACAACTTCGGAGTAACCGCTCCGAACTCGAGGTTAGGACGAAGCTCGGTCTTTATCTAGGTTCGGTGAGAGATCGGTCCGGGTTCGGAGAGAGTTCGGTGATCTTTCGGAACAAGTTCGGACTTCTTTCTATTTTGTTCATCCGAAGGTCAGGTTTGGAGAGAGTTCGGCGTAGCCAAGTTCGGACTAGATTCGGTGAGAGTTCGGCGGAGGTTCGGACGGGGTTCGGAGTGAACAGTAACCAGTTTTTCGAAAATGAGTGCATCACAAGCTAGTTCTATGATACCTATCTTGGTAAAATGGGAAGATTATAATAAATGGAAAGTTGAGTTTGAGGTTTACATCAACGAACATTTTGAAGAATTCTGGAAAGTAGTTGCTAAGCAATTTGCATGGCCAACTTTTGTTGATGGCTATGTCAAACTTCATCAACATCTTTCTTTATCTGAACGAGAGTACATAAATACTGAACACCAAGCCAGAGATATTATTAAGTCTGGTCTTTCTGAAGAGTTGTTTCTTGAACTCACAGTGGGTTGTACTGCTAAGGATAAATGGAATGATTTGCAAGAAAAAGGTAAGATATATGCAATCATTCAGACTATGAAGGATGACTCAGATTCTACTGATTCTAAATCCTATGATTCTGCATCGAGTGGTTTGGAATCAGGAAGTGATAAATTGTCAGACATGCAAAAAGGATTGTGATGGTGTTTTCAATACTAAACAACATGATGGTAATATCATTGATTCTGATTCTGATTCTTAAACAAGCTCTGGTGTTATATATGACAAAGGGAATGAAAGTGACATAGAAGAAGTTCAGAATGGAAGTTTGTTAGTATGTTCAATGTGTGCAAAACTTACTAAGATTAACAAGAATTTGATGAAAGAAAATGATAAATTGTTGGTTGAATGTGAAAATGCAAAAGCTGAAGCTAAAGATGTTGTTGCAGATTTTGAGGCATTGTTCAACAAGGCTTATTAGGCAAATTTTTTTGTGATTGAATCGGCAAATATAATTGAGAAACTTCAAAATAAGATCTCTATGCTTCAAGATGAAAATGTTCTTTATCGTGATAAGAATGAAGTTTTAACAAAAGATATTGAGATTTACAAAAAGAAAAGAGAAAGTGTGCTTGAAGAATTATTTGCTGAATGTGACATTCGTAAAGTGCAGATTTATGAATATGATGAGCTTAACGCAAAGTTTATTAAATCACAACAGGAAGTGTTTGATGCTCAACAGAAAATCAATGACTTGAAGTTAGAAATTTTGGAGTTAAAACGGCAAGTGAAGAATTGCAATTTGTCACCAACATTGTTAAATTTCTTATATAAACAGGATCAGGGTGAAGATAGTTCTAAGAAAGATGATATTCATATGGTTCCTTAACTGGTGGATTTATCTGCAGTTACATCTACTCCGCTTGATCCTAAGGACGATTTGCATGATTATTCCAAGTTTGCCACTCCACCTAAGAAGCACAAGTCTAAGTATAAGAAGAAAGAAAAACCATTGGGTGAAGTTCCAAAGTTTACTTCAAAGTCTGTCCTTCTGGAGAATGAACAAATTTTTACTAAAATTGCTTCAGGTACTTCTTCTGCACCTGATGAAGGAAAAGTTTGGATTGAAAAGAACCAACTGAAGGACATCAAAGAAAAATTCACTAAAGAAGCTAAAGAGAGACATGCTTCTGGTTCTTCATCTGGATATACAAAGGGTTCTGGCTTCAAGCATAAAGGTTTGGGTTATGAAGTTAAGGATGTTTTAGTGCAACAGACAACAAAGAAACCGAAGAAGGTTGTTGTTCAGCATGTTCCTTATATTCAGCAACACCCTAAAGACCAATTTGTTAAACCTGTTCAGATTCAGCAAAAGCAATCTCATCAGAAGAAGTCAAAGGTTTCTACTTCAAGAAATGGTCATTATCATTCTGGCGATTCTTCAAGTGGTTCTTACTACTTACCCCAAAGATCATCTCCCAGGTATGATTCTTCTGCCAATTTCTTTGATTCATTTGCTTCTAATCATTCTCTTGGTTACTATGATTCTCCTGCTGCGAATCATAGTTGGAAACCAAGGAAGTTTGTCAAATTCTCACCAAAGTTTCGTGAGAGAATTTGTTATGCATGTCGTCGACCTGGACATCTGGCTGCAGATTGTCCGACGACTGCATATGTTCATACAAATGCAAAATATGTGGATAATAATGGTATAATCTTTTATGAACCATGGTCTCCAAAGGGTAGATCAACTAGTAAGTCGTCTGGGTCTACACCTCAGACGCCAATTGCAAACTTTTCTGGTTTCGATTCAAAAATGTTATCTACAATGATATGGAAACCAAAATTTGTTTCCAAAGCCAACAATGACTTTGTGGAAGACACCGGGCGACCCGACGCTGTTGAATCGGGTCGATCCCAAAGCATCTAATGTTTTATTTGGCGTCAAGCAGGTGTTTCAAGAAGACTTTTCGGTGATTGGAAAATTGCTGATTGTGAAATATCTGTTCTAATTAACTTGAATTTCAAAATCAATTTTTGTTTTCAACAAGACTTAACTGCTAGTATTCGTGTTGGTTGATCAAATTTTTCGTGTTTTTTTACTCCGTCTCATTCTGAGGGGGAGTTTGTTTTTGCAAAACTACAAAAATAGTGTTTTGTTTTTCAAATCGTAAAAATGAAAATCTATAAATAGAGTTGTCATTTTTAGGGGGAGAAATTTGGAAAAGACAAAAAAAATGAGAAATTGTATCCGACATGATTGGGAAATGATGGTACATTGGCTGACAGTGTCTGACTCATGAATAAAGTAGATGAAAAGGCCATAAGACCATTTGATCGATGTGTAAGGTAGGCTCGGCAAATCAGAAAGTATACAAATGTGATATACACTAAATCTGATGCTTGACCTAGTGGACAACATCTTGATGCATATCTCATGATATATCAAGAAAAGGATATGTGAAAAATAAAATGAGAAATCACTGTGTATACATGTGTTCATTTTGTAAAGATTTAAACTTGTTTGATTTTCTTTATTTTGTCAAACGATCGGACTTTCTCTGCGTGTCGAAAGACCTACCTGATCGTTGTTCGTTTGACGTTCTGGTTTATTTTCTTTGGTGTTTCGTATAACTCATCGGACTTTCTCTGCGTGTACGGAAGTACCGACCTATTGTTGTTGAGTTATACAATTTTAACTTGTTTTATTTTCTTATTTTGGAGGCCTTATCTGCGTATCGAAAGATCGACCTTAAGGTAGACGATTTAACGTTCTTATTTCTTTTTACCTGGAACACAGTTGACTATATCATGATTACAATCATTGTGTGATTAAAATCACAAATGAGATCACAAAATGTGATAAGCAAAAGCATATCTGAGTATATCTGATAGTGTGGGGTACACTGGTCATTGCAAATTTAATCAACACTTTAACATATCCAGATGTTATGAGTATGATTGTGCCAGAGTTTAAAGTTGGACAAATTATATCTGCAATCGGCATGGCTTATGTGCTTCAATAATTGAAATTGAAATGTAGTTCAGCATGTTATGACCAATATGATCCCAAGTTGTGATCTTTCTCACAAAAGACAAAAATAGTGTCTAATTGAGTATTGTTTTACTTTTCTTATCAGAAAATACCAAAAAGATTTTAGGTGTGTTTTGATATAAAGTTTCTAAAAGCCAAAAAAAATTTGTTTCTTATTTGTTTTCGATTGATCAACACGGAATACAATATCAATTTTCAAAATCAAACTATCTTGGAGTCTCAAAGAGATATTTTGCACCAAGATTATTTATGATGACAGGTTTCTAAGTGGGAAGAGAACATCACAACTTCAAGTCTTCTGAAGTTTGTTGATAAAGAGATTACACACGATGCAATATCAAGTATTCAAGATTAAACTCATCATCAAGATCGAGGAAGAGTTTGATTGAAAATATAAGATACAAGTTTGAATAGAGAAGATGATACTGCACATGTCGAGGGGGAGTTTGTTGATACATGGTTCTTGATCGTCATGTGAAGTATCGAATACAAGACTGTTTCACACAAGAATGCTGAGGTTCGAACTCAAGCCGAACCTGGAGTTTGGACATGGCCGAACCTTGGGCCGAACCTCAGGTTCGGATCAGCGAATTTTACCTTGTATAAATAGTTCGTCTTGTATAGAATGGTCTAGGCTTTCGCGTCATATACTCTAAGTGTACTCTGTGGTTAATACAAGTCATTTGTATTTACTCTTTGTGTTTTACACGTTTACGTTGATTTCATCACGACTAAGTAGAAGATCCGTACGCTCACGCACTTTCACTCTATAGTGTGTACAATTTATTAATTGTCAATTATTATTTTCTTCTTTCATCATGCGCGATTTAATATTATGCTTTGCGTATTTGTAGTGTTTTAATATTTTTATGATATTTGTCAAATTAATTGTATATTTTATTTATTTTCTTTTGTCATGCGTGATTTTAAATTATATTTGTGTAGTTTATAGTATAACATTTTTCTCACATCAATTAATTGTATCTTTTATTCTTCTTTCAAAATGCATGATTTTTAATTAATACTTGCGTTATTATATGTTGTTTACAGTTTTATTAAGTGTAGTTTTTTGTGTTATATTGAATTCGCTATTTTAGTTTTATTCGTACGTAATTATAAAGGATATCTAATAATTTGATTTTTTTGTTTTTTTTAGTGTGCGTTATTTTACATTTATTTTTTTGGGTAATGGATTGTCTGATATCTATGTTTTTATGAATATTTCATCATTCGTAATTTATAATTTATTGATGCGTGATTATAAACATTTCATCATGCGTAATTTATAATTTATTGATGCATGATTATAAATATTTCTTAGATGTTAGTGTTTTTGTCTGATAACTGTATTTTAAATGAGAAATTAAAAGCAAAAATTGAATAACTTAAAAAGGTTCATATTATTAATAACACAAAAATATAAAATTACATCACCATTTTTCATTCTACTGATAGGCTTCTAAAAATGCCATCTTCAATTCTACAGATGTTTTTATGTTCTTCATGATGTTTGCAATCTCGTTCATTTGTTCCAGATCTGTTTTGTCATTGTCTATCATGAACAATCTGACAAGGTCTCGAACATAACTTTTTGGCAAAGTCATCAGTTATTGATTTACTTCATCTCTTGCTATCATCGCCTCGTTTAGGCTTTGGAAAGTTTATTTCAAGACGCCCATCATTGAGACTTCTTTGTTGAATTCAGGCATAATTTGCCTGAGTGCGTCTTTGTTGGCGTTTGGTGCGTTGGAAGAAGATGAAGACATTTTTTGCGGTTTGGGTTGTTTGATGTGAAAGGTGATTTGAAGTTTTTCTGTGTAGATGCCGTCATAACGTGATTTTTCAGTGTAATCGGGTGTCTAGTTTTAATTATAGAGGTTTTGATGAGTGTCTAGTGGGGTATTAAATGCGTTAATTGGTAACCGTGTTTAGTGGGTACGCTTTTTGGGAGATGAATGTGAATGGGGTGTAATTATTTATTGTTACTGTGTGTGTTAATTATCATTAAAGTAAATATTGTTACACATTTTCATTTCAACTGTGTGTATTTTTTTATCGTGTTTTTGTTTTATTTTTTTTATTACTCAACGTTTCGTTTTGCCTCCAATTTTATAGTATATATCGGCTCTTTGTTGTGATAATTTTACACACAAAAAACCCAGAAACCCTCCCTACTCACTTATCTTCTATTAACCGATCATCTCCCAAATCTTCATAAACAATGGCGTCTTATTCTTCTTCTTCTAACCCTTCTTCCTCCAATGTTTGTATCATCATTCTTGAAGAAAACCATTGGTTGGAAGCCAAGGATTACCGCATCATGGGTAATAACTTTGGCATGATGACTGGTCTTACAACCAACAGAATTCAGGCACACGCCCGAATGCTGCAGGAGGGTTGTGGATCTTCCACCCTCTGCAGTGCAACAAGCGGTTGCTGAGTTTATGACCCAGTAACTTGTTTTGAAGGAGCAGATCTATCATGATCTGTGAGGCGTTATGGACAGCGCCATAAAGAAGTCAAGGGACAAAGTTGCCGCCTTGGAAGAGTTCAAGAAGCTCTAGACGTTTTATCTCTGTTTGTTTTTTTCTTTTGGATTTCTCGTTTTCGTTGTAAATTTTGTGAAGATCCCTCAACATTGTAAATCAAAAGTTATTAGTTTTTGCTTTAACTTTTAGATAGTTGCGTGATTTTGTTGTGTGTGCGTGATTTTGGGTACTGGGTTTTAGGTTTGCCTTGATTTTTTAGATAGTTGTGTGTTTTTTGTTGTGTGTGCATGATTTGGGAACTGATTTTAGTGTTTACGTTGATTTTTTAGATAGTTGCGTGATTTTTGTTGTGTGTGTATGATTTTTTTACTCCTTTTGTTGCGTTTTTTATTTTGTGCGTGCATGATTTGGTTACGTCTTTTAGAGAGTTGCATGACATTTTTTGTGGTTGCGTTATTTGTTCCACTTGTTGCGTGATATAGGAGAATATTTTTATCGTAATTGTGTGATGCGTTATTTTTATGTTAACATGCTAGTTTTTATTCCTTTTTAGAAAAAGACAAATATACCCTTTTAGAGGAAAAACACGCGGATCCTTTTATTATCATGGCGTGTGTTTATTTTTATCTGTCAAATCTATCGAACGCGCGACTGAGATCC
Organism: Deinandra increscens subsp. villosa; assembly: GCA_039602395.1. Taxonomy (NCBI): domain Eukaryota; kingdom Viridiplantae; phylum Streptophyta; class Magnoliopsida; order Asterales; family Asteraceae; genus Deinandra; species Deinandra increscens. The sequence goes on along the minus strand of JBCNJP010000008.1, from coordinate 35,682,347 downwards.
CTTCGCACGCTTTTTACGAAAATCGTCATTTGTACAACTTTTCCATATATATATATATATATATATATATATATATATATATATATATATATATATATATATATATATTATAGGGGATGAATATAATGAAAACCTCTTTGAGTTGGAAAAACCGTGGAAACTACCACAAAATGATTTTTTTTTCTTCAAATTTTTTTAGTGATTATATGCGTTATTTTACATATGTAAAATGTCTTGTTACGTATGTAACAAAATCTGTAAATAATTTTTTTTTAAATCTCTAGGCGCTTTTTTTTTCACCAAAACCATAAAAAATGAATGTAGAATCTATAAAAAATACATCTAAAAAAATAACAAATTTTGAACGTCTTTTTTGACTGGTTAACTTCTTTTTGCAAAAAAATCGGTTCTTAGATATTTTTTTTAAAAAAATTTACTCGGCATTTTTTTTTTCATAAAGGATGTTTTTTTAAGTTAGAGAGTCACCATAAAAAAATTGGAACAAAAAACGTTTTTTTTAGCTTAGTTTTCACGGTTTTTCCAACTCGGAGAGGTTTTCATTTTATCCTTCACACACACACACACACACACACATATATATATATATATATATATATATATATAGAGAGAGAGAGAGAGAGAGAGATAAATAATAATCCCTTGAAAACCCAATATAACTCGATACCAACCATTGATCTTTCTCATCAATTGATGAGATTCATTCTAGCTTTTTGCTTTTTCTTTTTTATTTATTTTAGAACTAAAAAGGTACAAAAGGCATTATGGTAATCTTACACCCATTTTCTTTTCTTACTTCTTCAAATTCCAAGACATCAATCACTATCTTGTCTTCTACTTTTTAATTTCCTTTTTCTCCTTTTTAAATTTATATATCTTATTTTTTTTTATTCTCAGACACGAATTGTTACACATGTAAAAAACATGTAATAGATATTAAACATTCTACACGTGCACATTTTACATATGCAAAAACATTATAACTGCTATTAAACATTCTACACGCGTGCGTTTTACATATGTAATTATCTGGACAAGTAAAACAAAAAAAAATGACGAATATATTTTATTTACATTTGTAAGTAATAGTTACAGTCAACATGAAACATAACAAAATATGTAACAAGCTAAAAAAAACTAATTATGCTTCAGTTCTTGATAATCGTTTTCATCTTTGACACAAAAATCCATTCACCTATGAAAATAACAAGTTAATTAGTCCACAAAAATATATAGCATAAATTCACACATGTAAATTTAAGTATACAACGAAACAAATAAAAGTTTATATATGTAGCACAAGTTTACATATGTAAATTAAGGAAACAAACTACAACAATTAATAATTGGAGGAAAATAAAGAAAATCTAGAAAACTACATATGTAAAAAGAAAGATATTACTTAAGTAAATTACACATGTAACATTAGTACTTACATAAATAACATTAGTAACTACATATATAAAAAGAAAGATATTACATACATATAACATGATACATATGTAAATTAAGAAAGATATTACATACATATAACATTAGTAACTACATATATAAAAAGAAAGATATTACACACATATAACATTTTACTTAAGTAAATTACACATGTAAATATGTAGCATAAAATCACATATATAAATTTAAATATACAATAAGATATAATATGAAACAAACAAATTATACATATGTAATATTAGTTATTCCATGTGTATTTTTAAATACCAAATTATAGAGTTAATTTTTCTTTCAATTACATATGTATTTTTTAAAATTTTCAATACACAAACCTTGGTCTCATTAGGCAAAACATCATTTTCGTATTTGATCGTTCACTTGTATAATCCACCAATTAAAACTATTAAAATAAGGGAAAAAACGAGAATAGCCGTATTGACCACGGTTGGACAAAAATAACCACCCTACACGGTCGTCCTGTGAAAACGCTGTAGTGTGGGATCGGTCTAGTTCGATAACAATTGTGTGAATGAGAATGTAAACAAACGGTGTAAATAACTCAATTTCTCATTAACAACTTGATTACAAGAGACTCAGAGTATAAACACACACACTCTCACAAAAGTTCGCTCACTCTAAAAAAACTAGTTACAAAGACACACACACAACCTATATATAAGTCTTCGGCCGACCGAACTCCATAGCTTGTCTGAACCTAAGGTTCGGCCAAGGCTCGGCCAAGGTTCGACCGGAGTTCGGCCACCAGAACATTATGTTGTAATCTTCGTGTCTTTGACGCTTTGTCTGATCTAGCTCGTTGCCACATCGTGTATCAACAAACTCCCCCTTGGCAACAGCTAGACCGTTCTTCTCAGCCTTGAACATCTGCAGCAGCTTCATCACCCTTCCGGATCAAATCATGGTTAGTTCCAGCATAGATGTTGAATGCAAAACAAATCCTTATCACCCTCTGGAACTTCAGCGCTTGCTCTATGTAATCATGATGATACAGGATTGGATTGTGATAAAGCTCGTCTATATCAGCCTTCGACAAATTGATCAGCCACATTGGATCGTAGATCCTCACAGCCTGATTGTTTTCCTTCAACACAATAACTGCTTCACCCGTCTTTTCGTTGTAGTACCACCATCTCAGATCCTTGATGAAATCAAGTTTCATCTTCATCAAAGGAATCTTCTTCATCACATCTGGTTTCTTCGGAAACACCAGGATTATCAGCTTCTTACCAGTTCTTTCGTGGACTCTTGTTCGGGATCGACGTCTTTTTGGCTTCTGAGGATCCAAAAATTGAAATCCTTCTCGACATTCCCTCTCAAGTGTCTTCTTAAAGTGAAAACCCATCCAATCATTGCCTTAATTGCGAAATGGCTTTCTAATCAACTCACGAATATCCCAAATTGGCAGACTGCTAAAATCTTTAGCACATTTAAAGTACTGGATTCCATGTTCTCCTTTAATCCCGTAGCACTTCAAACTCGAAGCATACATCCAACTGATTATATTACCTGAAGCTTGACCCTTGAATTTGAAAAATGATCTCTACTTGATTGGCTTCGGAGGTAGAACATAATTGGCATGAAAAGTTTTCATGAATTCATCAAATGTTTGACGCTGCTTTTGAACTTTAGCCTCCTTAACCACCGGGTATTCAGGTTTTTCTGATTCTTTCTTTCTCAATCTTTCCTCAGCTTCATCATATTTTTCTTCAGGAAATCCCTCGAAATCATCACTAGATTGATTTTTATTGAAGTTGGAGTATAAATCTGGATATTCTTCTTCTGTGATATCATCTATCTCAATTTCTTCTTCAAACATACCTTCTTCGTCTTCATCAGACTCTGGTTCAGATGATTCATATTTCTTTGGAGCTTTCTCAGACGCTTGTCTCATCTCTTCATCATTCAAATCAAACACCCTTTGCAACTGTTCAGCTGTCAAATCACCAACAAATTCCGTTTCTTCAAGTGTCTGCAACATCTGTTTAAAATCACTCAAACTTGTTGCCGCTTGATTTGATGGAATTGACGTGATCGGCATAGCTTTTCGAGAGTCTTTCTCACCCTGAGAAGTAGATGTCCCAGCACCCGAACCAGTGGTTCCAGACGGGCCTGGTCCTCCACCAACGTTCCCATGAGGATCATCTTGATCAGGATCATCGTTCAGAAATCTCATCGGATCTTCATTACAACCCGAATTATCGCTAATCTCCCCCTGAGCTTTAAATTTCTCCATCAAGAATTTTATTTGCTCACCCATTTCAAGAAGCATGCGACTCTGAGTCTGACTAACCCTATTTAATCTTAGAATCTCTTGATCTTTGGCTACGTCCCGACTCTGCAAAGTTGTGATCTGTTGACTCTGTGCTCGAGACTATTCCCTCAATTCTTCATTATCTAAGCATAGCACAGTAATCATCTTCTCTTGTTCCTCATTCTTAGCCTTCAAGGTATCAATTTGAGATTGTTGATCAGATAACGCGCTTTGAAGAATACTGGCTTGAGAGAAAGAAACTGAGCCTTGTTCAAAGTTGAAATTCACTTCAGGTGTGGAATGTGTTGAAGCAGTAGCAGTGGCAGTAGAAAACACCAGAGTTGTGGGTGTCGAACCCATAGGATGATTCACAAACTGCGCACCATCACTTTCTGAAGGTGTTGTGCTAACAGCTGTCGATCGATTAGCATTCATAAGATCTTGCAAGAAATCAGCCTGAATATCAGACACTGAAGTCTGAAATGTTATAGACACTTCAGGCAAAGACATAGCAGGAGTTGCTGATGAAGAAACACCAGAACGAGGTTGCAGAATGAACTGTTGTACTCCTTTCCTCTTGTTAGTTCTTCCTCCAGCAATCGACTTATGCCTTCTTTTTGCTAAAGTAACAGATGAAGAACCAGTAGCTTGCTGTTTACCTTTGCCGGAAACCACATCGGCATCAGGGTTATAGTCTTCATCAGACTCAGATGAGGCCACCACATTGTACACACGATCTTTGTAACGATCGTTGCTCTTGTTCTTGCTGATTCGGTAAGCGAAATGTTCATCGCTACCTTTCCTGAGCTTTACATACTTTGAGTTGATCAAGACTCTCACAAACGGATTGTTTGTGTCAGAGAAGTCTTCAGAGTCAGCCCTAACATGCAGATCCTCCTCATCTTCATCGGATTCCTCTTCCTGGGTATTTACTGCTGGTGTCTCAGTCACGTTGACAGATACAGGAACTTCCTTGATTCACTGGTTCCTGGACCACCGGAACTTGTCTTTTAGGTCTTTTTACTCGACCTTGTTGTGGAATCTGATTCTGTTCCTCAATCCAGCTGTAATTTAGTTCCTCTGAATCACTACTATCTTCATGACGAGGTGCACCCCGTGCTGGTGCCACGTAATTGACATTGGCTATATGACCAATCAAACGCTTCAATTTCGGCTGAAACTCTGGTGCCTTCTTTTAATAAGACGCCAGAGCACCAACACTTGCCTCCATCATATGTTTCAGTTCCATCTTCTGGGCTGCATGCTTTATCAAATCAGGATACCGGTCATTGAGAACCATCTGAAGGAATCTGGGATAGATTGCCGCTTTCTTCTGCCTTTGAGTGAGATTATCTCTCATGTAATGAAAACTCATCCCAGCAACATTATACGGCCTATTCATCACTAAAGCATTCATCAGGGACAGTATGATCTGTTGAACTTCATCATGCCCATATATTCTATGGCTCAAGCAAACCAACAATACGTGCGCCAAGTACTCGTACAGAACACTCAGCGACTATTTGTAGACCCATTCTTTACTCGGATCATCAGTATACCAGATTCACTTCAAGAACGCCACATATCTTCATGAGGAAATTCAATTCGTGTTGTTTTTGTATCAGATTCTAACTTCAAAACCCGACGAATATCAGCTTCAGTAACCTGTTGAGTGATGGCATAATGGATTCTGGACCGCCTTAGCAACAATTCTGATAGGAACATCAGTAATTGTTCGTGCTGTATTCCAAAACTCCAGAATAATGTCTCGATACACATCACATTGTTGAGTGATGGCATAATGGATTCTGGACCGCCTTAGAAACAATATCCCGGATCCTCCAAATTTGTCAAGTTTGCCTCGTGTAACACCGATATGCGCACAAATGTTATGTTTGTCACCGATTTTCAGGTCGTTGGCCATATCTGAAAACACACAAAATAAAACATTCATTAAATTCAATGTTATTAACAGATATAATCACCGATTTCGTCAAATCATTGTCGTTTGCGTAAAAGAACAACATTTGATCAAAAATTTCATAGACCTCCGAACTCTGTCCGAGCCCCCTCCGAACCACACATTCGGAGTCTCCGAACCTCAGGTTCGGAGTCTGAAGAACTCCGATGAGTTTGAATTTGAAAACCAGTGAAAATGACCAAATCAGACCATACAAATTGACACCCATGGTCGTTTTTTTATTATAAGCACATAAATACATCTTTTATTTGTTAAAAACAAGTTTTAGATGGTGTAATTTCAGATCTGGAAACTGATTACAAACCGAACGAGTTTTCAAACAATAAACCCACAAACAAAGGATGAAAATTGAATCTAAAACAACCAGTGTACTCGGAATCATGTTATCTACCTAGAATCAGTCTCAAAACCGTCAATAACTTGCTAAAACGAAAGTTGAAAATTTTGGCAGCCGTTTGGTGTAAGTTCGGAGATAACAGTAACATATGAGCTCCGAATTCCAGGTTAGGCGTATTTATAGGCCAAGACGTTCGGACCTCCGAACGTCCTCCGAACGCCACGTTCGGACCAACAGTTACACCGAACTCCACAATCGGCCTCTCCAAACCTTGTCTGATAGTGAGCTTCGGACCTCCGAACTCCAAGTTCGGTCGTCCGAACTCCAGGTTTGGAGATTACAAAATTTTTCAAATTAACCCCTGAAATTGATGAATTTTCAAATTGAACCCCGAAAGTTTAAAAATGATCAATTTTCCTCAAACTTCGTTCAATTAATAATGAGAATACTGAAATCAATTCCGTTTGGTTGTCTCCGGCATAATTTTGAATTTTTCACTAACGGTTGATCGAAAATAAAGCAGAATGAAAATCTTTTTGATTTTTGTAAATCTTTCAAACACACCGAAAATCTTTTTGGAATTTTACAAAATTATGCTAAAACACTCCTAAAATCTTTTTGTGATTTTCAGATATTGAAGCAACAAACCAAAACAGAAATGAAATACACAAATTCAAACTAATATAACTTAAATATTTTTGTGAGAAAGATCCAGACGCGAGATCATATCGGCTAATATGCATCAGACACACTTCAATTTCATTTTTAATAAGCATGCAAGTCAAGTTGGCAGCAAATACAACTTTTCAGTTTATTTCAGTTTGGACAGATCAATTTTTATAGCTTTCTAATATGTTAAGGTATATTTAGCACGCATTAATAATATGATAGCCCAGACAATCAGAAATACCGGTAATTTGGCTTATTCTTATTATTCTTGTATTTTCCACAGAATTTGATTTCCATAGAGATTTATCGTCCATGGTGTTTCATGCAAAAATAAAGTTGAACCCTAAACAAACAACAATCAGGTCGGCCGGTAGGCACGCAGAGAAAGTCCGATTGTTTAGGAAAATAAGAAATAGAAAATAAAGCAGAAATTGTATAACCCAACAACAATCAGGTCGGTGCTCCCGCACACGTAGAGAAAGTCCGATGAGTTATACGAAACACCAAAGAAAATAAAGCAGAACGTCAAACGAACACCAATCAGGTCGATCTTTCGATACGCAGAGAAAGGCCGATCGTTTGACAAAATAAAGAAAATCAAACAAGTTTAAATCTTTGCAAAATAAAAGCATGCATACACCAGAACATCTCTTATTCTGTTTTTGCTTTTTCATTCCATTTAATGCCAAGATCACACAGCATTCGTCATGATGTGCCTTACATTTAATCAAGCAGATTTTTATATTTATATCATACTAGCATATATCAGATTTTCCCTTACGCATTTAACTAACCAAACGAGTACCTACAACTCTTCATTTTTACTTTATCCGTGGTTGATAACACACGCCGATGTAATATCACTTCTCGCTTGGTCGGATCAATTTCTCAAATTTTTTATTTTTCCATTTTTTAATGCTTTTTGCATTTTTCCAATTTTTTATATTTTCTGATTTTCTCCCCCTAACAATACAAAAATCAATTTTTGAATTTTGTGAATAAGAAAAGAAAAACAGACAACAAAGGTAAACAAATGAAAAATGATCAACCGAAAGTTACTCAACAGGTAACTTTTGTATGCCGTTGATCTGCAAAAGATAACGAAAGCGGGTTTTGTCAAAAGCTTTCGTAAAAAGATCCGCTTTTTGAATATCAGTATGGATCTTTTGCAGATCAATCAAGTGTTTCTCAAAACAGTCACGGATGAAATGATAACGAATATCAATATGTTTCGTTTTAGAGTGGTGAACGGGGTTTTTAGTGATGCAAATGGCAGCCGCGTTATCTATATAAATTGGAGTAGTAAAAAAACTTCAAACCGTAATCCCGCATTTGCTGTTGTATCCATAAAACCTGAGAACAACAACTTGCAACTGCTATATATTCAGCTTCAGCCATGGATGTAGCAACGGAAGTCTGCTTCTTACACTGCCAAGATACCAACCGGTCGCCTAGAAACTGACATCCGGCCGTGGTTGACTTGAAATTAATCTTGCAACCGCCGTAGTCGGAATCCGTATACGCCGACAGGTCGAACTTATCATCATGAGGATACCAGATCCCAAGATCTGAATTACCCTTCAGATAAGCTAGAATTCTCTTAACTGCTTCCATGTGAGAAACCCGAGGTGCTGCTTGGTTCCCTGGCACACAAACATACAGCAAACAATATATCAGGTCGACTAGCTGTAAGATACATTAAAGAACCTATCATTGCCCTATAACGAGTGACATCGACTGTTTCACCGTCTTCGTCAGGACACAGGCCATGGGACAACTGAATAAGAGTTCCAGGAATGCGAATATCTTCCACCTTGAATCGATTCAGGACATCATTCACATATTTTGTCTGATGAATGAAAATTCCCTTGTCAGATTGTTGAACTTGTAAGCCCAAGAAGAACGACATTTCCCCCATTAAACTCATCTCGAACCTTGTTTGTATTAAATTTCTCGAAATCCTTTGATAACTTTTTGTTTGAGCAGCCAAAAATGATATCATCGACATAAATTTGTACCAATAGCAGATCCTCCCCCGTTTTACGACAGAATAAAGTAGGATCAACCAACCCACGCTTGAATCCGTTGTCGAGTAAATAAGTGGACAACGTCTCATACCAAGCCCGAGGAGCCTGATGGAGACCATATAATGCTTTGTCCAGCTTATAAACCTTCTCCGGATACTCAGGATCGAAGAATCCCGGAGGTTGCTTGACATACACTTCTTCTTTGACCTTGCCGTAAAGAAACGCACTCTTAACATCCATCTGGAAGACCTTGAATCCACGATGTGCAGCATATGCCAAAAAAATTCATATAGCTTCGATTCTGGCAACCGGTGCATACACCTCGTTAAAATCGATTCCTTCTTCCTGAGAAAACCCTTGAACAACCAAACGGGACTTGTTACGAACTATGACTCCGTGATCATCTCGTTTGTATTTATACACCCACCGTGTTCCACACGGTTCTTTGCTTCCTGCTGGTAAATCTTCCAGGTGCCACACTCCTAATTTTTTAAATTGTAGTAACTCTTCCTGCATTGCTTCAACCCACGAGCCATCTAATAAAGCTTCATGAACATCTTTTGGCTCGATCTGAGATATAAAGCATGAATGAAACGCTTCTTCCTGAACACCAGATTCCAGAACTGATAGTAACACACTGCTCTCAATTTGATGTCTCGTACGCACTCCTTCATTTAAATCACCAATAATATTGTCTTGCAGATGAATGTGTCTGATGAATTGGAACAACCACCGTTTCAGCCATACCAGGAACAAGATCTTCCTCAACCACCACAGTTTCAGTTGTATTGTCTTCAGCATCATTTGAAATAACCTCAACTTGTGGATTGATCACATTGTCAGTTATATTAGAATCAACTTCATCTGAAATAGCATCAACTTATGGATTGAGTTGTTGAGTAGGAATTTCCACCTGATGTGTCACGGCTTCATGAAATTCACTATCATCATCAGAAGACATATCATCAGCCGCAAATGTCGAATCATTCGAAGTCTCGGTCAAATAATCATCAGCAATAGGCACTACTGGAGTCGGTAGAGTTTGTATATTTAGAACCGGAGTATCGTCTTATAATTCAATAAAAACACGAATAAGTTGCTCATCAGACATCTCTGGTGTCGATTCAAAATTTTCAAAACGAGCTTTATAATCGAACAGCCAGTCCGGTCCAACACCTCTTGGTGGTAAAGTATAGGCTTGAAAATCCACATGCAAATATTCTGCCACAGTACCGGTCTGCTTATTGAATACTCGTTTCTTTTGATTCGAGTAACCGATAAACAATCCTTCAAAGACTTTGTCGTCAAATTTGCCCGCAGACGCTAATACGCTACAGGGACACCCAAAAGGCTCCAAATAATCGAGTTAGGCTTATGATTCTTGAGTAATTCATAACATGTCTTCCCAAGACGTTTAACAGTAAGCACTCGATTAAGCACGTAACATGCAGTGTTGACAGCTTCCGTCCAAAAAGGAACAGGCAATTGAGCATCAGCCAACATCGTTCGCGCTGTTTCAATGATTGTACGATTCTTTCTTTCTGCCACGCCGTTTTGCTGAGGTGTGTATGGTGTGCTGAAATCATGTACGATTCCTTTTTCCATACAAAATGTCCTCACGGCGGAATTCTTGAACTCCGTGCCATTGTCACTGTGAATCCGTCGTACCTTCAATTTATACAATGACTCAAGTGTATTGATCAAATTGATAAGAATTCTCGATGTTTCATCCTTGGAGACCAGAAAAACAACCGAAGAGTATCTTGAATATTCGTCAGTAACCACAAGACAATACCAATTCCTAGAAATACTTTGACGATTCACCGGCTCGAAAAGATCCATGTGAAGTAATTCTAACGGGACTTCAACTGAATGGTATTTCTTCAGTGGATGGGATTTTCTTTTCTGTTTTCCCTTCTTGCAACTCACACACACATCGTTAAAGACAAACTGCTGCTTTGGAACCCCTTCGACAAGACCCCTCCGCACAAGTTCGTTCATTTTTCGGTAATGGATGTGTCCCATGCGACGATGCCATAGAATGGAATCTCTTTCAGAAGATTTTGATAAGAAACATTGACCCATGATAGTTGCTTTGGCTGAATTCATATCGAGCATATATTATATTTGAAAATCGCGGTGCTCGCATTACCACATATTCATTTGGAATCTTGAAATCAGGTTTCAGTATCACACATTCACTCCCCGTGAAAGCAGTTGTGTATTGCTTGTCACAGATCTGAGAGACGCTCAGAAGATTATACTCCAATTCTTTGACATATTCAACCTTCTCGAATGTGACTGCACCATTTGATAGTTTACCTGTGACTTGACCTCCCTTGTTTCCAGCAAATGTTACTTTACCTCCATCGAAGTACTTCACATCATGCAATAAAGAGATATCACCAGTCATGTGCCGAGACGCTCTGATACCAATTGAAAAGTCGTAGAGCTTCGGATCTAGTGATTTGTACATCGAAATTGGAACGAAAGATTACCTGAAACGAAGAACACGAAGAAGGTAAATAAACTCGATTTATTGCTCAATACGATCAAAGATTACATAATATGAACTCGATTACAGCGCCTAATCATAGATTTAAACACAGTTCTCTTAGAAATCAAGATCAAAATCTCCTCCCTTGTAAATTGGATTTCAGAAAAACGGCTATCCGAGAGCTCCCCGTTGTCCGAACTCAAAAACACATATATATGGAGATCCAGTAATGTGTCGAACTTCAAGTTCGGTGACAGTTCGGCATATGTCCGAACTTTAAGTTCGGACCTCAATTCGTTATCTTCAAATCCTGATTTACTTATCTCATATATATGAGTTTTACTAAAACACAATCTAGTCCCTCCACTATAATAGATTGACACAAACTACCCTCTAACTTGATTTAACTATTCTAACTATATCAACTAACGACACTAACTGGAATACACACACGTTACACATATTTTGCACCAACAAACTCCCCCTTGACGTGTGCTGTATCAGATCTTCAAACTCTTTGAATCTGTTGTTAGTTGATTTAGGGTAGCCATGGCCGGAACAAGACTAGGTCAACTGAACCAAGTCTGAAATTAATAAACTCTTTGATAGCTTTGCAACCATGCTTGAAATCCATTATGAGATCTTTATCTGAAAGACTTTGATCTTTTCAACCTGTAAGCTTCAGAAGACAGAAGTGCGGTTTTTCTTTTTCAAACATAACTTTAATCTTGGAAGTAAAACTCCTCCTTTGGAGAAACCAATACATTTAGTTTTGAAAATTTGTTGTATCACGTGTCGATCAGATCAATAACAAAGAAGGAAAATCTTTTTGGATTTTACAAAGTTTATATCAAAACACACTGAAAATCTTTTTGATTTTTCATAAACTGAAACATAAATGCAATATAGAATTAAACTCTATTTTTGTTTTTGGTGAGAAATATCACAACATGAGATCATATCAGACATAACGCATCGTACACACTGCAATTTCAAAATACTAAGCATGCAAGCCAAGCTGACTGAGAATACAACCATTTGATTTATTTCAGCTAAAGCAGATCATTGTCTATAGCTTTCTGATATGAAATTATGTGTATTTATCGAGCATTAATAACATGGTACCCACACAATCAGGTTTACTGGCAATCCGCTTATTTCATATTTTTGAATTTTTCTTTTATTCAAGCCAAGTTACTCGCAGCAGATTTCTCATATTGATATTGTAAACTTGCTTATACATAATCAAATGCCACAGAGATATCAAGTTCATGGTGTTTCTTGCAAAAAGAAAGCAGAACCCTAAACAAACAATAATCAGGTCGGCTGGTAGGCACGTAGAGAAAGTCCGATTGTTTAGGAAAATAAGAAATGTAAAATAAAGCAGAAGTTGCATAATCTAACAACAATCAGGTCGGTACTTACGTACACGCAGAGAAAGTCTGATGGATTATACGAAACACCAAAGAAAATAACGTAGAACGTCAAACGAACAAAAATCAGGTCGATCTTTCGATATGCAGAGAAAGTCCGATCGTTTGACAAAATAAAGAAGATCAAACAAGTTTAAATCTTTCAAAATAAAACAAGTGTACACCAGAACATCTCTTTATTCTATTTTTGGTATTTTCTTATTTTATTTTGCCAGATATGCACAGTACCCATCATGATTTGTAACCACAATTATCAAGCAAGCGTTATCTTTATATCATACTCGCATATATCAGACTACTCAGCACATTCAGTCAAGTCAAGCAAGTACCTACAGCCTTTTCTTCTACTTTATTCATGGTAGATAACGTATGTTGATGTACTATCATTTCTCATCTTGTGTTGGATCAATTTCTCATTTTTCCTTTTTCATTTTTTTTATAATTTTTCATTTTTCATTTTTCATCATTTTTTATATATTTTTTTACAAGTTTTCATTTTTCATTTTTCATCATTTTTTAATATTTTTTATATTTTGCATTTTATTTTCTCCCCCTTAAAATTTAACAAACTCTATTTTTTTGAATTTTCCAAATTTTTCTCCCCCTAAAAATATGAAAGAAAGTAAAAGTAAAGAAAATAAAATTGATCGATCAACACAGATACCTCGCATTTTTAGATGTTGAAAAATCATGTTTCTCAAAAAAGTTTGTGAAATATCAACTCTGTGAAGCGCTAACTTAAGCAAAATACTCCACTATCAGCAACTTTGCAATCACTAATAGGCCGTCTTGAAGCATCTTGCACACAACCTCAAACAATTGTTAGTTAAATACGGGAACCCAAACGGCCTGGGTCGTCCCGTATCCTCAACATGATCGTTTCCCGCTGAGGTTGCCATTTTCTATTTCCAAGAACAAAATGGTTTAGACGATTTCGCCCGATGCGAATCAGAACCATTGACATACCGTGACAAGTTGGAAACAATATTTAACAACTCACCAACTAACATTTTCGCAGATTTTGGATAACGTTGGTGATGTTGTCTAGGCCCATAATAAGAAAGATCATTTGAGTAAGGTATTTTAAACTCATTTTGGAAAAATTGTTTTTGTTTTGAAAATTTTGATGACCAATCATCATAATTTGAGGTTTTACCAACAACCGGCTTCTTATAAGCTGGCTGTTGTTGGTTTTTCTGATTTTGACTAATAGGTACCTCATTGAGAATCATTGAATCAGATGATGATGATCGATATGAACCACGTGAAAATCTTTTTCGAATAGCACAATCACGAATCACATGTCCTTTCTTGTTGCAGTAAAAGCAAGCTCTCCCATCAGCTGACTTAGGAGATGACATGGATTCTGTTGACATTGTAGAATGTTGAGAAGAATCACTCTCTTGGCATTCTAACTTAGAATTTGTTGACAGAAAGTCAGCATCAGGTTCACACATGATATGATTCTCAACTAGAATCTCATTTTCTTTGTGAACCTTGATATCCTCCACAATTTCTTCTATCTCAAGCACATCTTGGAAATCATTTCCACCATTCACGTTCTCGTCTTTGCTTTCATATCCCAGACCATCATTCTTTTTAGATTTATCTGGTACCGACTTAGGTTTCTCATGACCTTGTGAAGCAAGTCGAGAAAACTCATCCTTGATGGAATTTAAATCATTTTTATTGGAAAGCAAAGAATCATCAATCACAATCTCTGAAAATTTGTTGACTTTCACTTTTCCTGAATTGTCGTCAAAAACCTTTTCCTTATCAAGCAATATGGAACTTGAAACAAATTTAGTTCTCTTGTTCGCATCATAATTCTCTTTATTTTTCTTCTGCGACTTTGACTTTTTCTTCACAGAGGAATTATAAGCAAACTTTGAATAATCATGAACTTCTTCTGTTGTGTTCAAAGTATTGATAGAATTTTCAATAACCACAGGAGGTTGAAAATTCTCCTTTTTGCATAAAAAAATTGTGAAAGACGATGAATTACTGAGATTATGTAACTGTCTTTTGAAATCACGAGCCTCAATCTTCATGTCTACAATTTTCTTTTGCGCTTCAGCCAACTCTTTTTGTGTTGCAATAAGCTCTTCTATTGTTTTATTCAGAGTAAACTTTTCTCTCCTCAACTGATCATGAGCATCATATGTTTCTTGAACAACCTTTTCCCATTTTTGTTTATAAATCTCAACATTCTGTTTCAAAAGCTTGTTTTCATGAAGCAATTCAACTTTAGCATCTAACAGCTTCGTGTTATCCTCTTGATGACTTAATTCTTTAGCAGTAAGATCAGCAACTTCCATTTCTAGACCTTCAAGTTTGATTTTTGATTTGGCAAACAAATCATCAAAAACTGCAGCCATATCATTTGCTTCTTTCTTCCATTTCTCAACTTCCTTTATCAAATCATCATTTGTTTTAGTCAGCTTTGAAACTTTAGCAATCAACTCCGCATTCTCATGCTTAAGCTTCAATTCATTCTCAGCAGCTTCACATTTTGAAGAACCATCTTTTTGAACTTCTTCAATTTGAATGTCTTTATTTTTGTGAACTTAGACATCCTCAAACACTTTTTCTATCTGGATCTTCTCCTTGTCATTTTGAATACCATTGACAGGTATATCTATTTTCTGAAGAATTTTGTTATCTTTCAATGTAATCCTTTTAGAGAATGTCAATGATATGTCTGAAGATGACTTTTGAGTTGGAAACATCGTTGTTTCTTCCAAAATGACACCTTTTATCTTCTCGTTCTTGATCTCAAGCTTGACTTTCAATTCTGACACTTCTTTTGTCAAAGCATCAATTTTCTCTTTGTATAATTTTTCATCCTCCAACAAATTTTTGTATGTTGAATTCATATTCTTCAGATCAGCAAGCAAGTTTGTGTTTTGTTCTTGATAAATCTCAAGTTTGGTAGTATATTCAGTACACGTTTTTGTCAGAATCTTACAATTTGCACAAGATTTAGATTCCTCGCCGTCTGTCTCTTTTCCAGATTCATTCATTTTAGCATCACATACATTGACATTTGTCATATTCTCATTATCAGCATATATTACCGAGACTGATTTGTGGGATCGATTTGATGGCACCATATATTACCGAGACTGATTTGTGGGATCGATTTGATGGCACCATATATTACCAATGTGGTTTGGACCTACGTAGTCTATGGAACTACAAGGTCCCTTGTTAGTGTGATGTCACACCTTTATCACGTGATATATGGGTGGGGGGGGGGGGTCACCTGTTATACTTGGTATATGTGTTATGTTTGTTTTGCGTGGTGTGTAGTAGAATAATGTTTTATGACATTAACATGTATGATGCTTTAAAATTGTGGTTTTTGGCACGTGTTGCCGAACATGGGTTTGAACTTAAAAATATAAAACTCACCAGCAAAAGCTGACCTTTTAGCAATGCATATTCATGAATGTTGCAGGGTCAAGAAAGGGCAAGCTAGCACTAAGTTGATGGCATGGGGACAACTACTACCTGTTGAAGGATTACTGGCATAGACTAGGGTGTTGTATAGCCCTTAGTGTTTCAAATTTTGTACTTGGCATTTAATATTTATGTAAGTTTTAGTTTCCACTGCAATGTATCTCAATTTAACCATGTGCTTATGAGTAAATCCGATGGGTGGCGTTCCCTGAGGCCAGGTCCGGGAACCGCGTCACAACAAACCTCTATGACTAGAAGATATAAATGATTTCCCAAATTGAAAGGACCGAATGATATCATTCTTGTCAAACACTAATGATAATCTGATTTACTCAATTGAATTTGGACCTCATATTCCAGTGAAAGAAACTTATGAAGGGAAGGTGGTAAATGCTATTGTGAAAAATTGGACTGATGAAGATAATATTTTAGTTGCTAGAGATTATAAGGCTTTTGGTTCAATCACAATGGCTTTACCTTCAAAAAAGTACCATAGTAATGGACTTGATGAGTACAAAACTGCACAATCACTATGGAAAGCACTTTCTGAAAAATTGGAGGGAAATAATTATTTGAAAGAAGGAAAGGAAGAATTGCTTCAAAGACAATTTGATGTCTTTAACTATATCCTTGGTGAATCATTTGATACACAAATCACTAGATTCAACTTGCTGTTTAGCAAAATGAGAAAATGGGGATAGTATTTTTCGAGAAGCAAAACGTCAAAAAACTTTTTGATGTCTTACCACCAGCTTTGAGCACACCCAAAAAATCCACGCACGGAATACCACCCCATGGAGCATGACAAACCAGGATCGCAGTCCATTAGTTACACCAAACGACCAATAGTTAATAAAACGTTTCATATTTCATTAAAGTATAAATTCAAAGTTTTACAAATGCGGAAGTGTAAATACAATAAAAGGATTTAAGTAAAAACATCATCACCCAAAGTGACGTGACTTGTCCAAAGACACAAAAAGTATTTCAAATACTCTTGCATGCGTACTCGTGATACTCGGACATCTACAGCCTGAGAAATAACATGCTAAAAAGTGTCAACACAAAGGTTGGTGAGTTCACAGGTTTATCAGTGTACAATTCAAGTTCGATGTCTAATAACTGTTCAACAACGGTTCACGTTCGATGTCAAATGACTGTTCAAGAACAGTTCACGCTCAATTTAAGATCACGATAAAACATATACTATAGCTAGCTAGGCCATATTCAATAATCTAGGCATGTTAAATAGTTAGACAATTACTAAAGCTCAACACGTTAAGTTCTTGCCTCGTGAAGACTAAGGACAATTATAACACCCATTCGATATTCAATAGAGTCGTCGCGAGTGACCCGGGTGGGGTTTCTTAGGCCTAGTGTACTACTCAGTAACTTCCCGCTAATACAATACTAACGGTAACATTCAAGAGAGAAATTTTATGTTTGCATCTGCTCAAGTATTCAGGCGATATGTTTATCAAAACAGTTTCATCGTTCATGCATGTTAATCTCCCCTAATATGATTAAAATAGTCAGAAGGGGCCGTGAAACTCACCTTAGGGTGCATAGCAAATCCAGATAATCAACAATAGCAAATATAGCAAATAGCAGCTTGTTCTACCAAACACCTAACGAGCATTAGAATATAAGTGTGTGTTCAATTAGAAAATAACTAAGTCTAATGTAAATGATGAAAACAAATGATTGTGAAGTCCAGAACAAGACGAGGATGACACGCTTGCCAAATCCGAGCGATTATCAAAATAACACAAAAAATATAATGTATACCAATAATCTTGATTTTCTAAGTTCAAAGATCCAATATATATATATATATATATATATATATAATATATATATAAACCAAACGAAACAACGCTAATAACGAGATTACAAAGCAAGATACATATACTTAAAAGTTCACATAAAATATCTAATCGTTTTAATAAACCAACGATATGTGTTTATATATTAATCTACGCGATGTATATATATATATGTATATATATATATAGAGAGAGAGAGAGAGAGCTTTTGTCATATCGGGGAATTCCCCGAGCAGATCCAAATGTCGTTACTGGTAAGTTTTCTCTTAATGGATACTATGCTCTAGTCTTATTTGACACTGGTGCTGATAGAAGCTTCATATCAATTAAATTTAGCAATATGATAAATGCCAACTTGACTCCTTTAGATGCTAAATACGTAGTTGAACTTGCTAATGGTAAACTTGTAGAGTCTACCCATATAGTTAAATAGTGTAAATTGGAATTGGCTGGCCATAAATTAGGAATAGATCTTTTGCCCATCTCTTTGGGAAGTTTTGACGTTATTGTGGGAATGGATGGCTATCCAAGAATCATGCTGAAATCGTTTGTCATGAGAAAATCGTTCGAATACCATTGCCAAGTGGAGAATTGCTCTCTGTTCAAGGAGAAAAGTATGGTTCTGTTATGGGTGTGATATCTTTTCTCAAGGCACAAAAGTGTTTGCGAAAAGGACATGTTATTCTCGCGAACATTTTGGAGAAATTAGAGGAAGAGAAAAGGATAGAGGATATCCCGATCGTGAGGGATTTTCCTGAAGTCTTTCCAGAAGATCTGCCAAGTTTACCGCCTCATTGAGAAGTCGAATTTCAGATTGATCTTGCTCCCGGAGCAGCACCAATTGCTCGTGTACCTTATCGTTTGGCACCAAATGAGCTACAAGAACTGTATATGTAACTTCAGGAACTGTTTGAAAAAGGATTTATTAGGCCTAGCTCATCGCCCTGGGGAGCTCTAGTGCTTTTTGTTAAGAAGAAAGATGGAACCTTTCGAATGTGCATCGATTACAGAGAAATAAACAAAGTGACTGTCAAGAATCGTTATCCCTTGCCCCGAATTGATGATTTATTTGATCAACTACAGGGATCTAGATATTATTCCAAAATCGATTTAAGATCAGGTTATCACCAACTGAGAGTCCGCGAGGAGGATGTCGCGAAAATAGCATTTAGAACTCGTTATGGTCATTATGAGTTCATGGTTATGCCATTCGGGTTCAACGCACCAGCGACTTTCATGGACTTGATGAATCACGTTTGCAAGCCATATCTCGATAAATTCGTCATCGTCTTCATTGACGATATTATGATATATTCTAAGTCTAAAGAGGAGCACGAACAACATCTTCGTTTGATCTTAGAGTTACTCAAGAAGGAGGAATTGTATGCAAAGTTTTCGAAGTGTGATCTATGGTTGCGTGAGGTGCAATTTCTTGGTCATGTCGTTAATGATCAGGGGATTCACGTTGATCCAATCAAAGTTGAGGCAATTAAGAATTGGCCTGCGCCTAAAATACCAACGGAAATTCGCCAATTTCTAGGGTTAGCAGGTTATTATAGACGATTTATTGAGGGATTTTCAAAGATAGCCCAACCTCTTACGGCGTTGACGCATAAAGGAACAGCGTACAACTAGCATGAAAAGCATGACGCCGCTTTTTCAGCTACTAAGGCAGAAACTTTGTAGCGCGCCAATATTATCCCTACCAGAGGGTTGTGATGATTTTGTGGTGTATTGTGACGCATCGAAGCAAGGATTGGGGTGCGTGCTGATGCAAAGAGAGAAGGTCATAGCTTATGCCTCTCGTCAGTTAAAGATTCACGAGCAGAATTATACAACTCATGATTTGGAGTTGGGAGCAGTCATTTTTGCATTGAAATTTTGGAGGCATTATCTATATGGTACGAAATGCACTATCTACACTGATCACAAAAGTCTCGAGCATATCTTTGCTCAAAAGGAGTTAAACATGAGATAACGTCGTTGGGTGGAACTTCTTAATGACTACGATTGCGCGATTAGGTACCATCCAAGTAAAGCTAACGTGGTAGCTGATGTTTTAAGCCGAAAGGATAACCCCAAGCCTCGAAGAGTTCGTGCGTTGCAACTCACTATTCATACCGGATTACCCGATCAGATACGGAATGCACAACTCGAAGCACTCAAAGATGAGAACATTGAATTAGAATCCTTGAGGGGTATGGATAAATTATTAGAAGTTAGATCAGATGGTATCCGATATTTTGCGAACCGAATATGGATTCCCGTGTATGAAAATTTGAGGGAATTGATTATGGATGAAGCCCATAAGTCTCGTTACTCTATTCATCCAGGTTCGGATAAGATGTACCAAGATTTGAAATTGATTTACTGGTGGCCTAAGATGAAAGCTGACATTGCCACTTACGTAAGCAAGTGCTTGACTTGTTCCAAGGTCAAAGCGGAATACCAAAAACCGACAGGGTTACTTCAACAGCCAAAAATACCCGAGTGGAAATGGGAGGGAATAGCTATGGATTTTATCATAAAACTACCCCGTACTGCAAGCAAGTGTGATACAATTTGGGTAATTATTTATCGTTTAACCAAGTCGGCACATTTCCTACCAATCAAGGAAACTGATACCTAAGAGACCTTAGGCAAAATATATCTTAAAGAAATCGTTTCACGACATGGAGTACCAGTTTCTATTATATCAGATCGAGACGCTCGATTTACATCCAAATGTTGGGAATCTCTACATGAAGCATTGGGATCACGTTTGGATATGAGTATTACATATCACCCTCAGACCGATGGTCAAAGTGAACAGACCAATCAAACTCTTGAGGACATGCTGCGTGCATGTGCGATTGATTTTGGTGGAAGTTGGGATAAACACTTACCCTTAGTGGAATTTTCCTATAACAACAGTTATCACACCAGCATTGGTGTAGCTCCATTTGAAGCACTTTATGGGCGTAAGTGTAGATCACATCTCTGTTGGGCGGAGGTTGGTGACAGTCAACTCACAGGTCCTGAGTTGGTACTCGAGTCAACAGAGAAAATTGTGCAAATTCGTAATCATATGGCAACCGCACGAGATAGACAAAAAATTTATTCTGATAAACGGCGAAGACCTTTGAAATTTGAGGAAGGAGACAAGGTCTTGTTAAAGGTCTCACCCTGGAAGGGTGTAGTACGTTTTGGTAAACGTGGTAAGTTAAACCCGAGATACATTAGGCCATTCGAGATTGCTAAGAGAATTGGTCTATCAACTTATGAACTAAACTTACCAGAAGAGCTAAGTGGGGTACATAACGTCTTCCATTTGTCGAACTTAACAAATGTTTAGCAGATGAGACATTAATCACTCCACTCGAAGAGTTGCATGTGGACAAACAACTTCGATTTATCGAAGAACCGGTAGAAATTATGGACCGGGAGGTTAAACAATTAAAACGTAGCAAGATCCCAATCGTTAAAGTTCGTTAGAACTCGAGACATGGTCCTGAATTTACGTGGGAACGCGAAGATCAGATGATGAAGAAATATCCCAGACTGTTGAAGGAGCAGCCTTCGTCTAGTTCAGGTACTGGTTAAATTTTCACGGACGAAAATTCTTCAACAAGGGTATGATGTGACGACTGACAATTTTTCTTTTCTTTTTCTTTGTGTCTAGCTCATTAACTTTTACTGCGTTACGCAATTTTCAAGGAAGAAAGTTCTTCAACAAGGGGATACTGTGACAACCCGACTTTTCAGGTCACGCGTTACGCAATTTTTGATGACGAAAATTCTTCAACAAGGGGATACTGTGACAATCCGACTTTTCAGGTCATTTTCCGACATTAACTGAACGTAAACCGTATTAAATGTTGTGTGAACGTTTATGTGCTTAACTGTGTTGACTTTAGCAAATTAGGGTTTTGTGTGATCAATCACTACGGGCATGCACGGAAATTTAAACGTTTGAAATTCTATGATTTTATGTGGAATTATAATATATAAATACATATACATATGATTTAATGATATTTATAATTTTGTGTAATTAAAGGATTTAATTACAAGTCATTATTTATAAATTTTGTACTTTAAATATATCGAAGTTATAGATTTTAAAACCTACGATTTTATATGAATTTAAATGGAGAATTGAGAATTATAACCTATTTTGAGTTATACTTTCTGTTTGACGTTATACGATTTATATATTTTGACGTTCCTCGTATATTCATCGTTTAGTTGTTCCTCCGTTAGCCTCCGTTAGGGGTCGTTAGTTTTGTTAAACCTTGAGGGTCCATTACTATAATTACAAAAACCTTGTGCCATCTTTGCAACATTGTGAGTGACTGATTGTGTCAATGAACCATAGTTGATTCTAAAGAAAAAGAAAGGTGGATCCGTTTCATGTATTGATTGCGACGATCGGTTGTGAACCGATCATCACCCTCTCGACGATTTCAATTTAGCATCAATTCGTTATCACCTTTGTAACTGAGCAATCATTTGTGATATATCAATACACCCTCACAGCCCCTCGTTTTCTCTCTTGTTTCCTCTTAACCGAAGCCAAGAAACCGCCACCAGAAGATCAAGATTTCCGGCCAGAAACACCACCATTCGACCACCTTTCAGTCACAACTGTGGTCGTGAATTCCTGACGAGCCACCGGAAGTCATCAGTAGTACAAATCGCGACGGTGCTCAGTGTTCGCGTTCAAGGTTCGGAGAAGTTTCGGCATTAATAACTCCTTCGGTTTTCATCTCCGACTTGAGGTAACGATTCTTTCATGTTTTCCACCTTGTTTCACTGATCTGGTTGGTAAAATCGCGATTTTCCGGTGACCGGAATAAAGCTCCGGTCACCGGAATTATGGAGAAGATGACGCCAGCATGACAGTTCTGGTTATAACCTTTGTGTTCCAGCAATTAACCAGTTGAGGCGCTTGGCCCAGTGGCTAGGCGGCAAGTGTTTCCCAGATGAGGTCCCGGGTTCAAAACTCGCCCCCCTCTTTTAATTACTGTTTGTATTCCTAAAACCAAGTCATGGCCTTCACTGCCGCATAAAAACCTATATGTTCCTCCTGTAACCAATCAGAAAATGTGCCTCAGTGGTCGGAGTCATGAATCTCAAACGGGAGGTCGCAGATTCGAACCTGGGCGACCTCCGTATTAATCTGCTTTATTTTTATTTTTGATCTAAGGCATTTGACCACCTCAAAATTTATTTAAAATAATTTTCTTGGAATATTTAAAAACCCGTAAACTATAAAAGGGTTTAGGAAAATTATAAAAAGTGTCGTCTTGACTCAAAATGTAAAATACTCGGTTTTGATTTATGATATATTATAAATTGTGGTTTTCTCTTCAAGTTAAATATTCGTATCACTGAAATTTAACACACACACACACACACTTATATATACATATATATATATATATTTATATTTTGTTGAAAGCTCGTTATTGTCGTTTCGTATCAACTAAACACTTTGGAACGGTTTAGGTATATATATACATATATACATATTTTGAATTCATATATATATATATATATATACACATATATTATATACATATATTTTGAAACCTCGAACTTAGAAAATATATAATACTGATATATTGTATTTTCTCGCGTTATTTCGATATCGCTCGGATTTGGCACATGTACCATCCTCGACTTTTTTCGGACATCCCGGTCATTCGTTTTTGTCGTTTACGTTAGACTTAGTAGTTTATGAGACACACACTTGTACTCGTATGCTCGTTAGGTGATTGATTTCTTTCACAAGACTCGTTCTTGCTACTTGCTTAACTGTTTATCTGGAATATTGCTATGCAACCTAAGGTGAGTTTCACGGGCCCATTTTACAGTTTTAAATCCTGTTGGGGGAGATTAACATGCATGATTTATACAACTGAGATAATTAGACTTTTATATATCACTTGAAGTACTTGTAGCACACTGATACAACAAAGTCCTTCTTATGGTAGCGTTAGTATTAATGATGATAGCGGGAAATATATTGTAGTACTACTAGGTCTGATAAACCCCACCCGGGTCAGTCGCTCTGGCATGATTGGATATCGAACATGTATTATATTCGTCCTAAACACAACAAGGCAAACTATAAACTACTGTTAGCTTCGGTGACCATCAACGTGTGAAGTTTCATGTATATAGCCTAGCTAGCTATTTGATATATATTAGTGATTATGCTCTTATAACTTGACTGTTGTTGAGTAGTCAATCTTAAACTGAACTTGAATTATTACTGAACTGATTAAACCTGTGAACTCACCAACCTTTGTGTTGACACTTTTTAGCATGTTATTTCTCAGGTCGTTAAACTGGATTGATTTCCACGAGCTAGGATGCACCACTTTTGGATTTTGATTATCATGCATGCATATTAGACTTTAAAACTTTTAAAACTATTCATATTTTGGTTTGCGCATGTTTTGGCGCTTGAACATTTATTACAACTTGTGTCGTTTACGCTTCCGCATTTCAAAACACATTTACTCTGGTTTGACTTTTATATTGCATATAGACTGTTCGTATGGCTAATGTGTTCGATCTTGGTTTGTCACGCTCCCTGCGGTGCGCTGTCGCGCATGGGATTTTTAGGGGTGTGACACATGACCTCTTGTTATGCCCCTTTTTCTTGCAATTAGAGCATGTAACTGTCTGTCCAGTCCTAGCAAATTTTCCCTTCACAATTTGTTCCATCACTTCATTTGCAGATCTTTTCTTCTTCTTCTTTGGCCTACCAATTTGCTTGTGATGTTTTGGAAGAATAAGCTTAGTGGGGCAGGTAGAAGGCATCCACATATCTCTTCCATTAATTGGATCAATGGTGTTGTCATACACCTTTTTCCATGTTTCCAACCAATAGACCTTTGAAACAAAGCTCTCAGGTATGCCAACCTCAACTGAATTATCTTTCATATTCCATATCACTACTACTACATGCTTACATGACATGCCAGTTATCTCCCATTTTCTACAAGAGCATGTTTTGTGTTGCATATCCACCACATATTATGAAGTAGACCCACTAACCTGGTATATTTGGTTCCCACTAAACAAAACAGAGCATTGATTTGCATTAGATTAGATCTTTTCAAACAACCTTGTTGCATTAGGAGTCAAGGGACCAACAACCTTTGAAATAACCTTGTGCACCAATACTATTCTTTTCATTAGATATTCTCTAATGAACTCTAGACAAGTTATGACAGGCTTGTCCCTGCCTCCTACTATTTGCCTATTAAATACCTCATAAAGATTGTTTAAAAGCACATCACTAGTACATCTTCTTGTTTAAGACAATATGTGAAACCACATAAGTCAAAAAATCATAAGGTAACTAATCTTGAATGTTATAATTGTAGTAATTATACCTGTGAAATGTGCTCTAGACCAGTGTTTTGGTGGAATTTCTCTAAGCCAATCATGTAATGCCATGTCCATTTTAGCAATCTCTTTTGTTGCTGCCTCAAAGTATGGAATTGTAGTTGAACTTCATGTTTTCATGTATATGCCTCAAACAGAATCTGTGTTTCAGCATTTGGAAAAACATTCTGCAAAGTAGGAATAATACCCTACATGATAAACACATTAGATGAGATCTTTAATAAATTCAAACAAAAATATTATATAGAGAAACATGATAAACTTATTACCTTCTGTCTGTCACTAATGAATGTGACGTTTGAGTTGCTTGACAGATCCAAGTCACCACCAAGGCATTTCAAAAACCAAATCCAAGAGCTTAATGTTTCAGCCTCAACCAAAGTATATGCAACAGGATAAGTATCATTATTTGCACCAATACCTACTGTAGTTAACACTTGCCCTGGATATGGTCCTTTCATAAAACAACCATCTAGGCCAAGTAGCTCTCTTCCTGACAACTTAAAACCTGCCTTTAAGGAGCTTAACAGATGTATATTCTTCTAAACTGCCTTGTATCACTTGTTGGGTTGCATTCAGTTTTAACATCAATGGTGACTGTAGTACCTGGTTTGGATCTTATGAGTTCTTCAACATAGTCCCTTAAGACTTCATACTGACCAACATAGTCACCTTCAATCTTCTGAGTATCCATTGTCTTAGCCCTTAATGTTTGTTGTTAGACACAAAGATCTTGTAAGTCTTGCTGATCATCTCTTGAAGTGCTTTTATTGGAATGGTTGGGTTGATAGCAATAATTGGCTCTATTAACTTAGACAAATAAGATACAGTGCATAAGTTAACACTTCTAGTTTGGAGACAAGTATGTTTGTTGTGATGATCTCAAATTTCAGGTTATTATTTAAATAATTTTAAGTGTGTTTATGCATTAATTAACTGCATTTTAGTTAATTAAATATCTAGTCAGAAAATATTCGGGAAGAATATTTCTAGCTTTGTACGAGGTCACGAAGTCAGAATCTCAGGACAAAAACGTGAATAATCCGGGAAAAGAATATATAAATATCGCGTTGATATTTATACTAGTGGGTATATAACTTGCAAAATTTTCATGGTCTTGGATTGCAAAGTTTTATATCCGACTCGCTCGCGTTAAAAATGTATATTTTTCTTGACCAAACGTGTATTATTTATACCGCGTTTAATCTAGTATTTTTACCCTAAATAACCTATGTTTTAAACCAAACTCGAGACGTTAGATTCAAGGCTCAACATCCGACACCTAAAAGCCCAACCAAGCTAACCCCTCCCTAACACCAGCCGAAATACTCATAAGGTTAAATAGGAGTACACGTCTCATATTTACCCACTTGAGATTCCTTTGTGAATTATCCATACGAGATGGATGACCCCCCTCCCCCACCCCCCCGCGCGTTGCCGCGGGGTTGAATTTGTAGACTAAGTTATAGTGAAAATGTTAGGTGACTACTAAATGTAAGCATGACCAAGACCACAGTAGTAGTAGAGTGATATAAGTTTTAGTTATTTGTTGCAGCCCATGCAAAATACATAATCGATATAACCTGTGAAGATTGAGAAACAAAAGTATAGACTGAGCATTATACAGTCTATATTTTGAACATTTGAAGCCCTATGTTTCTCTTGGATGAACTTCAAGAGGAGGATACACTAAATCCAATCTATTGGGCCCCTGAAGCAAATAATATGGTAAACCACATTATTTGTTCAAGTGATTGTTTCTTTATAAATTTTGACATGGAATAGTTGCAGATACAAACTTGAAAGCAATAACAGGACAAACTTGCGGACGGCAAAAGCTTACTTGACAGCAAAATCACAACATTCTTCATTTACATAAAGCAGTCCACAACATTCCTGAAACCAAAAACAACCTGATGTGAGCACCAATGGAATACACACACAGCAGGTTCGTAAAATGAAAAGGAGAGCAAATACACCACCAATGGAATATACATTTTTTGCTTATATGAAATATATCAGGTTAGTCGTAACTTATGCTTGTGATGAGAAAGATCAGGTTAGTCGTAACTTATCCTTTTCATATAAGCAAATGAAGAATGTTGTGATTTTTGCTTATATGAAATATATCAAGAATGTTGTGATTTGCTCTCCTTTTCATATAAGCAAATACATCAGGTAAGTCGTAACTTATGCTCTCCTTTTCATATATATTTTTTAATATAGACACAGCAGGTTCGTAACTTATGAGAACCTCCTCATGCTAAAAAAGCTTGCAAAGACGATAATCATAGATTGCATAATCATTTTTTTGCATACATGTATCTGAAGCACAAAGTTCATTACAAAATTAAAATAGGAAGAATTACCTTTTCGTTGATGTCAATGCCAATCTCATCTCAGCACCTGGCTTGCTAATTAGCTGATGACTCTTTTCAACAGTTGCAGCACCTCTATCTTGCCCCTCTTTCCAACATCCTGTTATTTTCTGTAGATACCTACCACATAAAAAAAAAGACTAATGATTAAAACATGTTGCAGCCCCTCTATCTTGCCCCTCTTTCCAACATCCTCTTTTCAACAGTTGCAGCCCATTAAGAGTTTAGGGTAAAGCTAAGACTGCTTTACCATACAATACTATACAAAAGAAGTATTTTTCAAAAGGGTTACTAACCTCTCAAAAGAGTTACTTTCCGAAAGATTCTAATCCAATAGTTTTCAAAACGGTTGCTGATTTGTCAAAATAGTTACTTTCCAATTCCTGCTAGTCTGCTATCATCTTTAATTTTTCTGGGTAGTCAGGTAGAGGCTTTGTAATCTGCATGTTTAAGATGTAGATTAAAAAGATGAAAGAATTAATATAAATTACCAAAGAAATATATAAGTAGTCATTCGTTCATTGCATTATATTATACAATAACAAAAATTAACATCAACCTCTTGATTTCTTCAAGGGTCACTGCTCCTGCCAATTTATCCACATATTTATTGTATCTGAGCCTCATATCCAATATCTCCTTTATTCTTTCATCTTTCAGCTTCCACAACTGTTTTAACACATTTCAAGAGGTAAATGATGATTTGAAATATTCAATAGGTTTAAATTTTCGTTATAGTTCGTCAATATTCACTACTCTTGTCAATGTTCAGTACTCTTTTGCAGGTCTGTTGCGTTTTTTGTTATTATGTTCAGTATACAAAATTAGAGTGATTGCATTCTTGTCTATTGTCTCTTATTCTTACATTTCTTTCGCTATGACCTATTACACGGATTTAGTTACTGCTGAGACGCCTTGATTACATACAAAGTACGCAAACTTAAGCTATTTATCTGCAAAAGTACCCTCCTGCTACAACAATAGACATTGATCTTCCCTCTTACTCTTGTTTTATTGTTATTTATATGAACTTACTCTATGTTTGTTTTGAAGAAAGTTCTTAAATATTTACCCAGAGATTTTTGGTTCCTGCTTCTTACTGATTTGCCTGCAGATGTTTTTGGTTTTGTTGCTATTAGTAGCAGCTACTCCCCTTGCTGTTCATCTTGAGATGTGACTCTCCATATCTGAATCTCATTGCTCCCCTTGCTTCTTACTGATATGCATGTAGGAGCTTTGGGTCCTGCTTCATACTGTTTACCTCAATTGATTAGACAAATAATAGTAAAGTTACTTGTTAAACAATTTAATCTTGTACCTAATCATTTCTCTGCTTTTCCAAAGATTATAAACAAAGCAAACACACATTATAGTATAGTCATTGTTACTTGTATCTATCTACTATATAGTTGTTCCTTAACTTTGCACAAATTTATAAAAAATAAGAATGTCATCTCTCTTTCAAATAGCCAGAATTAAAAGTCAAGGTTGAACACATTTGTTTACAAAAAACCAACCTCAGATCCCTTGCATCACTCATACTATTTTTTTACATCCAGTAACATAAGCAAAACACTAAACTACCTCCATATGAGTTAGATAAAAGAAACATACCTGCTGCAGCAAATATACACATAATAAAACCCAGATACCTAAAAAGGAAAACCCAAACCATATCAAATAAGCTCAAAAAACACTATACAAAACCACTAAACTACTTAAAAAAACACATGAATAAAAATAATAGGCACATTGATTGTTTTCAAAGCATCATTTATTCCAGTTCCTATAAAACTTCGTATTATAAACAAATAACGTATTTACGGAAGACTAAAGCAATAAGCTAAAAACAGGACCTCAACATTGATAAAAGGATAGTTCTATAAACCATATTAAGTCTATATAATCTAAAAATCATTTTAATAACCAAATAAGTTTTAAAAATTCAAGATTTCAAAGCAAAGAAAGGCAAAACTTCTGTCACATTTCTTATACAGAGTAAGAACCAAAAATAAAAATGCAACACATATTTGTTAGAAGTAAACAACTATAGGAACTGAAATACCATAAAACCATAAAGTTTATGGAAACGGGAACTTACAAACGAAAGGGTACTCTTACGCACTTTCAACAGCCTACCTGCAAAATAAACATATGCCACACATTCAAACAATCTCTCTCACTTTAACCACATAAGATCAGCTCCAAAGGTACAAAGCAACTAAAACACAAACACTGTCTAATTCACAAACCAAATTTTAACTATAGCACAAATGATTCTAATCTCAGTATATTAATCCCCAAGATAACAGATAACAAACTGTGCTAAGAACTAATACATCAACTAAACCTGAAATAAACGGTATATCAAATGACACAAAGAATAACATTTACCGACTTTAACAAAATCATGTTATTTGACAGCAGAAAACTGAAACAGAACACGAAAAGTAAAAGAAAGCGTAATCTACGGACATCCAACAGCAAAACGTACCACTAATGAAACCAAATCGTGATCCGAACTCCAAACCAACAACTTGCAATGAATTGAAATAACAACCAAATGTAATAAACATTATGAAGTTACATGGAGGCTCAGATAAAGATGATGTCGAGGGTGACTCTATGGCTGCAAAACTTTATTGCCTAGCCAAAAGAGTCTTCCAAAGTCAACACACTATGGCTGCAAAACTTTATTGCCTAGCCAAAAGAGTGTCCCAAACTCAACACACGCTTTCAAAATCATGGAAGTGTCAATCTTTTAGGAAATCCTCATCGCCTCATATCAAATATAAAGATGTCTCATAAAGATAAAAGCCACCAAGTATGGATAACGAAATACACCTCTAACTCAAAATAAAAGCTCAACAGAAGATGAATCAACCTCCAAAGAAACCCACAATTTCACCACCTCACAGCCATAGCATGACATCAATTTATCGGCTAAACACATTGTTTGTCAAGCTCCTATTAGAGTAAATGAAGCACTGTAAAATGTGAGAGGCCAGCTAAACTCATATTGTTATATATGATATATAATGTGCGGCCCAGATCTGATACCAGATTGCAATAAACGCAACAAAATCAAAACAGTAGTAAGGCACAAATAAGAAAGATTCATCGCCATCAAGGCTCATCAAAATCATCATCGTCATCCCCATAAGGCTCGAATGCGGTACCAGATTCAGATCTGCCATACGGCTGCGCGCAAGCACTACGCCATGCCAAACCAAATCAAAGGAAACCCTAAAAAACCCAACATGCAGTCACCGGCGCCGCCGGCGTTCTGGCAAACGGCTGCGCGCAAGCACCACGCCGTGCCAAACCAAATCAAACGAAACCCTAAAAGACCAACATGCAGTCACCGGCGCCGCCGGCGTAAACGCTGAGGGAACCAACCGTCGATCTAGAGAAACAATGGCAAACGGCTGCGCGCAAGCACCACTTCGTGCCAAACCAAATCAAAAGAAACCCTAAAAAAACCAACATGCAGTCACCGGCGCCGCCGTCGTAAACGCCGAAGGAACCAACCGTCGACCTAGAGCAACAAAAATTGGTGGCTACCATCAACCGTCACCAAAGTGAAAGTCGGCGTCGGCGCAAGTGACTCAGTAAACCCTAAAATGGGTTTGAAAAGCAGCCACGGGAAGCCAATCAGGCAGCAAGAATCATCGCTAAACATTACAAACACCAACCATCACCCATCCGGTCACCGGAGATTAAACTCGACGACGACGGAAGTCAACCAACCGGCGTAACAGATCGACGGCGACAAAGCAAACAACGGCGTCTCTTTGTTAGAGAGATAAAGAGACTAAGAATGAGTCTTTAAAAACAAAGGAGGGGGTAAAGTGTACAAAAAGAAAAATGCTGTGGTCAATCTCCAAGAAACCAAAAGACCACTATTCATCACCAAATTCTATTGTATATTATATAAATATGTTTACATAGTAAGAATTAGGAGATATTATTTCCCGGAGTAGATAAGTCTTTGTAGGGTACTTGAGTACCTAGTAATTTTATTTCAATATCGTGAATATATTTTGCAACTTGACCCTTATCTGATGCAAGAGACGAGGCTATTTAAAGCCATCCTTTTAACCAAATAAAACCCAAACCAAACTTCCTTCGCTCTCCTTCTGTTGGCTCGACAATCACACCCACACCACCCTATCATACTATGACAACAACACCCCACCACCCTAACTTCCTCAAAGCTATTATTTTAAAATTTAAACCATGAAGGGATAGTTCACATCAATAGTATTTCAAGTAATTTCATAGAGTTTTGGTGGAGTTTTGCAAGCTTGTAGAAGCTCTAGACACACTCAAATTTTAACGGATCATCACCTAACACTTACGTGTTAGAGGTAAAACTTATCATTTAGCAAATAGTTAGTTTATGTGACAAGTATTCATCCAAATAAAACCTAGTAAAAAAACTACTCATAACATGTTATTATTAAGATATTTTATGCTTATAACTTATGGGTTGTATGACATCAATTTACGTATAACTATGAAATGAATATTAATACTTTGGACATTAAGAACTAGACTGACTTATTAGGAATATGTTACTTATTAATCAAATGATTAAAACCAAAGTTTAAAACGAGACTGTTATATACCTTTTAATCTATCACCAAGTCCATTGGATAAGGTTATATTTTTTTATACAAATATATATGGATAGGTAAAAATGAAACGTAATCAACTAAAACAATTTGGGTTAGTAATCAAATCCATTTTATGATTAATTTTAAACATAGGAATTTGAACGCCAGATTTGAGTTCAATCGGATATTATTATTAAGGCAGGAAAATAGAATTCATACTCTGTTGGATATTTATAATTAAATATTTGGTATTATAAATTATAGAGTAAAAACTAGTGAAATTAATTAATCTAGTGAAACGGGCTAAAACTAGTAATATTGGACTATGGGTTGGTGGACTTATATCGGGTAACTGGGTTAACTAGTGACGATTATATTAACTGCTAGTTCGAACATTTTGACTAACGGGCGATTATATTAACTGCTAGTTCGAACATTTTGACTAACGGGCTTAATTTCAATAAAATGTTATTATATTTTTACATAGAAAAAAATATGTATTTAGAACATTACCGGATAAAAGTTGACCAAACGTGTTAGTATATATATTTTGTGAGAATATATATATATATATATATATATATATATATATATATATATATAGGGGAAGGATCCTGCGAAAACACCCTTTTTTTGTGAGAACTGCGTAAACAAATCTTAAAACCTACATAACTTTTTCATACGTTAATATTTTTTTTAAAAAATTTGCACCAAAAGTCTTAAAATTATATTATCTTTAATCCTATAAAAGTTTAAAAAAACTTAACGCTTTTTTTATTTTTTTAAATATTTTTTTGTGTGGTGCACATGTGCATCACAAAAAAAAACTCATACTTTTAGTATGAGTTAATATTTTTTTTTCTTAGTCGCACCATATGTCATATATTTTCATCATTTTTTTGCGTTTTTATTGAATGATGCACATGTGCATCATACCAAAAAAAACGCTCATACATGTGATATACATTAATAGTTTAAAAAGAAATTGCACCCTAAATCTTATAGTTGTGTTATCTTTAGATTTAAAGAAAAAAATAGCATTTTATAACTTTTTTTAATTATATGATGCACATGTGCATCACACGGGAAAAAAACGTTCAGTTTTTTTTTTTAATATTTTGCTCCAGATTTAAAGATAACGTAATTCTAAGACTTTTGGCGCAAATTTTATGAAAAATCGTTAACGTATGAAAAAGTTACGTGAGTTTTAATATGTGTTTTCGCAGTTTTCACAAATAAATGTGTTTTCGCAGGATCCTAACCCTATATATATATATATATATATATATATTTAGAGTAATTGACGAACCATATTATTATAAAGGATTTTTTTTATAAAAATAATCTAGAACGAGTCTTGTGTCGGATGAACCTTGCGTATTTATTTATAAATAAATATATATACTTGGTGTCATATAATGTGTTATAGGATGCGTGTAAGACAATCTCTTGTTCGGAAAAGTTCAGAATACTACAAGTAATAGCTAGCACACGTGAGTTCACAACCCCTTTTTAATATATTTCTTGGGGAAGATCAACATATATAAACTCTTGATTTACATATTGCAAGTGGTATATCTTATTACATAAGTTGATATCTTGTATAGCAATCGTAGTCCCCTGCAGCTTATAACGGTAATTTAAGGAATAAAGCGTGATAATTTAGGATGGATCCATTGGGTGTGACGACCGTACTCGTGGTTAGTCGCTCTAATTTTGACGGGAGAGTCAAGCGAGTATATAATTAGTCATTTCTGGTTGATGTGTGCTATATAACATCAGTGGGGCAATAATCTGGAGCAGGGTCAAGCAGCGTTATAAGAACTCATGGTAGTAAAAATAGTGTTATTCTTGAAAAATATATAATAACGCGGTGTTTCTCTGGGATACTTGTATATGTACGGGAAAACATTGTTTTAAACCTAAACCTTGTTTTATCAATTTATCAAAACCTGTGAATTCACCAACTTTATGTTGACTTTTTTAAGCATGTTAATCTCAGGTGAATGACGTATGAAGGGACCGTCTATAAATAAAGGAGTCGCACGCTAGGAACAAGTCTTTTGGGATTTTCACATGCATCGCTTTATATAATAAATGTTTTAAAATTCCACTTCATCGCGAACTCATAGTTATTTCTTTTACCTAAAATTTATGACGTGATTTTTTTATGACTACTTTTTTAATAAAATCATATAGTTGTCGTTCGATATAATCATAGCTACG
Organism: Deinandra increscens subsp. villosa; assembly: GCA_039602395.1. Classification (NCBI taxonomy): domain Eukaryota; kingdom Viridiplantae; phylum Streptophyta; class Magnoliopsida; order Asterales; family Asteraceae; genus Deinandra; species Deinandra increscens. The sequence goes on along the minus strand of JBCNJP010000008.1, from coordinate 35,647,746 downwards.
ATCCATGATCCTCACACCTCGAGCTTCCGCAAAGTTTCTGACGGGGTGTGACATTTATCATATAATGTCTTATCCAACTACCCTTTTTATTGGGGTAAGAGATGTGTACAACCCAAGGACAGGTGCCATCAACCTCCGCTAACTTTTTTGACCCACTTGCCATATTGGATTCTTTCACAATCTTGGACCCACTTGCCACATCATCTTCTTTCACACTCTGGGACCCACTTTCCACTTCAGAATCTTTCACACTCTTACCTTTACATTCTATACGAAATCTGCCAAAGTCATTTCTTGATGGATACAATTGTCTTCTACTCAAAACAGCATGCTCCTTCATAATTTCAGTAATATGTTCCCTACTTGTAAACTGTTGACCTACATAAAAATGGTTGTGCAAGAGTTTCTTTACTTCTTTCCTTATCTTGCCTTATCTTCCTCAAAGCCCTTGTCAAACAAGTATCATTTTCCTCATCACTTAGACTATCAAAACTATCCAGATCTACATCTTCTAACTCAACATCTTCACTATCATTCTCTAAAGGTTCCTCAGTTACTTCATTATCAACATTAGCTTTATAATACTGCATATCTACCTCAAAATCATCAACTCCAACATCATCAAATATGAAATTTGAATCTTCTTCTTGGTCTTCATCATCTTCATCATCAGCCCCATCGAACTCTTCTTCATCATCAGGCCCATCTACCTGATATTCATCATCAGCCCCGTCGACCTCTTCTTCTAACTCATTAGCCCCCTCAACTTATTCATTTACATCAGCCCCATCGACCTCTTCTTCATCATCAGCCCCATCTTCATTAATTTCCTGAATAACAACATCTGAATCACTAGAACGACTATAGGAATTGACAGTAGTCTCCCAATGCTCAATGTAAATGTCCATCAATTTACATTTCTCAACATATTTTAAGAATTCTATGATGTCTAAGTCATCACCTAGGACCCTCAAACCAAATTCCAAATCTTTCCTAGTTACCTTATAATGAAAATATATGATATCCTCATCATCGTATCCTAAATCCTTAAACATTGTAGTAAGCTCTTGCATAGAAAATTCATCACAATCCTTCTACCTGGAGAATTGATAAACTTGCCTCCATGGTGAATCCTTAATGAGAACAAACTTTTATTCCCTCCTGATGAGAAGAAAATCAAGATTAATGGGAGAAGAGATGGAGACAGTATAAAATTTCAGAAAAGAAACTCACCGTATACTTGGTAAGGATCAAAAACCTGTTCTGATTTTCGAATATACCACATTCTAAGCACCATCGTTGTGATCGAACTCTCGAACTCTCGAACTGTTGGATCACGTTGGCATCGAGCGGGAATTTGGGAGGAGATGAAAGAAACGATCGTGTAGTTTGATTAGGGTTTGGGATTAAACTAATGGATGGAATATATTTGTTTTGAAGATTTACTAAAATGCCGTCATGTGAGAGGCACATGGGATGATTAACGATGATAAGTTAACGGGAGTTAACATTTCAACGAAATTTGAGACAAGTTTGTAAATGTTTAGATGAGATTTGTCATTATGAAACTATTGGACCCAAACCGATTTTTTGAGCAAACCACAGGGACGAAAATGACAATTTTTTTTTTTTTTTAATTTCAAGTTCAAATTTGATATCTTCACTCAATTCAACTGAAGTTTTTCTAAGACGGTCACCAAATGAAATAACCACATCCTTGAAGTTTTGAAGAAAAGAGTTTACCATTGTGTGTTTCCTCTTCTTACTACAAACACTTTGAAGTTTCTTCAATTTGAAAACTAGAATTGGTATCATTATTATGGCTAAGCTCACAAAGTCATCATTCCCTTGGTGATTTTGTTATATCTCAACCACACTTTTCGCCCTATTACCTTGAGCTTGATCTTTTTCTAAAATTATACTAAGTTTTTCATAGTGAGGAAGTCTTATACTTTTCCATTTAGCCGGACCTTTATTATTCTATTTCACATAATAAGAGTAAAATAATTAAAACATTAATACGCTTTATTATTAACCAAATATCAAATTTTTAATAACATAAAATCCAACATGTACCCAGAGGTAGGATTCTCATACGCCAAGAGCATTAGTGGTCACACAATTAAGTTCTTTATCAAAACCAAATCCACATGTACGCTAAGAAATTAATGTTCAAAACACGTCGTACTGGAAAACTCCGCGTGGATCTAAAATTTTCTTTTTTGTCTTTGATGCGTGGTCCAGTGGTCCTGCAAGGACGTGTGCACCATTCTTTATTTATATATATTCACAGCTGTCTACAACTGTATATACACGTGGCAATTGTGGTGTCTTGATGTACAAAACCACAGCCTGTGAAAGTTGTCTGCAATTGTCAAAGTTCTCTGCAAACTTTCTCTACAAAAGACAAGCATCTTCTCATTCTAAAAAACACCTAGACAAGCTTCTTCTCTTTCTAAAAATAACATACCACAATCTCTCTCGCTCTAAACCATACACATACACATACACACTGCTCTTTTCTCTCTATCTCCAGTCTCCACCAAATGCATGGCTGGGCTCCAGTGACTTGGTGTTAGGCGGCGGCTAACGGGCAATTGTCGTGTCTTAGCTCTTTCTTCATCATATGTTCTTTCTCTCTCTACATTATGTTTTCTGGTATAGAGATAGAAAGGGGAAAATACTCAAATAGGAGTCGTGTATATTTTTACTTGATGGAAAAAACAAGAAGAAGTGCCTCAATTTATAGGGCATGTACAAGCAATAAAAAGGAAAGACATTAAATTTAAATTACTGTCACTTGCGGTCGTTTGCTGTGATTGAGGGTCAATACCCTATTTTGGTAAATGGTGAATGAGCATATCCCTTTAATCTTTCTGTCATATCTTTTTTTAACACTCCCCCTCAAGTTGAGTAGTGGAACTTTAAAAATTCAACTTGAACAAATAAATGTTGAGTATCCTTCTATTGACTTCTTTTGTCAGAATATCAGCCACCTGTTTTGATCGAACAAATGTGTTATATATTCGGTAACGGAAACGGGTAGAATTGGAAAACGAAAACGAACGGATAGACAACGAATAATCCGAGATACGGAAATCACCACTCGAATTAAACGTCGGGCAAAACTAAACAAGAATCAAGATACAGACACACCACTCGATTCCGATTTAGGCTCCAAGAACACCATTCAAATCTGCCATGATTTGAACTAGCATGGAAAAGTTCAAGTTCAACACAAACTTGTACCAAAATTCAATCTAAAACTCCTCTGCTCATTCAATTGCTACAATGGTTTACATAAGAGATGGTTTCCCACGTAGCCCACATTTTAGGGAAATAAAACTGACTTCAAAAGCAAAGAAATTAAAACAAATATAGAAATAAATATACAAAATGCATTGTGGAGATCGTGGGTGGTATGCTAAGTAGCTTGTAAACCTTGCATGACTAGGTGATTACATGCATACTTCCGGATCTTTACCGAGTATTTTCTTGAATCCAATCGACCCATTTGTGTATTGGTTCAACCCGTGATGTGTTGAAGTCTCCAACGGCTAGTATGATCGAATCGGTTGGGTCATGGATATCATCCTCCGTTTCTTTAGAAAAGTTTGGCCTCAAACTTTGACCAACGTCTCGAAACTTTGGCTTACGTGCATGCTTCCAATCCTTCTTGATGGTTGTAACTGATTTGCATCCTTTACTGTAATTATTTGTTGTTCTACCTGATGCTTTCTGCCTTATGCCAAAAGAAGTAAAGTTACCACTTTCTTTAACTTTCTTCTTTGTATCTTTGTCGAAGGAGTTCTTTTTATACCCATCATGAATGAATCGGCAGTCAACGAAGCAAGACCTCCATAGTAATATGTGACATTCATTCTCATTTTGTACATCTTGCATCGGGGGCATATCATCACCTTCTTCATCGAGGATCCTGGAAAGCACTTGTTTCACAAATAGGCATTCGTTTGCATCGGGAACCCCTCCATAGTCATCATACCGTGGAGCAACATCTGAACATGTCAATTGCAATTATTCTTCCTCTTGAGCAATAGTCCCCGAAAGAACTTGTTCTACAAACAAACACTCTTTTTCATCTGGTACAATTCCATCTTCATCATATCTAGGTGCTTCAAAACAGTCGATATCGGATGCTTTGAATCCACAAAAATCTGACTTGACTAGAAAAGTAAGGAACATTTTTTTTTTGAATAGAGAATCGGTATGAAGCGAGATAGAACGAACCGAGCTCTGAATACCAAATGTTATATATTCGGTAACGGAAACGGGTAGAATTGGAAAACGAAAACGAACGGATAGACAACGAACAATCCGAGATACAGAAATCACCACTCGAATTAAACGTCGTGCAAAACTAAACAAGAATCAAGATACCGACACACCACTCGATTCCGATTTAGGCTCCAAGAACACCATTCAAATCTCCCATGATTTGAACTAGCATGGAAAAGTTCAAGTTCAACACAAACTTGTACCAAAATTCAATCTAAAACTCCTCTGCTCATTCAATTGCTACAATGGTTTACATAAGAGATGGTTTCCCACGTAGCCCACATTTTAGGGAAATAAAACTGACTTCAAAAGCAAAGAAATTAAAACAAATGTAGAAATAAAAATACAAAATGCATTGTGGAGATCGTGGGTGGTATGCTAAGTAGCTTGTAAACCTTGCATGACTAGGTGATTACATGCATACTTCCGGATCTTTACCGAGTATTTTCTTGAATCCAATCTACCCATTTGTGTATTGGTTCAACCCGTGATGTGTTGAAGTCTCCAACGGCTAGTATGATCGAATCGGTTGGGTCATGGCTATCAAAATGGTAATTTATTGATTCATGTCTCCAACTTGTCTTTGATAAAGTGTCTGTCTACTTCCACATGTTCCGTTCGATTATGTTGTATGAGATATTCTGATATCTGAACGGCAACTTCATTATCAGACATCATCTCGCTTCTATCTTAAGGACGAAAGGCACTTTCAGTTAAGAGTTTTCCTATCCGTAAAACTTCTGCAACTCCTCATGATATTCCACTGAATTCTGCTTCGGCACTAAACAGAGAGATTACCTTTTTTTCTTGCTCCTCCATGTCACCAAATTTCCACTACCTAGGGTAAAGTACCCTAAAGTTGACCTCCCATATCCCTTGTCCCCCGCCCAGTCTGCATCTGTGTAGATGTGGGTTTCTAGATGACCGCTTGCTTTAAACAGTATTCCATGACCTGATGTTCATTTGAGATATCTGATAACCATATGAGAAGTTTGTGGTTGGTGGATGAATTGACTAATCACTCCTATGGCGTATGATATATCTGGGCGGGAATGTGAGAGGTAAGTCAGTTTCCCCGCAATGGGTTGATATCTTTCTTTTTCTGTTGACTTCGCCTTTTCTTCTATATATAGTTTTTGTTTCATTATCATCGGAGTCTCTACTGGTTTTCAGTTAATCATTCAAGTTTCTGCAAATAAGTCTAGAACATATTTTTTCTTGCATATGAAAATCCCTCATTTTGACATCAGTACTTGAATTCCAAGAAAGTACTTAAGTCTGCTAAGATCTTTCATCTCGAACTCTTGGAACAAGTTCTTCCTTAGTTCTGCTACTTCTTCTACGCTATCTCTTCTAATTATCATATCATCAACGTAGATAATTAAACAGGTTACCAGTTTGTTTCTCCTTTTAAGGAACAAGGTGTGATCAGATTTCCTTTATTTGAAGCCATATTTCTTAATGGCTATGGTGAATCTCCCAAACCATGCTTGGGTGGATTGTTCAATTCGTAGATAGATTTCTTAAGACACACATCCCCAAGTTTAAAGTCCTCCGTGAAACCAGGCGGAGCTTTCATGTACACTTTTTCATTTAACTCCCCATGTAGGAAAGCATTTTTAACATCAAACTTGTGACAACCCGTTCGAAAATACCGGGTCAAACCTATACTTTGACTATATATATATACGTATATACATGTGCCTAACTTGAACTAGTAGTAATATTAGTAAATACTGTGCACGTAAACGTCCACCCTTGACAACTTCCCACATTTGTACTGGAAGAACAAACCCATACCAAAATCAAAAGTTCACCACGAGATCGGTGGAACTTTAAAAACAAGAAAAACTGAAAATATAAAATGACTTTTATATTTTACCAAAACAGTGTCGTGAGAAATCACACCGACACTCGACAAGGTCTTTGAGCAAACATTTTATTTAGTATAAAATATTCGAGCTCGAAGCGGATTAAAACAGTTATTTATTTTCTCAACGCGGTACACGAGCAAATAAAATAAATAAAACTAAAATTTCTAAATAATTAATTTACGACCAAAACAATAATTGTTTAACAATATTGAAGCCTCTTAATAAATTTAGAAACTTGTCTCGACCAAAACGGTAGAACGATTCGGTATGAATCGCCCGTATACCGAATTGGGCCCGACTCGACCCAATAACACAAAACGAACGAACCGAGCCCAAAAACATGACCCGACGAGTCAACGACAATCTAAAACTCAAACATATCGATCCCGACTAAATTTGGTGAATAACGAAACAAACCGTGCGAAAATCGAAGAAAGCCCCGCATACCCGCCCGACACGAACTACACCGGCCCAATAAATGTTTTATAATTTTCAGTCCATTCAAAGTTTCAATCAACTTTTTTGTGCTTATTTTATGGAAACGCTATATTTTATATTTCGTAATTTTATAAAACATCCCGGTAAACTTGTTAGTTTTTTATAAAACTAATACCACCTAATTACTTAAACCCCACATAATATCTCCTTAACCCTACTCCTAACCTAGGTTAAACCCTAAACCTAACCATGGTTTAGGTTATCTTGCAAGATCAAGCATAAGATATCATCATGTGTCTAAATGATATTTATCCCATTCCTCCAAAACCATTTCCACACTCAAAACCACCTATAAAAACCACCACCTCACATCCTCCTCCTCATAACCGGCGACACCACCACCACTCCTCCCTCTCGACGTCGGCCCCAGCCACCACCACCGCAGCTCCTTGCTGCCGTCACCAATCCGTCGCCGCCCCAGCCCCAGCCGCTGCCACTGGTGAGCACCGCCACCTCCTCTCCCGTCGCAACCTTGAACCGCCACCACCATCATCATCCTCATTATCATCCATCGCCACCACCACCACCCCCATCATTGTCGACCATCATCATCATCATCATCTGCCACCACCATAGTCATCATCATCACCACCACCATTAGCCACCACCACCATTAGCCACCACCACCCATAACCACATTCATCACCATCATCATCATCTCGATCGCCATCATCACCATCATCGAACGCCGTCACCACCACCATCATCTTCATCGGCCGCCATCACCGCCGCCATCAACTATCACCACCGCCGCCTTCGACCACCACCACCTCCTAAAAGCTTGCTCGTTGTAAGCTTCTAAGTCACACTTTCTTTCATTTCTTTGATTTGAAAGTTCACCCGAAAGATCCAATGAGTCTTGATGATCTCGTTTTCATTCCGGGTTAAAAACCCACATAAAATGATGAACTACTTTTCTTTTTACATTCCTTAAATCGAACTACAATGTGATGCTCTCGGAGCTTAATATTGTCACATTGTGGGTCTTGAAACGTAAAAACTGAGTGATGAGCCGAAGGATATACTCGCAAGTATCCAAGCTGGAGATTGATTCACGAAATGGTTATGATTTTATGTTAGTAAAAATGGTCATCCGAAAGCCTAAAATGTTTATACAAAGTTAAAAGAAATCATTAGATTTCTTAAACACTAATAAACACTTAACAACTAAAAAGAAATGGTAACTTATACTTACACTAAACGTTGTCTAATTAAACAAGTCAAAGACGACGACTAAACTAGTTAACTCACATACTCACGATTTTTATTGTTAAACCTAGCTTAAACGGCATTATATGACTTGATTTGTTGATGAAATAACCGACGCGAAGACATGGTTTGAAGCCTATTTATAGGCTGAACCTAACGAAGATTTTTTTCTAAAAATGTTAGTCATTTTTTATAGCTAAAAAATAGATGGAAAGGTTTGATAAAAGACTATAATGTTTTTTTCCGGATAAACAAGTAATCCTTGTTTTTATATAACAAATGTAGATTTTTAAAGATCGGACAAAGATAACTAAACAAACACGACGGACCGAAACTCTTTCGGTATTATCTCGTCGTAAAGATATAACTAAAACTTACGTCTTGATTATATTTTTCTAAGAACTTGAACACTTATAAGTTTCGATTAAGACTAAAAGGTTTTGGACTTGTCATTTGATTTCAAGGAAAAATATATAAATCATACTGTTAGAAAGCTTATCTTACAAAGTCCTTGAATTCACAATAATAATAGTACCTACTATTATTAACATACTTCGAATCAACAACACAAATACAAGTAAAATAAAACATTTATTTTCACCAAGTATATATATACGTTCGAACTCGAAAATAATAAACTAACTTTATTTTCATCAAAGTTCCATCGTCAAATTATTAACTTCCTTATGACTAAAGCAATCAACGCTTTCTTACACAGGTTATAACAATTATTTGAATAATAATTTGTAACTTATACGCGTAGTTACTTATCAATAACTACGAGCGTAGGACCAGACATAAAACAAACAACGAAATAAATAATACATATTATTTATCGTAATATTTGAGATCTAAAATAAATATATATTTTCATATATATTCCTACAAATCTTTGAATAATTATTCGACTAATTATTATTTATTTCGATCCATATGTTTATTTGTTTTAAATATCATAGCAAGTCTAAATATTTATACAACTAATAAACGTTACGAACGGGTTTTCCAAACATACAAACGGGAATAAGTTGTCAAGACTCGACCAGGATCATTGGGTGACTAAACGTTATTCAAACCAAACCAAGGAACTAAATCATGTCTATTATTATTATCAATATTAGGACATCGGTTACTTACAGCTCGTATCAGCTGTCACGATCATTCACCTGGAACATGTGAGTTTCACGACCCCTTTCTTTTAAAATTGTTTAAATACTATGGGGGAGAAATCATGATCAAACAAATCTTTTTACATGATATTATGGTACAACTGTTACGCCTTATTGATTATCTGTTCTTTCATACCCCTTCATAGTAATTTGTTATACAAGATATTGCTACAAATTCCACCAACAATTGATTTCAATTAGTTCCTGTAACGAAACGATAACTAGTGAATAGATCTATTTGGGCTGACAACCCTGCCTAGCGGGTCGCTCCAGTTCTGACTCACCAGTAACAGTCACGGGGTACATGTCAGTTATTCTATGCCATTTGTATTTCTTGGGGGAAGTTACCATTGGTGGGTAAATCTTTTAGTCTTTGAAATTAAGCTACAGGTAGATCAATGTAACGACAAGTAACCATTATAATATCATGTATATCATTAACTATTTTACAAATACATTTTGTAGAGTCCTAAACATGTGAACTCACCAACATTACGTTGACCCTTTCAAACTCATGTATTTCTCAGGTAACTAAGATCCTCTCGATGTGCAAATGGGAAGTCTGTCAAACAAAAGGGCCTGCATTAGGAATGGAGTCATGGTCACCTTTTACTATCTAAATAAATCATGAACAATCGTATTTCTTATCGTAACATTCTCGTTTTAGTATTGTAAGACAATGTTATCTTCTATATAATCCGCTCCAAACTTTGATAACATACTTAGTTTTCAAACGTAAACAAAACTGATAGAGGTCATTCCTTGTATCCATGACTGTGACCCCATGACGTCACATGCCCACGTAATCAGGAACATCGGGGTGTGACAGATTGGTATCAGAGCCGTGGTTATAGCGAACTAGGTAACAGAAACAAAGAAACCTACACTATAGCCCGCTCTACGAGACTTCCATTTGCATACAAGACTCGCTACCAATGTCATGAGGTACACATATTAAAAAAAATGTGTGTCATAAATCTATGTGTGGTCTTGATGTAATTATGCGTATATTTTCTGCTTTGCTTATATATATATGACTGTTACTGCCATTATGTTGTCTTGGAACATGTATCGCAGAGATGACTTCAGAGCAAGTCATTTGCATATCTTCCAGGGCAAAGCATAGTGCATCTACACCAAAACACACACCTCCTACACCGCACAACATTGCACCTACTGCCACAGACATCCTACCTACCAAGCCCGCTACCGGCGCGATTTACCACCGGACATCAGACGACATCGCCAAGGAGCCTACCGAGGTTAACTTTGGAACCATCACCGCACCTCTCTCCACCAACGCTATCGGCATAGCCGAGGCCGACGCCGTTATAGCAGCCGCCACTGCACTTCTTGCCTCCACCGAGGTTCCTCAAGTGCATGAGGACTCGGATATCCCGCCTAGCCGTACCCAGGCACACGGGGTCTATCGTCGTGTCCCTGATGATGGTAGACAGGGATCCACGCCATGGAAAACCGTGGGACTCCCTGAGAAACACCCTGCCTCTTCTGGACACCCTGACCAACCCGCTTCAAAGCAGAAGCGGTTGACTAATGCCCAAGACTTCGGATATCTTCTGGACGCCCTACGAAGGTGGCGTATCAGTGAGGGTCTCCCTAGCACTCACGAGGTTGGAGAGTCTTCACTACGGCCTCCACACGCCTGAGTATCCCAGCTCTGATCGGGGAGCCTGTCAGCGAGACAGTCCAGCTCCTCGTAACCCGCATTCGCCGCCACGAGAATAGGCTAGATACAATGGAGATCGACATCCCGAGGCGCCGTCTTCTAAGGATCTGATGGAGATTGAGATGCGAGTGACCTTAGTAGAAGAAGTCCTAGCCTCTACCATTGCCGATATGGACACAATGATGGCCTAGTATACTGCAGTATGTAGCTTAGACGCCGACACCTTCATCCTACAAGACCATCTGGAATACCGAGTCATCTCTTTGGAGAACTACATCGCCGCCAACCAGGCCTACCTCACCACCATCTTCCAAACCCTAGCACTTCTAGCACCACCAGCAAGACCTTTTTAGGTATTACATCACTGTGGACGTACGTCCACAAATTTTGACATTTTGGGAAACAAATTCGGATATGTATGTTTTAACGGGTCAGAGCACCCCTAACACTACTTATATTAGATATAAAGGATGTTTTAAAACTATAACTTGAATATTTTGTTTCTTATATGTAATATTCGTATGTAATGCTAATGATAACGCTTATGGTTATGCGATGGTTGTTTGGTTGTGACGTTGTGATATTATATCTATATATACGATCCTATACATTCTATATATGTATGTATTTATGTATATATATATATATATATATATATATATATATATATATATACCATCTGAATTATCCTATATCTCATCGCTTAGAAAGCCTAGAGTAGGACATGCCTCCTAGACGTAGCGCCGAAACCAACGCGCCCCCACCAATGATGAATGCCGCCGACGTCGAGGCGCTAATCACTGAACGAGTCGCTGAAGCAGTCGCCGCTAGTGAAACACAACGAGAACACGATAGGCAACACAACAACTCACCCCGCGGTAAAATCGTGTACCCAAAATGTTGAAAACAGAATATAGACTGCTCTTCGGAAATTATATTCATCGTTTCACAACTAACATTTCAGGTCCACGTGAGTGTTCCTATAAGAACTTCATGAACTGCAAATCCACAAACTTCAAAGGCACGAAAGGTGTCGTGGGCTTGATCCGATGGTTCGAGAAGGCCGAGTCTGTGTTTCGCATCAGCAATTGTCCCGATGGCTACAAGGTCAAGTACGCCACCTGTACGTTCATTGATGGCGCATTAACGTGGTGGAACTCCCACGCCAATTCCATGGGAATAGACCTAGCCTATGCCATAACATGGGAAGAGCTCAAGCAACTTCTGCGAGACGAATATTATCCTCACGAAGAACTACAGAAACTCGAAACAGAGTTTTGGGGGACTAACCATGAACGGTTCTAACGTCGCCGGATACACCAAAAGATTTCACGAACTCACACACCTTTGCTCGACCATGGTAACGCCACCATACAAGAAGATTGAAAGATACATTTGGGGACTTGCGCCACACATCCAAGGAAACGTCCATGCATCTAAACCAACTAATTTCCAAGAAGCCGTGCGTCTAGCACATAGCCTAGTCTACCAAGCCACCCGCCAGGGTATAGCCTTTGATAAGAAGAATCCCGAAATCAAACCCGTAGAGGTCAGTGTGACCACCTCATCAGGAACGAAGCAAGACAACAAAAGGAAAAGAGATTTCTGGAAGAGCAGAAACGATAAGAACTCGGAAGAAGTTCCCGAGGAGAGCCCAAAACCGGTGAAGATCCATGCTACTACTGCCCTCGGGCAGGAGCATAGACGGTCAATTTACACTGGTAACGCACCCTTGTGCAACAAGTGCAACCTTCACCACACCCTCGACTGCGGAAATATGTTTTGCACTCACTGCAAGGCCAAAGGCCACATTACTCGCAATTGCCCAGATCGCGCATGCTTCAATTGTGGTGCCATTGGTCATTGGAAGAGGGATTGCCCGAAGGCAAAGAACCAGAACTCCAATCATGCAACGTAGTGACGGGTACGTTTCTATTCAACCACCATTATGCCTCCGTACTATTCGATACCGGTGCCGGTAAAAACTTCATGTCTACCGATTTTAGTCAAATATTTAAAATCACTCATGTTGCCTTAGACAGTAAGTTCACCGCAGAATTAACAAATAGTGAGATAATAGAAAATGGAGAAATCTACAAGAGATGTCCAGTAGAACCCTTCGAACATTTTTTTGACATCGACTTAATGCCTGTCGAATTAGGAAGCTTCGATGTTGTCATCAGAATGGATTGGTTAGCTAAGAACCATGCCAAAATCATCTAGCATGAGAAGATAGTTTGAGTGCCACTAGTAGACGGTAACACTCTTAACGTGCAAGGCGAAAAGAGTGGAGCCCAGCTACACATCATATCTAATATGAAAGCACGAAAATTCCTTCAGAGAGGATGCCACGCCATTTTAGCACACGTCACGGAGAAGGAGCCTAAGGAGAAACGTGTTGAAGACATACCAACAGTCCACGAATTTCCAGAAGTATTCCTGAAGACTTGCCCGATCTACCACCCCTTCAACAAGAACTATCTAGACAACTACAAGAGTTGTTAGAAAAAGGATTTATCCACTACCAAGAATCAACGACTTGTTTGACCAACTCCAAGGTTCAAGCTACTACTCCAAGATCGACCTGAGATCAGGTTATCACCAACTTCAAGTGAGAGGTGGAGACGTATCAAAGACAGCGTTAAGAACATGTTACGACCACTACGAGTTTCTAGTAATGTCGTTTAGTTTGACCAACGCACCAGCAGTGTTCATGGACTTACTGAACTGTGTGTGCAAACCTTACTTGGATAAATTTATTACTGTGTTCATCAATTATATTCTGATCTACTCATGTAGTAAGGAAGAACATGAGCAACATCTAAGACTTATCTTGGGATTACTAAAGATGGAAGAGCTGTACGCAAAATTTTCCAAATACAACTTTTGGATATGCGAAGTTCATTTCTTAGGCCATATGATCAACAACAAGGTATTCATGTAGATTCCCTCAAAGGTAGAAGCTATCAAGAGCTAGATCAGGATACGACGCTATTTGGGTTATAGTAGATCAACTGACAAAATCAACGCACTTCCTACCGATCAAGGAAACGGACAACATGAAGAGACGAACCAAGACCTATATGAAAGAAGTCGTGTCGCAACACGGAGTGCCTATCTCTATCATTTCTGACTGCGACAGTCATTTTGGCAATCTCTCTAGAAAACTTTGGGTACTCGCCTCGACATGTGTACTACCTACCATCCGCAAACAGATGGCCAAAGTGAGAGAACCATCTAAACGCTCGAGATTATGTTGCAAGCATGTGTGATTGACTTTGGACTCAATTGGGATGACCACCTGCCTCTTGCAGAATTCTCCTATGACAACAGTTATCACACAAGCATTCAAGCCGCACCATTCGAGACACTTTATGGAAGAAAGTGCAAATCACCGCTCTGTTGGACTGAAATTGGCAACAACCAGTTAACAGGTCCCGAGTTATTCTTCAAAACAACCGAGAGAATATTCCAAGTCAAAAACCCTCTGAAAGACGCTAGAGAACGACATAAGAACTATGCCAACAAAATGCCATAAACCATTGAAGTTCAAAAAGGACGACCGCGTCATGCTGAAAGTGTCATCTTGGAAAGGTGTCATCAGATTCGGCAACGAGAAAAGCTAAACTCTCGTTACATCGATCCTTTCGAGATCATAGAAATAATTGGCCCAGTCGCCTATAGACAACTCCTACCTGATAAGTTAAGTAGCGTACATAACGTCTTCGACGTCTGAAATCCAAAATGTGTTTATCCGACGACCCACTCATCGTCCCGCTTGACAAAGCTCAAGTCGACGAAACCCTTCACTTCGTAGAAAACCCCGTAGAAATGCATGACTGCAAGGTCAAAAGACTTAAAATGTAGCCGCATTCCCATCATAAGGATATGTTGGAACTCTCGACGAAGCCCAGAGTACACCAGGGAACGTAAGAATCAGATGCGTCAGAAATAACCCCATATGTTCGACGATGTCACTTCCACCAGTACTCAGAACTAAATTTCGGGACGAAATTATTTCAACTGGAGGAGAATATGACAACCCGTCCGAAAATACCGGGTCAAACCTATACTTTGACTATATATATACGTATATACATGTGCCTAACTTGAACTAGTAGTAATATTAGTAAATACTGTGCACGTAAACGTCCACCCTTGAACTAGTAGTATTATTAGTAAATACTGTACACTAACTAAAACTCTAGTTAGTTTTAATAGTATAAAATATTCGAGCTCGAAGCGGATCAAAACAGTTATTTATTTTCTGAACGCGGTACGCGAGCAAATAAAATATATAAAACTAAAATATCTAAATAATTAATTTACGACCAAAAAAATAATTGTTTAACAACATTGAAGCCTCGTAATAAATTTAGAAACTTGTCTCGACCAGAACGGTAGAACGATTCGGTATGAATCGCCCGTATACCGAATTGGGCCCGACTCGGCCCAATAACGCAAAACGAACGAACCGAGCCCAAAAACATGACCCGACGAGTCAACGACAATCTAAAACTCAAACATATCGATCCCGACTAATTTTGGTGAATAACAAAACAAACCTCGCGAAAATCGGAGAAAGCCCGGCATACCGGCCCGACACGGACTACACCGGCCCAATAACCGTTTTATAATTTTCGGCCCATTCAAAGTTTCCATTAACTTTTTTGTGTTTATTTTTTGGAAACGCTATATTTTATATTTCGTAATTTTATAAGATATCCAGGTAAAATTGTTAGTTTTTATAAAACTAATACCACCTAATTACTTAAACCCCACAAAATATATTCCTTAACCCTACTCCTAACCTAGGTTAAACCCTAAACCTAACCATGGTTTAGGTTATCTTGCAAGATCAAGCATAAGATATCATCACGTGTCTAAAGGACAATCATCACATTCCTCCAAAACCATTTCCACACTCAAAACCACCTACAAAAACCACCACCTCACATCCTCCTCCTCATAACCGGCGACAACACCACCGCTCCTCCCTCTCAACGCCGGCCCCAGCCACCACCACTGCAGCTCCTTGTTGCCGTCTCCAATCCGGCGTCGCCCCAGCCCAGCCACCGCCGCTGGTGATCACCGCCACCTCCTCTCCCGTCGCAACCTTGAACCGCCACCACCATCATCATCCTCATTATCATCCATCGCCACCACCACCATCCCCATCATCGTCGACCATCATCATCATCATCATCCACTACCACCATCATCATCATCATCCGCCACCACCATCGTCATCATCATCCACCACCACCATCAGCCACCACCACCCGTAACCACCTTCACCACCATCATCATCATCTCGATCGCCATCATCACCATCATCGAACGCCGCCACCGCCACCATCATCTTCATCGGCCGCCATCACCGCCGCCTCCTCAAAGGTTGCTCATTGTAAGCTTCTAAGCCACACTTTCTTTCATTTCATTGATTTGAAAGTTCACCCGAAAGATCCAATGAGTCTTGATGATCTCGTTTTCATTCTGGGTTAAAAACCCACATAAAATGATGAACTTCTTACTTTTCTTTTTACATTCCTTGAATCGAACTACAATGTGATGCTCTCGGAGCTTAATATTGTCACATTTTGGGTCTTGAAACGGAAAAACCGAGTGATGAGCCGAAGGGTATACTCGCAAGTATCCAAGCTCGAGATTGATTCACGAAATGGTTATGATTTTATGTTAGTAAAAATGGTCATCCGAAAGCCTAAAATGTTTATACAAAGTTAAAAGAAATCATTAGATTTCTTAAACACTAATAAACACTTAACAACTAAAAAGAAATGGTAACCTATACTTACACTAAACGTTGACTAATTAAACAAGTCAAAGACGACGACTAAACTAGTTAACTCACACACTCATGAAATTTTATTGTTAAACCGAGCTTAAACGACATTATATGACTTGATTTGTTGATGAAATAACTGACGCGAAGACATGGTTTGAAGCCTATTTATAGGCTGAACCTAACAAAAATTTTTTCTAAAAATGTTAGTCATTTTTTATAGCTAAAAATAGACCGAAAGGTTTGATAAAAGACTATAATGTTTTTTTTTTCGGATAAACAAGTATTCCTTGTTTAAAAATAACAAATGTAGATTTTTAAAGATCGGACAAAGATAACTAAACAAACACGACGGACCGAAACTCTTTCGGTCTTATCTCATCGTAAAGATCTAACTAAAACTTACGTCTTGATTATATTTTTCTAAGAACTTGAAAACTAATAAGTTTCGATTAAGACTAAAAGGTTTTGGACTTCTCATTTGATTTCAAGGAAAAATATATAAATCAAACCGTTAGAAAGCTTATCTTACAAAGTTCTCGAAGTCACAATAATAATAATAGTACCTTCTATTATTAACATACTTCGAATCAACAATACAAATACAAGGAAAATAAAACATTTATTTTCACCAAGTATATATATACGTTCGAACTCGAAAATAATAAACTAACTTTATTTTCATCAAAGTTCCATCGTAAAATTATTAACTTCCTTATGACTAAAGCAATCAACGTTTTCTTACACAGGTTATAACAATAATTTGAATAATAATTTGTTACTTATACGCGTAGTTACTTATCTATAACTACGAGCGTGGGACCAAACATAAAACAAACAACGGAATAAATAATACATATTATTTATCGTAATATTTGAGATCTAAAATAAATATATATGTTCATATATATTCCTACAAATCTTTGAATAATTATTCGACGAATAATTATTTACTTCGATCCATATGTTTAATTGTTTTAAATATCATAGCAAGTCTAAATATTTATACAACTAATAAACGTTACGAACGGGTTTTCCAAACATACAAACGGGAATAAGTTGTCAAGACTCGACCAGGATCATTGGGTGACTAAACGTTATTCAAACCAAACCAAGGAACTAAATCATGTCTATTATTATTATCAGTATTAGGACATCGGTTACTTACCAGATCGTATTAGCTGTCACGATCATTCACCTCGAACAGGTGAGTTTCACGACCCCTTTCTTTTAAAACTGTTTAAATACTGTGGGGGAGAAATCATGATCAAACAAATCCTTTTACATGATATTATGGTACAACTGTTACGCCTTATTGATTATATGTTCTTTTATACCCCTTCATAGTAATTTGTTATACAACATATTGCTACAAATCCCACCAACAATTGATTCCAACTAGTTCCTGTAACGAAACGATAACTAGTGAATAGATCTATTTGGGTTGACAACCCTTCCCTAGCTATTCGCTCTAGTTCTTACTCACCGGTAACAGTCAAAGGGTACATGTCAGTTATTCTATGCCATTGGTATTTCTTGGGGGAAGTTACCATAGGTGCGTAAATCTGTTAGTGTTTGAAATCAAGGTACATGTAGATCAATGCAATGACCAGTAACCATTATTATATCATGTATATCATCAATTATTTTAAAAATGCATTTTGTAGAGTCCTAAACATGTGAACTCACCAACATTACGTTGACCCTTTCAAACTCATGTATTTCTTAGGTAACTAAGATCGCTCTCGGTATGCAAATGGGAAGTCAGTCAAACAACAGGGCCTGCATTAGGAATGGAGTCATGGTCACCTTTTACTATCTAAATAAATCATGAACAATCGTATTTCTGATCGTAACGTTCTCGTTTCAGTATTGTAAGACAATGTTATCTTTTATATAATCTGCTGCAAACTTTGATAACTTACTTGGTTTTCAAACGTAAACAAAACTGATAGAGGTCGTTCCTTGTATACACGACTATGACCCCATGATGTCACATGCCCACGTAATCGGGAACATCGGGGTGTGACAAAACTGATGAAGTGGCCATTCTTTGTTTGCAGCTATGGAAAATAGGACCCCGGTTGTATCAATCTTTGTAACTAGAGAGAAAGTCTCCGCATAGTCAATACCATATGTTTGAGTGTAGCGTTTTGCTACCAACCTTGCTTTATATCTCTCAACAGTTCCATCGCATTTATGTTTCACTGTAAAGATCCAATGACATCCTACTGGCTGCCTTTTTCCGACTGGAAGGGCACATTTTCCCATGTGTCGCTCTTTATTAAGGTTTCCATCTCATTTCCCATTGCATCTACATTAAGTGGAGTATCCTTGGAGTACTATGAGGCGGTAAATGCCCAGGCTTTGTCGAACATATTTCCTTTACCTATATTAGCCATAGGATATCTAGATCCCCGGGACTCCTATTCTAGAGTGTATCGTTTTGGAGGAACCCCTCTGTTCGTTCTTGGTGGTAACACATATCCTCCTATTGATTGTTCATATGCTTCTTCAGTTTCATGATTAGAAGTAACAGTTTCAATATTGTCAGATGACTAGAGACCCGTGAGTGTTACTAACCTCATATGTCAGGTTGGGAAGCTGATATAGGGTGGCACTTGAGTTGGGATTCTCATACTGTGTGGAAGGGTCAAATGATTCTTCTAAAGTTGAAGTTTCTTTGTCTTGGGTACTATGATTATCCTGATTATTGTGATCATTTTCCTCGAGTGTCACCTAAATGTACTCCAACCAACCCAGTGTGTCGGAATACTCCTTCTCCCTTGGACCACTGTGTTGGGTGGCATAGTACTTAGTTTCAAGAAAATCATAGTTCATAGTAGTGAACATGTGACGGGTCTGTGGGTTATAACATCTATAGTCTTTCTGATTTACTCCATATCCAACAAAAAACATATTTTCTGCACATGGCTCAAGCTTGTTCTGATGCGATTAGAGTATATGGACAAATATATGCACATGGCTTAAAGCAGTAGAGTTGACAAGTAAATATCAACTTTGGAGCACTTAAAATCTTCAAAGTAAGAGCCAAGGCTCTGATACCACTTGTGGGATCGAGATTTAAACACTTAGTTCAATTACAAGATTTACTTGTAAGATTAACCTTGCGGAATTAAGTTAATCTCCACTCTACTTATCGGGTTAACACTTGTACATAATAGTTGTTTGCATAAAGATAGTAACAAAAGAAGTTAACTTTACTCGGCACTATATGCATTAACTCAACAATATTATTACACAGTGTTCATGCATACATTCATGCGTACAAAATGTTGAGACCTAACTATGCTATATATAGTGCTAAGGGAAATCAATGATAGCCATTGATTTCCATGCAATCATCTTAACAGTAGATTACAAAAGTCAAACTAACTACCAAAAGAATAATCTTCGATTGATGGGCTTGATGGCGTGTGATCAGCAACATACCAAAAGAGGAGAGCGGCTTAGATAGTAAAAGAAGCAACCAGGATGCTTTAACAACAAAATGACAGCTGATAAGATGTTGCAGGAGAAATCCGGTTGAACTCTTTATATTATGGATAAAAGAGTTCACCCGGAATATTCACTTTTGATACAAAAGGCTTCTTCCGGTTAAAGTGTCTTTTCCTCTTAGACTAAGACTTCCGCTTGAACCTAGTTTAGCCGGAACTTCTTCAAATTTAATCTTCAACCGAAATATCAAAAGCGATATTCCTGACACTAATCAATGCCTTATTTGCTTAAGGGTATATGTGAACTTATATGGTATAAATTAAATGTGCACATGTTGAAACCGTTATGTAACTAATATTCGAGATAACTAGGCAGATGGTACATGCCGCAAAGCGCGAAGTTACCATCTTATTGACATTCATTAAGGAGAACTTTATTGGATTTTCTTGGTTTAACCTAGAATGACTTTTGATCGAATAATTACTTCCAATATGTATGGTTCAGATGAGAGTAAAGTGTTTTGTCAAGATGAGAGTAAACTTTTATTCAATACATAAGTGTGATGAGTTAATTGTTATGATTACAAATCGAGATTCATATGTTTATCTAATATTGGTCAACTTAAGTTTCTATCATCGGTGCTCCTAACTATGAGTGTCGAAGTAGCTAACCTTATTAGTTACCTGAAAAACATGCGTAGAAGTGTAAACTAGAAATAGTTAGTGAGTTCGAAGATTTAAGTTTCGAATAAACAATAAGTCATAAGAATAAATTTTGCTATGTTATGATTACTATTTGAATATGCAATCTACATGAGCCAAAGCGAATCCCGACCCAACCAAGAATAAATATTGCCATGTTATAAGAATAAACCCCTATCCCTCTCTTGGTTTTTCTAACCCAAACTGAATCCCAACCCAACCATGAACTAAACCCATTTGGTTAGTCTTGTACCATGAATCAGATCACCACCCTATAAGCATGTTTCCCGCATGCATGTATGCTATAGTCAACTCCCCTTTCCCCATGCATGACATCCACTTTCCCAATAAGTCTAATCTTGTCCCATACATCATTTTACCCATTGGATTCTATGTCCCCTAATTGGCTACTTAAATCCACACATCTTCTTAATTGTAAGACACCATAACTCCTCTCTCCCTTTCAAAGGGGAAGCTTTTAAAAGGCCAGACCGGGTCTCGGCCCGGTCCGTTTTTTCGCTCTGTAGTGTAAATTTATACTCGTTCGGTGCAAAAATTTTTTATATACTTAGTCCGGCCCTATCCGTCTTTAGTCACGCCCCATCCCCATTTCGACCCAAGCTTCGCCCCTGCTCCCTTTCCTTTGTGCTCTCGGTTGAAACCGAAAACACACACCACCACTTCATAAAATTTCCTTCTTGTCTTAAGCCTTTAAAGATTCAAGAGTTCATCTTCTAGCTAATCTAAGTGTTGAGTCAAGCTCCAAACTCATCTTTTCCTCTAACCTTGCTTGCCTAAAGCGAGATTTCTTTCGTGTAACTTCTTTATCTTCTTTCATTTTACATTCATAACTTAAATCACCCGACACAACATGTTTTTATAGTATTTGTATAAAAATCAAATTAATATCATTTTATGACTTGTTTCATTTTACATTCGTAACTTAAATCACCAGACACAACTTGTTTTATAGAATTTGTATAAAAATCAAATTAGTACATTTTTATGACTTGGTTTTCATATTGAAGTATAAAAATGTGTTTATATGTTACTAAAAATGAGTTTATGAAGCCTTCTTAGTGATGTCAAATGTAGAATCGGGCTACCAAGGATAACTGGATAGATAGAGATCTAGGACGAGCTATCAAGGCAGTTCGACTACAAGGGGAGGATTACAAGTCTTCTGGTGAGCAGTCGACTCGGAAATCGGTGTCTGAGTGCAAGTCTTCTGGTGAGCAGTCGACTCGGCAGTTGAGGTCTCCTGGTGATCAGTCAACTCGGCAGTGAGATCTTATACTGGAACCTGCAAAACAGAAGCGCCATTGTTCTTGGGGAGCAGGACAGGGTGTCCTGCGACCAAGCTCGGGCGTGAGAATAAGTATGCATTTCAAGAGATCAAGAGTAATCAAACGAGAGAGAGCGTAATGACTTAAGTTCTGAAAATTTACCTTGTGGTTGAGGGTATTTATAACCCTCAACCTTTGTCTCGTAGTGCTGTCAATGTCAGGTTCCCCAAGTAGCATGTTGTAGGTCTGGCATCTGGACTGTGTCAAAGAACCACAGTAGCTGTTTTGGGTAACCACATTGGTTGTAGTGTCAGGTCGAGTCCTGGGACGCCGACCGGTGTGTATGAGCGTTGGTATGTACATACCTGTCTCTTCCTTAGGAGTCCGACCCCTGATCGGGTCGGTAGGTTGACTCTTAAGGTGTCGTCAGTCGACCTGTCAGGGTTCGACCACGGTAGGTTGGTTTAGTATTGAGGGTCACTAGTCGCCCTGGTGACTAATGACTGGCAGTCGACCTTGTGAGGGTCGACTGGTCATAGGGTTTGTCACCAGTCGGCCTGGTGTCTTAGTGACTAGCAGTCGACCCTATCAAGGTCGACTGGTCATAAGGTTTGTCACCAGTCGGCCCGGTGGCTTAGTGACAGGCAGTCGACCCTGTTAAGGTCGAATGGTCATAAGGTTTGTCACCAGTCGCCCTGGTGGCTTAGTGATTGGCAGTCGACCCTGCCAAAGTCGACTGATCATAAGGTTTGTCACCAGTCAGCCTGGTGGCTTAGTGACTGGCAGTCGACCCTGTCAAGGTCGACTGGTCATAAGTTTTCTCGCCAGTCGGCTGGGTGACTTAGTGACTGCCAGTCGACCCTGTCAAGGTCAACTGGTCATAAGGTTTGTCACCAGTCGGTCTGGTGTCTAGTGAGTTTGTTTGTTTGAGGTAGAGTGCCTGGAATATGTGTTTATGTGATGTCACTCTGACCTAGACATACGTCATCATCAAACAAATGAAAGACTATGGTCGTGTTAAACTATGACAACCGACTATTTCAGGTCAATACCGATCCCAACATATTCATACATTGCATGTAACGTGCTCATACTAGACTTAATGCGTTTTAAATTGAGGTCTTTCTTTTCGTAAAAAAATCCATCATTTCATCTCACGCATCGGGAATTCGGTAAATTGCCGAATCACACATGCGATATAACCGACAACAATAAGTGTCGGTTATGTTTCAATTAAAAAAAATTCCTTTAAGGCCTAAAATATAATTTAACATTTAAATATATATGTACTTTGCATATTTTTTAACGTAAAATGTTACCGTTTTAATTTATAGCACCAATATTCTAATCATATATTTATTGCTAGGGAACAATTAAAATTGGAATACTTATTAAATATGTTTCTAATAAAAGAAAACATTTCCCCTCATGTTCGATTTTTACCCGTAATACCTGAAAAATACATTGTTTAACCTAGCTTTGTAAGTTAAATACTTACAAAACTCACATTTTCCTTCTCTTATCTTGTATGCCTTGCGACACAGACCACACACACATCACCTTTTTTTTTCTTCAAATTTACTATCCCCTAGTTTCTTTTTATGTAATTTTTTATACTACAACCTTTTACAATACAAGATCTTGTTCTTACAACTCCTTCAAATGACAACAGTTGAAAAAAACCACCCACATATCAATTTTCGAACCTTTCTGCACCCACCAAACCAAGGAACATTTATGAAACCATCCTAATACACGACTTTTCTCCACACCATCAAACACATCCTTTTCCTCCTCATCACCCATCTTAGCAATACCATATCTCAGCCCCATTCCTTTTTTAGGAACATCGTTCATTGAAAATTTAAATACTAAATTAAAATTACGAATGACAATACTGAATAGAGAATTACAGGGAACAATTACTGTAGAATCGGGCTACCAAAGAAGACTAGATAGTTAAGAACCTAGGACGAGTCAACTTAGCAGTCGGACTACAAGGAGAGTGGGAATGAGTCTTCAGGATGGCAGTCGACTCGGGTGCTGGATACTTGAACGATAACCTGCAAAACAGAAACGCCGTTGTTCTTGGTGGCAAGACAGGGTGTCCTGCGACCAAGCTCGGGCGTGAGAATAAGTATACGCTTCGAAAGATTAAGTGTAATCAGACGAGAGAGAATGCATTGAATGAATCTTTACCTGGTGGTTGAGGGGTATTTATAACCCTCAACCTTTGTCTTGTTCTGTAATTAATGCGATAGCCTCAAAGTGGAATGCTGCAGGTCTGGCATCCGAACAGTGTACAAGGGCCACAGCATCCCCTTTGGGTAATCACCTTGGTATTTGTGTTGGGTCGGATCTTTGGATGCCGACTAGTAAGTATGAGCATTGGTCTGTATCTACTCGTCTTGGACTGGTCACTTGGTGAAGTCCTTCTAGAGTAGGTTGGTTGTAGGTCGACCTCAGGTCGAGTCTTGTGTCAGTTGACCTTAGGTCGGGCCAAGTACGAGTCGAACCTGGGACAGGCCAGGTATGAGCTGACCTTGGGGCCCATCCGAGTATGAGTCGACCTTGGGGTCAGCCCAGTGTGGGTCGACGTTGGGGCAAGCCAAGTGTGGGTCGACCTAGGGGCAAGCCAAGTGTGGGTCGACCTAGGGGCAAGCCTTGTGTGAGTCGACCTTGGGGTCAGCCAAGTGTGAGTCAACCCTGGGCCAAGCCTTGCGTGAGTCGGTCATGGAGCAGGCTGATTGTGAGAGTCAACTTTCTGTATGTTGGACGGATGTTGAGAGTATGTGTACTTGTGACTTCATCCGAAATGGACATACGTCATCAGCCCCCCAGTCCGATATGTGGTAGTCTGGACACCGTTATCGGACTTTGAACGTGTAATCTCTTTTCCTTTTTTGCGTTGGCAGTGTTCTTTTCCTGTTTTTTGCTTTCGGTGGTCGAGTGGATTATCTATTGATATCCGACTGGTGTGTGTCGGATCTTGGGCTTTCTTGTTGGGCCTTAATGGGCCCTAGGGCGGTCACCTGTCTTGTCAGGGAAGTCGAATGGTTTCTCCTGGCTTTCTCTATAAATAGTCCCCTCTTCTCTTTATTCTTTCATATTTTCTCTGGCCTTGATTCGGCATACAGCTTTTCGAACGTGCCTTGATTCGAGTCGGTCTCGAGCGCTTTTGTCGGTCGGCTTTTCTTGTTTGTTGGTAAGCGACTCCTCTTGATTATCTTTCTTTGGTTAAGTTTCTTTTTTGAGTTCAAGTTAAGATATGGTTATAGCCAAAGGAATGGGTGAGTTTCACTCGACCTTGATCCAGAAAGCCCTAGATAACCATTGTAAGAGGTATGGGATATCGAAACTTTTAGGGCCCGGAGTTCCTTTGCCTGATAAGTCAATTCGTGAGCCTCCTGAGGGGAAAATTGGGTTGTATACCAAGTCGTTTATTACCGGCCAGCTTAGGGTTCCTCTTACCAAGTTTATTCTTAGTGTATTGCGTGATTACCGAGTACATGTCTCTCAGCTTCATCCTTTAGCGATTTTGAGGATAACTCATTTTGAGGTTGTCTGTAGATGGGTGGGTAAAGAGCCAAATCTTGGTGTTTTTCGTTAGTTTTTTAAGTTTGGTCGACAGGGAGACTGGTTCTCAGTAGAGCAGCGCTGAGTCCAGTATGACGATGGTACGATTAGCCCTTGTTATTTGTCCAAGGTTCCGACCAACTTAAAAGATTTCAAGGATAAATCTTTTTGGATCTCTGACAAGATATTGGATGTCCCTATCCCCTGGAAACCCACTAAGGCTTCATCGAAGTTGCATAAGGATGTGGAGGAGGGTTCTGAAGCCGAGACGGTCAAAGCTTTGGTCGACCTCCAGATTCCTTTAGGACCTTTTCCCGAAAGAGTGTTGATTCTAACTGGGCTTAGCCGGAATTGGCTTTCTCTTACCCGAAAGCCTTCTTTCAAATATGATGATCGGGGTAATTCCCTGTCGTCCCCTACTTCTTGTTTCGTTTTTTGTAGTATGACCCGTATGCTTATCCCTCATTTTTTTTCTTTATCTTTTGATATGCAGAGATGGATTTATTGTCTTATATCTCCTTTGAAGATGCTGAAGATGTTGTGCTGACTAGCAAGGCTTTGGGGCAGGGTGAAGAAGATCCTGTTCATTCGACCTCTCAACACCGTTATGAAGACTTTATTATTGAGGTTGATAAATGTACTGTGATTGGAAGTGCTTTGGGTGGACAATCTGACAAGTTGGTTACTCAAGAAGGTAAGGAGTCGAAGAGAAGGAAGAAGAAAGGGAAGCATGTCGAGTCGAGCGAGAAGACTGAGAAAACTTCAGAGGGTGAACGGGGTACCCATGTGAAACGCATGGCTAACGGGCCAACTTCTCCTAGTTGAAAAAAGAAATCTAAGTCTTCCACTGGGGATGCTGGGGGTCATTACAAGTTAACCGATGAGGTGGAGTCTTCTGAGCATGAAACATCGGGTCGGAAGCCGAGTGCCCAGGGTGGCCAGTCGAGTGGTGGTGCTGGTGGTGGTTCACCCGGGGATTCGCATGTGGTTAGTTTCTTTCCTTTGCCTTTGCTTATTGTTGGGCCGAGCAAGACTTTGACGAGTTTGTTCATCGGCTGAAGGATGATCCTGTTATGTCGACTGGCTCTAATCTTCATCCTGATACTTCTAAACGGTTGAACATTTCTTTGCAGAGGGCAAGGAGGGCTAAGATGTCCTGGTTATATGTTGATCCAGAGGCTGGGGACGAGTCGGATCGTTCTCCTGACCGAGAGATAGATCCTGCGGTAGCCGAGAGTATCTATTCTCCCGACTGGGAGTTGACTCACAAGTCTCGGCTCAACACGTTTTCCCTTTGCCGAGATTTTGCTCGCCTGTCTGTTCCCCCTGGTGAGGTTCTTGAGTTGGAGAAAGAGTCGCATGCTGAGGCCAGGCGCAAAGCCTATTTTAAACTTACTCGGGCCTATGCTTCTGGTGTGAATATGATTAGTCGAAATGCCCGACTGGAGAGAGATCTGAAGTCAGCTCAGTATGAGTTGCAAGTTGCTACAAAGGATCTTGCTGAGAAGAATCTGACGTAGAAGCCTTGAAAGTTAAGTATGCTCAATGTGACCCTGAAGAGGTTGCTGGTTTAAAAGAAGAGTTGAGAAAGTTGAGGGCCGAGAAAGCTAAACTTGAGAAGGCTAACTCGGTGTTACGCCGAGAGGCTGATGAGATGACTACCTCTCTCTCTGATCTTCGCAAGGCGCGAGAGGATGACTCGCATCGTCATAATGCCGAGCTATCAAAGTTAAAGCTTGAGAAGGATCGTATTGAGGGATTGTACAAGGGTGCGGTCAATCAGGCCAAGGTTTTGGGTGATGATCGACAGTGGCTTATCGAAGAAGGCTTCCGTTTCGTGCTTGACCGGTTGATGGGTAGTGCCGAGTTCCAGGAGATACTCGGTAAGTTCCAGAGTGTTGTCATGGCTCGTGGTGCTCATCTTGGTTATGTAGAAGGCTATGACCGAGCCATGCTTGGTGTGGGGAAAGAGACCGGTCGGTGTTATAAGGCGGCTTCCGAAGCGAATATGGCCGCTGCTACTGAGAAGTTCTCGAAAGAGACTTTTCCTTATCTTGATGCCCTGGCCGGATGCATTAACAAATCCATGGATGATCTCTGGTCCATTCAACCTAGGGCTACTCGATCTCAGGCTCCTGGTAACAAGATGACCGAGCCGAGTCCTGCTGCTGCTACTTTTGGTACCATCACCGCCCCTGTGAAGAAATAAGTAGTAGGCTATTTTCTTTATATTATCTATCAACTTTTGCCTTTCGGCTGTGCATTGTAACCGAATTAGCTTATGTTTGTTTTTCTTATTGCAATATCTCTTGTTAATATGTTTGCCTGTCGTGATAGAATTATGTTGCTTCCATATAATCAATGGTCGAATTATGGTTTTAGCCGAGTCGGCTGTCATCTTTAGTCGATGGTCGACTCATGGCGTAGTCGAGTCGGCTGTTGCTATTTGGTGATGGCATGTTATTGTCGAGATATATTAAGTGTTTAAAACCTGACTCTAGACTTATCATCATTCGAATTCCCAATATACAACCAAGTATTAGGGTCGGCATTCGTGAATGCCTTTTGTTAACCCTTATACGGGTCTTTTGAGGGGTCGATTTACATCATTGTCCAGGCCGAGTTGAGTTGACTGGACTCGTTGTGATGTGTTAGGTCGAGTCGATCGGTATCATTGTGATGTGTTAGGTCGAGTCAACCGGCATCATCATTCATGTTGTTTATTTTTTATTTTGTGTGTGTATACGGATGTACGGTCCGAGTTGTATCTATTTGTCAAGATATATATATGTATGTTATTGTGCATTTATACCTAGGTTCGACTGAAGTATTCCAGTCTATGTGGTCCAGACTTATGCCGAGTGCCTTCTGCGCCGAGTGTTAACTGCTCGATCGAGGCGACTTTGCTTTCTGCTGGTCACCCACTAATATAGAGCTGTGAGGAATGAACGATTATGTGTTTTCCTGTGTAGCCCGGTACGGATAACCATCTTACGAATGTTGCCTTCTAGTTTCTATCAGGAGCCGATCTGTCTATGCTGAAGTTGACTAATCCTTTGTTGCCTCCGTTTTTACTAGTGGCAAGGAGGCTTGCCTTCAGGCTTACCTATGATACTAGTTTGGTTGGTTCGCCAAGTGCAAAATGAGAACCATGTTGTTTTGTTAACTTACTATATATAATTAGGTCTAATGATAGTCAGTCGATATGTTAGATTGTAGTGGCTGTAGTTGCCGATTAGCATAAGTTATGCAAGAAATCATGGGAAAATTTGTTGTTGCATTGTATTATAACGGGACTTTATTAAATGCACGGATGATCAACAACGTACAAAAGCAGGGTCTAGTTGCCCTTAGTTCTACAAAAGGTAGGGTGTAGTCACCCTTAGTTCTACATATAACATTTTTTGAGTTGCATGCTATTCCAGTGTCGGGGAACTGGCTTGCCATTCATTGTAGCTAACTTGTAGGATCCCTTGGCGTGTGCTTCCATGATTTGATAGGGACCCTCCCAAGCTGGTCTGAGCTTCCCTTGGTCTTCCTGCCTACTTGCCTCGTTGCTTCTGAACACATAATCTCCGGGTCGAAATGTGATGGGTCGAACCTTCTGATTGTAGTATCCCTCTATTTGCTTTTTGTATTTGGCTTCACTGATGGCGGCCATGTCATGACGTTTTTGTGTTAGAGCCAGATTTACCAGGAGTTCTGTGTCATTTGTTGTCTCCGAGACATTTTCAGTTCGGAAAGTGGGTATTCTGATCTCGGCTGGGATGACAGCCTCTAAGCCGAAAGTGAGGCTGTATGGTGTATGCCCATGGCTAGTCCTTTCAGTTGTTCTGATTGCCCAGATGACACTTGGAAGTTCATTCAACCAACCTTTTCCCTCCTTGCCCAGCCTTGCTTTGATCCCTGAGACAATGGATCTGTTTGTTCTTTCCACTTGGCCATTTGCTTGTGGGTGGGCCACTGAGGTGAAGATTTGAGTGACTTGTAGCTCGCGACACCAGGACCTGAATGGGTTATCTGCAAATTGTTTTCCATTGTTCTAGATGGCTTTTCATGGAAAGCTCGTGATGGTAAGTAATTTGCTCAATGTTGGCAATGTATATTACCTGCAAATTGTTTTCCATTGTCTGAGACAATCTTTCCTGGAAGGCCATAGCGGCAGACAATTTGCTCCCATACGAAGTTGACAACTTGTTTACCTGCAGATTGATTCCATTGTCTGAGACAAAAGATCTACTACTTTAATTCCGGTTTCAAAAATAGATAATTTTGTATCTAACTGTGTAAAGGCAGGCGCGGATCTATGAATAGGAAATGTTGTGCTATTATCTACAGGACCTAAATTATCAATAGGCTCCCCAAGCACGTTGAAAATTCATCCGAGAGTTGCTCCACCGATTTGTTTGGAAAATCGTAGTGGTAGTGTAAGTTGTGTGAAAACAACATTAGAGTTGTGTGTATACCTGTGATTGTGGCTACTGCTTTGACCTCTGGCCACTTGGTAAAGTAGTCCACTGCCACGATGAGGAACTTGACTTGGCCTGCTGCTTCAGGAAAGGGTCCAACAATGTCTATCCCCCATTTGTAGAAAGGCCTGGGAGATGTTACCGGGATCATGTTGTGTTTCGGTACTCATTGCACACTGGCATGCATTTGGCACCCTTGACATTTGCGGATCTCCTTTTCAGTGTCCGTGTACATGGTCGGCCAATAGTAACCCATTGTCATCATTCGAGTCACTATTGATCTGGGACCTGAATGAGTCCCGCATATGCCTTCATGTAGTTCTCTCATCACATATTGGCCCTCCTCTGCTGTTAGATATTTTAGCCAAGGTTGTAGGTACGACATCTTGTAAAGCTTGTCGTTATGCATTGTGTATTGGCTTGCTAGAGCTTTTAGTTTTGCTGCCTCTAGCGTTGAGTCTGGTAGAGTGCCATTTTGCAAGTAGCTTTTGATAGGTGTCATCCAACTTTCAGTTATGTCTGTCTCAAAAGTAAAGACCTATTCTATCTCGTCTGTTCGACTGTGGATTATTTCCATTCGCACTTGTTTTGTTAAATGGGCGAATGCCAGTGAAGCAAGTTTGCTTAATGCATCAGCTTTCTTCTTTTGACTCCTTGGTATGTGAACGATTTGGAATTCTTTAAATTGAGATGCTATCTCTTTGACCTTGCTGGCGTACTTCTGCATAGCCTCACCACATATTTCGAACTCGCTATTCACTTGGTTGGTGACCAAGAGTGAGTCGACCTTTACCGACAGCCGTTTGACATTCATTTTCCTGGCTAGCCTCAGTCCAGCTAGTAAGGCTTCGTATTCCGCTTCATTGTTTGTACTCGGGAAGTAGTCGAATGACGTAGGTCACTTCTACCCTGTTTGGGTCGATTAGCACTAACCCCGCACCTGACCCTTCACTATTTTTTGCCCCATCAGTGTACAAGGTCCATGCATCACTGCCAGTGATTGGTGGAGGTAAGTTGTACTCTGCTGGGGTCGACTCAGTAGCATTCGATTCGACCTTTAGCTCTGTCAAAGAGTCTGCCAACACTTGTCCCTTAATTGCTGTTCTTGGTTTGAAGTGGAGCTCGTGCTCTCCCAACTCGATTGCCCATTTGGCAAATCTTCCTTAAGTTTCTGGTCTGGTAACGATTTCTCTTAGCGGGTAGTTGGTGAGTACTGTTATTTTGTAAGCTTGAAAATATCGTCGTAAGCGTCGAGCTGTGTGAATCAAAGCCAAAAGCAGTTTTTGCAAGTTTTGAGTATCGGGTTTCTGGGTCTTTCATGGCTCTGGTCACAAAGTAGACTGGCAATTGTGTGTCTCCTCGTTCGGTGCAGAGGACTGAGCTGATTGCCTCTTCACCGACCGAGAGATAGAGGATGACCTCGTCGCCTACTTCTGGTGCGGTGACTGTTGCCAGGTCTTTCAGTTCCTCCTTTAACTCTGTAAATGCTAGGTCAGCTTCTTCTGTCCACAGAAACTGCTTAGTTTCAGTGTATTGTTTCAATGTGCGGAAAAAAGGCATAAATTTTTCAGCTGATTTGGAAATGAATCTGTGAAGTGCTGCCAGTCGGCCATTAAGGCATTGGAGTTCCTTCAGGCTTTGTGGCGGTTTCATCTGGGTGATGGCCTTGACTTTCTTAGGGTTGGCCATTCTATTTTTGTCAGTGATTATGTGATCCATGAACTTGCCCTGTTTCATTCCAAATGAGCATTTGGCCGGGTTAAGCTTCATGTTGACAGCTCTTAATCGGCCGAATGTTTCTTCGATGTCTGCGACCATTCCTTCTTCAGTTTGGCTTTTTATGACCAAGTCATCAACATAAGCCTCCATGTTTCTTCCGATCTGGTTGTCAAACACCTGGTCAATCAGACGTTGGTAATTCGATCCAGCGTTTTTTAGGCCGAAAGGCATTTCCCTATAGCAGAAAATGCCTTTGTCAGTGTGGAAAGCTGTTTTTTCTTCATCGGTCTTGGCCATCTTGATTTGGTGATAGCCATTGTAGGAATCGAGGAAACACTTGTATGTATCCTGATAGTGCATCTACCTTAGCATCTATAGCTAGTAAAGGATAACAATCTTTTGGGCATGCCTTATTTAGGCTTGTAAAGTCAACACACATTCTCCAAGAGCCATCAAATATTTGGACCAATACTGGGTTGGCTACCCAAGTGTGCCACTTTTGCTCTCTGAGTATGCCAGCTTTGACAAGCTTTGTCACTTCTTCACAGACTGCTTTGCTCTTGTCTCGTCCCATGCCCCGCTTACCCTGGACGACTGGTGGGTAGTTATGGTCGACTTTGAGGTGGTGTTCTGCAATCTCTCTAGGTACCCCTGTCATATCGGCCGGTGTCCATGCGAAGACATCTGGATTGTTCCTTATTAGATTATATAGCTCCTCTCTGACTTGGTTGGTTAGGTCTGAGCCAATTGTGATTAGCTGATCTGGGCATGTGCGGACTGAATTGTGGCTATTCCCGACTCTGTGGGGAACGTCATCATGCCATGTGCGGTAGACACTACGCATCCGAATTGATAAATTGTTGGTCGGCCAAAAAGGATGTTGCACCTAGAGGGCCTGTCAACCACGAGGAATGTCATTCGCTCGGTTCTTGTATGTAACCCATCAGTTAATGTTACTGAAAGTGTGATCTCCCCCTTGGGGAGGACCATATCTCCACTAAAACCGAGTAGAGTGGTCCTTGAAGGTCGAATCCCTTGTTTAACATCATTCGGCAATTTAGAGAAGCAAGATTCATACATTATGTCTGAGGCACTTCCACCATCAATGTATGTCCTGTGGATTTGTGTGCCTGCTACCTCAACTATGATGATCATTGGGCTGAGTGTGGGAATAGCCGTGTCTAGTAATGGGAAAGAGATAGGTCGATTGGCCCATGCTTCTTTTCTTAGCCTTGGTTTTTTCTTTTGAGAACTGTGTGTCATAAGCATGACTGCTTGCTCAGTCTTCTTATCCTTTTTTTGTTTTTGTTCTTTTATCTCCTTCACCAGGTGGGCCAGTTGCCCAGTCTTCACAGCTGTTGTTATCTCTTTCTTCAACTGGTGGCATTCATCTGTATCATGACCCCTGTCGAGATGAAACTCACAGTATTTTCCCATGTTTCAATTAGTTGTGTTGTTTCCCATCGACCTTGGTTTATTGAAGTGTCGACTGGCGTCCTCTGTCTGCAGTATTTCTTTTAGAGATTTTGTGAGGTTTGGGAAGTCATATTTCTTTTCCTTGTGACTCGATGGGCCTGATCGATCATAGGGTGTGAAACCCGAGTGCTTCCGATCCTCTCATCCTCCCATATTTGACCCTTATTGCCAAGGTCGGCGGTTGTCTTTCTGGTGGGGAGGTCGACCATGCGAATTTCCGTGACCGGAAGATGACCTGTCTCGGAGTTGTGCCACCTCCTCTCCTCTGATGAATGCTTCAGCTCGGTCGAATGCTTCTTGCATTGTAAGGGGTACACGGGCACTCATCTCTTTGATCAGTTGTCGTGTACGCATGCCATGGATAAAACCAGATATTTTTTTGCCTTTCATCCGCATGACCGATTGCCAGCGACTCTGTTTTATATCTCTCCATGAAGACCCTTAGGGACTCTTGTTCACCTTGTCTGATGTTGTGTAGTTCGATTGGGTCCTTTGTGCATTTTATTTGTTGGCCAAAATGTTGGGAAAACAGTTGCTTTAGTTGGACATAACTGTCTATGGATTTGTCTGGTAGTGCATTAAACCACAGCCGAGCTGGTCCCGATAGAGTTTGAACAAACATCTTATACCAGACTGTGAGTGGCCATTGTTCGATTTGAGCGGCCGACTTGAATGCATTTAAGTGATCTTCTGGGTCAGAGTTCCCATCATATGTTTTAACTGTGGAAGGGAGCTTTGTCTTAGGTGGGCATTCGAAATTCTCGATCCTAGCGGTGAATTTGCTTTCTTCCTCTGGCACATATGGTAATGGCAAGTCTTCCATATCCGAGTCCTTGAGTTCAACTACTGGTATTGACTGGGGTGGTGTGATTGGAGTTCTGCTTGTGTCTGATGGTCCAGTTGGCTTAGGTGGGAGGTAGCCTGGTGGTGGCATACCATATGGTGGGTAGAATGGCATTGGGTAGCCTGTCTGCCCATATGGGCTCATGTATGGTGGTGGGTAGAACGGTGGCATCTGGTAGCCTGAAAAGTTTGGCCGGGGTTGGCCAACAATGGTTGTTTTTCCTGAGGGTGCCGTGTTAGAAGTCCCTGAATTTACCTGAATCGGCCTTGATGTATCTCCTGACGATGGTAAGGCAGTATCCACTATTACCGTAGTACTGTCAGTCTGCACTGCTGTTGGGCTTTCGCCTGTTTGTAAGCCTCCCAACGGTGGTATGGGGCCAAAGCGAGGTTCTTCATCTTCATATGACAACTGGAGGCAGACCCCTTTCATTTTCTATGCTGCTACGTAGTCCCTCATGGCTTGTCGAAGAGGTAGGAAGTTTCTACTCACCATTTCTGGAGTGATGTCAAGTACTCCCGTGTCGGTTTCGTCTGAGGAGTTTTCCAGAGGTTGTTTGTCATTAGGAGTTGAGAAATCAACTGTAGCTTCCCTTGGATGGGTGACTGAGTCGTCAGTCATTGTTGTTGTTGGAAGTACCGTGCGGATGGCGCCAATGTAGAATCGGGCTACCAAAGATGACTAGATAGGTAAGAACCTAGGACGAGTCAACTTAGCAGTCGGACTACAAGGAGAGTGAGAATGAGTCTTCAGGATGGCAGTCGACTCGGGTGCTGGATACTTGAACGATAACCTGCAAAACAGAAACGCCGTTATTCTTGGTGGCATGACAGGGTATCCTGCGACCAAGCTCGGGCGTGAGAATAAGTATACGCTTCGAAAGATTAAGTGTAATCAGACAAGAGAGAATGCATTGAATGAATCATTACCTGGTGGTTGAGGGGTATTTATAACCCTCAACCTTTGTCTTGTTCTGTAATTAATGCGACAGCCTCAAAGTGGAATGCTGCAGGTCTGGCATCCGAACAGTGTACAAGGGTCACAGCATCCCCTTTGGGTAATCACCTTGGTATTTGTGTTGGGTCGGATCTTTGGATGCCAACTGGTAAGTATGAGCATTGGTCTGTATCTACTCGTCTCGGACTGGTCACTTGGTGAAGTCCTTCTAGAGTAGGTTGGTTGTAGGTCGACCTCAGGTCGAGTCTTGTGTCAGTTGACCTTAGGCCGGGCCAAGTACGATTCAACCCTGGGACAGGCCAGGTATGAGCCGACATTGGGGCCCATCCGAGTGTGAGTCAACCTTGGGGTCAGCCCAGTGTGGGCCGACCTTGGGGCAAGCCAAGTGTGGGTCGACCTAGGGGCAAGCCAAGTGTGGGTCGACCTAGGGGCAAGCCTTGCGTGAGTCGACCTTGGGGTCAGCCCAGTGTGAGTCAACCCTGGGCTAAGCCTTGCGTGAGTCGGTCTTGGAGCAGGCTGACTGTGAGAGTCAACTTTCTGTATATTGGTCGGATGTTCAGAGTATGTGTACTTGTGACTTCATCTGAAATGGACATACGTCATCAATTACAATTATAGGAAATACTAAGCATAAGTTGAAGAAAATTACAACCAGAAAAGAAGAATAGAGACTGAAACAATAACAAAAAACATTAAAGGGTGGTTGAGGCTTTCTGCTCAATAGAGGTCCCTTAAAACAGAATTCGGGCTACCTAGGTGAACTCATCTATCTCTGAGGGTACAACAGGCAAAACAGTGTGTACTGCTAGAGTCAACCTAACACCCGGACTATACTTGAGATGATAGCATTAAGTTGCGAGAATGCTGGAAAGTCTTCTACACCAGAAGCCAATCTTGTTGTGTTTTTTAATGTGTGTAAACCAGACCGATCCCTCTATTTATAGGGATGGAGGAGCACTTCGTAACTGACCAATCAATGGATTTAACGCCTCAATCAAGTCATTCAAAACTGAGCACTAAATCTAGTAAATGGAGTTAATGCATGAGTAACTCATTCGAAATTGATCAGTCAAACCGTTGATGCATATTTCTAGGTCGTCATGTGAAGTATCAAATACAAGACAAAAGGCTACAAAGTTTGATGTCCAAACTAGAGGCGAACTACCAGTTCGGACTCACACAAACTTGTCCAAACTGGCAGTTCGGATGATCGTAGTTTTGCACTTTGAAGTTCAACTACAAATAGCTTGTCTTGTATAGAACTTAGTACTTCTGGTTAGATTTTAAGTGTGTGTACTCTGTGGTTTCTGTGTAATCTCGCTGTGGTCTAATACAAAGTCGTTTGTATTTACTCATCGTGTTCATACATTTTACATTGATTTCAATACGACCGAGTAGACGATCCACCGTTCACGTATTTACAAGTGGTATCAGAGCATTAGGTTCATTCTACTGGTCGGAGATCTCTGTTTTTTATCATTTGAGTCAAAACTTTGGGTTTTTTTTTACGAAATCTAATCCATTTTGTACTTGTTTGATCATCTCAAGTGTGCTTTCTGTGAAAAATCTTCTCCTATAGCGTTTCTTCTGAGTTTATCTGAGTCCGTGTTGAAAATCTCGTCCAAAAACATTGAAAATCACGAAATTCGAGTTGAACATGTTTCAGTTC
The DNA here is from genome assembly GCA_039602395.1 of Deinandra increscens subsp. villosa. Classification (NCBI taxonomy): domain Eukaryota; kingdom Viridiplantae; phylum Streptophyta; class Magnoliopsida; order Asterales; family Asteraceae; genus Deinandra; species Deinandra increscens. Next base: position 35,611,054 of record JBCNJP010000008.1, on the reverse strand, counting down.
GTATTGAGTTCGGCTGAGATCTGAAATTTCACAAAAATAACCGCTCTGAACTCACTGTTCGGATCCAGTTCGGCTCGAGTTCGGATAATCTGTTACAGTTTGGATTAGGTCCGGCTACTTTCAAGTTCGGATTTAGTTCGTCCATCCGAAGTCAAGGTTCGGCAGAGGTCGGATAAGCAATATTCAGTTCGGCTTGAGTTCGGGTGAACGGTAATCAATATTTTTTCGTTGGTTGACTAAAACTGACGTAACTTGAGAAATGTAAAGAGTTACGAGAGCTAATACCAGCCGAAACGACCGTCTCGGAGAGATCTACAATTTTACTCGCCTAACGGCCAGTACCCTCTATTTCGATACCCAAAATTCACTTATAAGACCTTCATTTTTGGGTTTAAAGTTTTTGTGTACAAGTTTTCAGAAAAGATGAGTGATTTTCAAGCGTTTTCCGCAATTCAGAATTCGATGCAAGCTACATTGCAAACGATAATGAACTATGATAATGAAATTGGAACAAGTCAGAATATTCCCAAATTGTTAAAACTGGAAGATTATCATATTTGGGTTAAACGGTTTGAAGCGTATGTTGATACGAACGATGTTGATATGTGGTTGGCTTTCACTGAACAATATATATATATCCTAAGGATGCTTCTGGAGAGCCGATTCTTCAAAGAAAATTCACTTCGGAACAAAAGAAAGCGTATCAAGCTGAGAAGAATGCATATGGTACTTTGACAATGGCATTGCCTAAAGAATTGCTACATCAATTTTCTGCTAACTATACATCGAAAAGTTTATAGGATGCGTTGCAGAAAAGATGTGAGGGTAATGACCAATACAAGAAAAGTCGTCAAAAGGTTTTGAAAAAGGAGTTTGATAGGACAAATCGAAGGTTAAGTGTTACAAATGTTCTATATATGGACATTTTGCACGTGAATGTCCAAGTTCAATTGATAATAAATTGAAGATTGGTCAATATGCTCATTTGGTGGTTAAGTCCTCAAATTCCAATCCAGATCAAAAAGTTCTAAAAGCATCTGTTTATGTTGATAACAACTTGACAGAAATATTTTGGCATCCAAATGAATTTACCTGGAATGCATATTCTGATGTTACAAAAATGTCACATGCTCCTATTACTGTTGTTTTGACAGCTCGTCATGGTGATGATAGTCTTCTCACTGATTCTTATTCTAATTTAAGCATATCATTGGTCAAAGAGGTTTTGCCAAAGGTAACAAAATAACTCAAAGCTCGAAGAATCTAACTGTCTTGAATGTATGAAATTACACAACAAGAATGCAAGTCTAGAAAGAGGTTCTAAATTATCGACTGAAGAGATTGTGGTGCTAAAGAAAGAAATGGAAGGATTTCAGATGAAATATTATGAATTGGTTCATTTTCATGAAGATATGATGAAAGAAAAGAGTAAATTGGCTGAAGAATGTGAAAAGGCCAAAGCTGAAGCATTAGATGCAGCACAAGATTTTGAAAATCTATTTGAGAAAAGTTATCCAGTTCCACAGAAGTACGAAAAAGCTAATGCACTTGTTGTTGAATCTGCTGCTACAATTGAGAAACTTCAAGAAAAGTTGTCTACACTTCAGGATTCCAATGTTCTTCTTCTAGATAAAAATGAAGTTTTAACAAATGATGTGGAAATATTCAAAAAGATGTGGGAGAAAGTTACAGAAGAAGTCTTAGCTGAATGTGAAATCAGAAAGTTGCAAACTTATGAGTACAATGATCTCAATGAAAAATTCATTAAGTCTCAAAAAGAGGTGTTTGCTGCTCAACAGAAGATTTCTGAATTAAAGCTGGAGATTTTGGAATTACAAAGGCAAGTCAAGAATTGCAACTTATCACCCACGTTGCTGAATTTCTTGTATAAGCAGGATCGGAGTGAGGATAGTTCCAAAGAAAATGATATTCACAAGGTTCCTCAACCGGTGGATTTATTTGAATTTACTTCTGCTCCTCTTGGTTCAAAAGCTGAAATGCATGATCATTCAAAGTTTGCAACACCAGCTAAGAAGAAGAAAAATAAGTCTAAGAAGAAGGTTACTTTTGCTGAAGCTCCAACGTTTGTTTCAAGTTCATCATGTCTGAAAGATGAAAATGTTTTTGGAAAAAATTGAAAAGTGTTCAAGTTCTTCATCTGTAGAGGAAGTCGCTAAATCTTTAGTGCAAGAGAACAAGCTTAAGGAAATTAAAGATCAATTTACTAGAGAAGCAAAAGGAAGAGATGCTTCTGGTTCTCAATCTGAGTCTTCAAAGATTTCGGGTTTTAAGCATAAAGGTTTGGGATTTGAAATTAAAGATGTTTCTGTTCAAGCTCCAAAATCAAAGAAGAAAGAGAAAGTATTAAAGATCAAAATTCAAAAGAAATCACCTCCTCAAACAACTCAAGTTTTTTTTTCTTATGGAGGTTCTTCATCTGAATCAAAGGTATCTTCACGGAGTCCATCTCCGAGGTATGATTCTTCTGATGATTTCTTTGACAATGTTGATTTTGATCATTCTTCATGCTCTCACAATTCAAAGAACTTTTCAAATGTTTTCAAATTTTGTGAGAGACTTTATAATGCATGTCGTCAACCTGGACATCTTGCTGCTGATTGTCCAATGACTGCATATATCCACAATACTGCTAAATATGTGGATAACAAAGGTCAAATTTTTTATGAACCATGGTCTCCAATAGTCAAATCACCTCGTAAGCCATCTTGGTTCAAACCAAGTACGCCGATTGATTCTGATTCTGGTTCTGATCAAAAATCAAAATCTTTAAAGATATGGAAACCAAAGATTGTTTCCAAGGCCAAAAATGAGTATGTGGAAGACATCGGGCGATCCGACGCTATTGAACCGGGTCGATCCCAGAGCGACTAATGTTTTATTTGGTTTCAGCAGGTATTTCAGGAAGGCCTTATGGTGATTGGAAAATTGTTGATTGTGAATATCTGTGATAACTTAATTTGAATTTCCAAATCATTTATGTTTTCAAAATACTAGACTGCTAGTATTCGTGTTGGTTGATCAATTTCTGGTTTGTTTTTCACTCCGTCTCATTTTGAGGGGGAATTTGTTTTTTAAATTACAAAACTAGTGTGTCGTTTTTCAAATATTAAAAATGAAAATCTAAAAAATAGAGTTGTCATTTTTAGGGGGGGAAATTTGAAAAGACAAAAACATTGAAAAATGAAAAATTGTATCCGGCATGATTGGGAAATGATGGTATATTGGCTAACGATGTCTGACTCATGGATAAAGTAAGTGAAAAAGCCATAAGACCATATTATTCGATGTGCTAGGTAGGCTCGGCAAATCAGAAAGTATACAAATGTGATATACACTAAATCTGATGCTTGAGCTAGTGGACAACATCTTGATGCGTATCTCGTGATTTATCAAGAAAAAGATATGTGAAAAGAAAATGAAAAGTCACTGTGTATACAGTGTTTATTTTGCAAATATTTAAACTTGTTTGATTTTCTTTATTTTCTCAAATGATCGGACTTGCTTTGCGTATCAAAAGACCGACATAATTGTTGTTCGTTCGAGGTTCTGCTTTATTTTCTTGGTGTTTTGTATAACTCCTCGTATTTTCTCTGCGTGTACGGGAGTACTAACCTGATTGTTGTTGGGTTATACAATTACAGTTTGTTTCATTTTCTTATTTTGTTAAATCCGAGGCCTTATCTGCGTATCAAAAGATCGACATTAAGGTAGATGATTTAACGTTCTTATTTCTTTTTGCATGGAACACAGTTGACTATATCATGTATACAATCACTATGTGTTAAATCACAAGTGAAATCACAAAGTGTGATAAGCAAAACATATCTGAGTATGTCTGATAGTGTGAGGTACACTGGTCAATGCAAATCTAATCAATACCTTAACATATCCAGATGTTATGAGTATGATTCTGCCTGAGTTTAAAGTTGGACAAATTATATCTGCAATCGACATGGCTTATGTGCGAATATTTGAAATTGAAGTGTAGTTCAGCATGTTATGTCCAATATGATTCCAAGTTGTGATCTTTCTTGTAAAAGACAAAAATAGTGTGTGATTCTGTAATGCATTTACTTTTCATATCAGAAAATACCAAAAAGATTTTAGGTGTGTTTTTATATAAAGTTTCTAAAAATCAGAAAGATTTTATTTCTTATTTCTTTTCGATTGATCAACACGGAATACGAAATCAATTTCAAAATCAATATATATTGGAGTCTCGAAGAGACGTTTTGCGCCAAGATTATTTATGTTGGCAGGTTTCTAAGTGGAAAGAGTACACCTCAACTTCAAGTCTTTTGAAGCTATTGATAAAAAGATTATATGCACTGCAATGTCAAGTATTCGAGATCAGACTTCGTCAAGTTGAGAGAGAGTTTGATTAAAGATACAAATTAAGGTGAAAGTTGATACTGCACATGTCAAGGGGGAGTTTGTTGATGCATATTTCTAGGTTGTCATGTGAAGTATCAAATACAAAACTAGAGGCGAACTACCAGTTCGGACTCACACAAACTTGTCTGAACTGGTAGTTTGGATGATCGCAGTTTTGCACTTTGAAGTTTAACTATAGATAGCTTGTCTTGTATAGAATTTAGTACTTCTAGTCAGATTTTAAGTGTGTGTACTCTGTGGTTTTTGTGTAATATCTTTGTGGTCTAATACAAAGTCCTTTGAATTTACTCATTGTGTTCATACGTTTTACATTGACTTCGATATGACCGAGTAGATGATCCACCGCTCACGCATTTACACAAACTATAACTGATCAGGAATTCAAGGGTAAAGTTGTTATGAAAGAACCAGGCCGGAGGAACCACGCGAAACACGAGTTTGGGAGAACTGGTCCTAAACAACTATTCCGGAAGAACCACGTGAGACCTGAGTCCAGAGGAACTGGTCCTGATCAACCCAAAACTACTAAGGCGGTTCATGGCGATGCAAACATGCATAGTGGAAAGTGTGCCATCAAAACTTCATAATCGCCCAATGCCAACGCCACACGCACGTGTGTGTGCGAGTGCTAGCGCGACTATGATTTGGGGGTGCTTCGTACCCCTTTGGGCCACCCACTGGGTGTGCCTGGTTATATGGGAATACAATTTCCGAAAAGACACATCCTTATAAACCACTTCAAGGTTTATGTTTCTTCCAATGTGGATAGGCTCAACTACACTATTTAAGATGAAGACACAACATAACTTTGAGCATCGATATGTCATTCATCTTGACACTGTTTAGTTCGTTGTGATCCTCTAATATACAGGAACACAAACAAAATACTTAATAATTATAATTATTAATTGTTAGATCAGATTTTTAGGTTGTTGCATGGTGTTATGATATTTGTGAAATGTCTAACATAAGATCTGTGAAAAGTATGTAGACTTTTCGTAGACCTTATATCTATATGTAGTTAGTCTGGTTAGTTTTTTATTAGTCGATTGCTCTTTCTGTACTGTTACTCTACCGAATTAAGATACGAGCATGTATTCTCATTTGGTGAATCATTCTGTGAAATTTCGAGCATCAATTCGACTTAATTCACAAGTTCTTCTTCATTAATTCACTGTTTCACATTTCTGAACATCATTGTTGTCACATTCTAGCTCAACTATAAGTGAGCTTCAATTGGATCATCTAGATCGATCAGAAGGACCTATAAATGGTATCAGAGCTTTCGGTGCTTGATTTGATTGAAGCTGTGATGTTCAAGATCAAACAGTGATTCTTTGCGTGAATTTTGACTTTTTTACATTTTTTGAACTGAAATCTCGTGCTAATTTTGCTTATTTTGCTCATGTTGATTCAAAATTGATTGCTATGTATTATTTGTGATTGAACTTGCAGGTATCTGATTCGATTTGGTCGAAATTGGAGTTGTTATGTTGCAACAGTTTATTTTACGAAAAAATCGAGTTTTTACGAAAACTTGACTTTTCACAAAATCCTGTTATTTTTGCGAAATTAATTGTTATCAATCTTTTTGTGAAATTCTTTTATGGAACATTGTGTTTAACCTTTTCACGTTATTTGCGAAAAGAAATAAGAAACATTGTGTTTGCAAAAAAAATCGCAACTTAATTATGTTAAAAGTAATTTTTTTTTGGCGAAAATTATCTTTTGCGAAAATCATGTTTTAGCGAAAAATAAGTTTTGCGAAAACTTCTCATTTTGTGAAACTCTTTGTGAAAAATCTATGTTTTTACAAAAAATTGATACTTCAATTTGTGAAATAAGTTTTTGTTGATAACTAATTTTTACATCCTACTTGCATCTTATAGTGAAAATGGACCCCTGCACAAATTATGACAATGAGCTTGGAAGCGGTACTAAATCTCTGCGTCTTGAAGACATCAATGATTTTCTCAATTAGAAAGATAGAATGATATCCTTGTTATCATACATCGATTACACCCTGATTCAGTCAATTGAGCTTGGGCCACACATTCCAACAAAAGAAACACCAGAAGGAAATGTGGTTAACTCTAATGTGAAGACTTGGCCTGATGAGGATAGAAATTTAGTTGCAAGAGATCACAAAATATTTGGTTCAATCATTATGGCATTGCCCTCGAAGATTTATCATATTAATGGTTTTGATGAGTACAAGACAACTCAATCTCTTTGGAATGCTATTTTTAAGAAACTAGAAGGCAATGATGAGCTGAAGAAGGGAAAAAGGAGCCGCTTTAGAGAAAATTTGATGATTTAACTATGTCCTGGGAGAAACCATTGATGCACAAGTCACTAGGTTTAACTTGTTATTACGTAACATAAGGAAAATGGGAATAGTTGTGGCTAAGAAGCAGAAGGTGAAAAAGTTATTTAATGCATTGCCACCTGCCTGGAGTACACCATGTATGATGATCAAGCGTACTAGCAGTCTGAATGACATGACCCTAGTTAAGTTTGTTGCCTCTCATCAATCTTATGATATGGATATCAAAAAGAGAGGGGGGAATCATGGTATGATTATTGACAATACGGGTGTGGGATTGTATTCATCCATTGGCGGGGCTGCTTTATATTCTGGTGTATCTGGTCCTGTCTCAAGTACTAATGCTGGTACAGGAATATATGGTGGAGTTTTTTTATTGGCTTCGAGTGTGCAAAATTTGGTTTCTGATTATGGTTATTATGTACTGGAGCGTTTGGGTCAAGTAACTATTCACCAAAGCTCTTGGGATTTCCGAGACCGAGACATTATGATTTGGTTAGATGTGATTATTACTCAATATATATGACTAACCGAAGACCGGCACAAGTGACCATATTATCTATTTTTTATATTATTTGTGTCAACTTGTCAACTATATTAACTAGTTATACCATTATAGGTTAGTATATATATTAGACTATCCCGTGGAGGATAGTATGCATACATGAGTGTATGAGAGAGTTTTTTTCATGGATCTTTGAAGTTGTTAGGGCTCAGGAACACACTTGTTCGTGAGCCCCGAGTATGAGTGGGGTAGGTATATTGTAAGCATTCGGTTATCAATACAATCCTACTATCTGTTTGTTCTTCATGTTCTTCATATCTATGTTCTCATTTACTCATTATCATCACAACTCATACACCATCGTGTTCATATCCGGGTGTTTGTTTGTTATACCAAAATGGGTGCACAAAGATCTCGATCCGCTTCCGCACGCGTTATACTTTGGCCCACCACCAATGGTTTTACAAAAGCAGACTGTTCAAAAAAATCTATGAGTACTCAAATTCCCCAACCAGTTGTTGCCAAAAATTCTGAATCAAGTAAATATCAAGTGAGAAGTAAACACGTTGCTTTGTTCACATCATTTATATCAAATTATGAAGCTTTGATGGTCGGAAAGTTGACTCCTGCTACTTTTCAATATGATGATCTAACTCAAATTAATCCCGATGATCTTAAAGAAATGGACGTGAACTCGCAAATGATTATGGTTTCCCTTCATCCAAAAAGGTTTATCGTAAGAACGGAAAAGAAGCAATTGCCAAACTCTTTAGTTGGTTTTGATAAGTCAAAACTCAGATGCTACAATTGTCAAGAATTAGGTCATTTTGCTAGGGATTGTTCTCAAAAGAAGAAAGGGCTATCTAGTATTCAGGGTCCACAACTGAAACTTGTTGACATAAGCCCTAAGAAATCAAATGAGGAAGTTAAGAAGAATGAAAAGACTCCTAAAGCTCTTATCAGTGAAACCGACTTTGATTGGACTAAAGAAATGGAGGAGTCTGAATATGAAGAGGCTTTGATGGTTGCGTTGGAGAGGAGTTTAATAGAAAGTGACAATATTATGTGCTGCCAAAGTTTACAAAAAAAAAGAGAAAAGGGAAAGAGGTGAAGGATGAATATGTTGGCTATAAAAGGTGCGAAGGAAAGAAGATTGGTCTCTATAGTGTATTCTAAAGAGGTAAATTCTGGTTCTTACTCTATTTTATGTGCTGCCAAATTTTATAGATGCAAGGAGCCAAATGAGTCACTCATCTACAAAAAGCGAGAATCTAAATAGGTTATTATAATCCTTAAAAAAATGAAAATGAATTTAAAACAAAACTTGATGAATCTTTCTGAAAAGTTAAACCTAAAAGTATGTTACAAAAGGATTAGTTGATGAGTTGAACATATGCCCTAAAAATACCAAACACAAGTTGGTGGCTATTGAAGAAAAACTAAGAAAATGGAACATCACATAAATCAAGCTAAACAATTGCTTGAATGATCAAATATATGAGAAGTGTCGGAGTCGAATTTGTGTTTTGCCAAAGAAAGGGTACTAGAGCATTCCACCACTAGATAACTTCACCAGAATGCCAAATTTTCATCCTTAAAATGATTTAGTGTCACATCCTGATGATACGGAACCAGGCATGTGACGTCATGGAGCCATAGTCGTAGATACAATGAACGACCTCTAAATGAGTTTGCCAATAGCCATTAACATTGAAAAATAAACAAGTCACACTTCAGTTGTAGCAGAAAGAGTAGCGATAGGACATTTTTTTACAATTGTAAAATAAGTAGCATGACAAAAGATCTAAAGACATGACAACCACAAGGTGGTTATGCAAATAAATCTAAGTTTTATAGTTTTGATTCTTGACAAAAGACAGGACTTTGACACCAAATGCAGGTCCTATGTTTGAGCCTCCCATTTGCATGCATGGTTTATCTACTTGAGAAAAATCATGAGCTTAAAGAGTCAACATAAAGTTGGTGAGTTCACGGGTTATTCGACTCGACAAATAAGTTAAAAACAGTTTTTAGGCATAACTAATGTGGTTCTTGTGTTGTAATGATTAACATTAACCTCAAATTCAAACACTAACAGATTACACACTCATGCCACCTTCCCCAAGGATGCCGAATAAACTGACATGTACCCATTGACAATTAACGCGGAGTCGGGATTGGATCAACCAATCATAGGCAGGGTTGTGAACCCAAATAGATCTATTCACTAGTCATTGTTTCGTATAGAACTAATCAAATTCAACTAATCGTAGGATTTTGTGATAACAAGTTTATAACGAGTTGTACTCTGGTTTGGGGTATAAAAAAACATGTAATCATACTTCTGGACAGTCAGCCATAACATCAAGTAAAAGTTTGTTTGTTTCGTGATTTCTCCCCACAAGATATTTAAAGTAGTTAAAAAAGAAAGAGGCTGTGAAACTCACCTGAACAAAGTGATGAAAATGATATCGCACAGGATATGAGAAAGCAACGTTATAATTGTCACACCCCCAATTTCCACTAACGGAGTATAACCGTATGGGGTGTGATCCAGACCAGGATCCAAGTCTTTAGTTACAACCAAACCATAGTTGAAGGGTAAACTAGTCATGTATTACATTTAATAAGTCAGAGTTTACAATTCACAAAATCAGCGGAAGCATTAAAAGTTTACAAAGTTGTTGTTTAGCAAAAGTGATTGCTAATGTATCTGAAATATGATTTCCGAAAGGGTTTCACAAAATGGTAAGTATTGCCAACGCCCGTGCCATCCATGATCCTCCAAGCAACCTGAAAAGAAATCAACGATCAAGTGTCAGCTAAAAGGCTGGTGAGTTCACTAAAAACAGTCTGCACAACACCATGTAGACCAAAAATGCATATGAATAGTAAGGAAACAATTCATACTCTAGTTATACAAGTTGCAAGTATTATCCGTATCAGTAGGTAGCTAGCCTATGCTTATGCTCACGTGAACGTTCGAAACCAAAGCTGACAATGTATTTGATAGGTATTTACCTATGTAATTTGCCTTCCCCGTGTCTTTCCCGATCACGGTAGTCCTAGGCTAATATTGGTCTCAGTCCGACCGCCAGTCGGGAGGGTGCATCCTGTGCACCGCTGAGCGGGGGTGTCAATCCCCAGTAGATCTACTCAACATTACCTCGCTATTCTATATTAATGGTCCGATAAGTAAGGACTTTTGATATTAAAAGCAATTCAGTGAAACATGTGATATATGTGGGATAACTACTCAAGTAAAGAAATACCTTTACCGGGTGTTGCCATCCCTTACCGGATGCAACAAAAATAGTAAGTGAAACTCACCTTAGGGTGCACTGGTACGCGGAACTTGGCTTTAAAGATTGGCTATGAATGACCTATTTTGGGTAAATATGGTCTAACCGAATTAGAGGTTGTCTATAAGACGAATAGTACACATAAGCATCTAAACATGTTTCATGCGATCATACAAGTCACATAATGCACATACGAGTCCCAATTTGGGAGAAAAACAAGAAATTGCAACTTAATTCAAAGTTGACCCAGAAAGTCAAACTTCAAGCACCTATCTAGTGACATAGCTAAAATCTACATTACTTGGAGTTAACTCCTTCAATTTTACAGGCATATACTACATATCAATTAGAACTTGTTTAAAAAAGAATCAAGTAAAAAGGTTAAGAAATGAGAAAGTTATGCACGTCGGAAGTTAGCATTTTCAGCATTTTGTAAAGTAGTCGAAGTAAACTTAAAATTTGCATAACTCATTCAAAACTTAGAATTTTTGTACCAAACCTTCAAGATCATACACTTAATATATAAACATCATTTACCAATAGCAAACTCGTCAATAAAACAAGATTAGCATGCTCAACCAAATTTAAAAGTCTACTTTTCACAGAAAAAGACAGCTTTGAGTACCCAACTTGCAGCAGTGTTTTGAGTGACCAAACGAAGGTTTTAGAAAGTGTGAGAGTAGCCGTTGTAAAGCTAAGACACCCTACTTTACTAGGAAAAAAAAATCAATCAGTTTCGAGCAAAATTGAGTAAGTTATGGCTGCTGCAAGTTGACCAAAAATTCTGGTCAAAGCTGTCAAAAATCTTAAGTTTGCAAACATTTAGAATTTCAATTCTATGCTAACATTTGATCAATTAAACACTTACTAACAAGTTTACAATCAATATAACATGTAATTTCTGGTCCTAACAAGTTCATGCCATAACCATATCAAAATCTCATCACGTAGCTAGCAATTAAGCACATTACACCCAATTTCATAGCCACACACCCAACATGCATAAAAGAACCTTCATAGCAAAAATTGAACTCAAAACCCAGCTCTAAACCCGAGTTCAAATCTGTCCCAAATCATAAGTTAACATATCTTAACCTAAAACATGAAATATGAGCATAACAACACTCCATTTAGCATATAGACACACAAAAACACACATGCAACAACAAATTCGGATTTCAAAAAGTTAGGGCTTACAAGTTTGAAGTAGAAATCGCAGGTAGGAAGAGAGGGGAGGAAGAAGAAGCTTGCTTGAGTGTTCTTGTAGCTTGATTTAGCTTCCCAACTCCGAATCTTGCTCCTAGATGCTTGATTTCGCGAATTTTTGCAAGTGTGTATGTGGGTGTGTGCGTGAATCGTGAAGAGGGAGAGAGAGAGTGAAGATGAACGTGAAATGGGGGTGGAGGTTGAGTCTTTGTGCAGATTTTCATTAAGTGTAAATTACCATTTAAGCCCCTCAAGTTTCATTTTTAGCATATAAGGCATAAAAACTCATTTAAGTGGGTTTTTAACTAAAAGTTGTAGAGTAAAAATTCTAAAAATGTTTCTAAGTGTTTTTAAATCATTTAACATGTACGATTTAGTCGGGTTACATAAATTTAATCATTTGTACATAAAAATCCAAATTTACACACAAAGCCCGGTTTCACATAAAGATGCAAATTTTCATAATTAACACATAAAGTCACGAAATGAGTTTACAAAACAAGTTACTAAAGTCAATTTACAAGTAATCATATATAAATACTAAATCATTCAAATAACGGGTCTCGGGTTCGCTAACGGAACTAACGGAACTAACGGGAAAAGTTAACGGAGTCAACTTGGGAAGTTGCAGTTGTTACAGCCTCCCCATGTTAAAGAATTTTCATCCCGAAAATTAGCATAAGATCAAAAGTGTCCGGGCCAATTGAATGGGATAAGGAGAATGGAAACAAGAAAATTTGTCGTAGTGCTAATTGTTTCACGAATCGTTACGAGAGAATCTGAGGGGAGTGATGGACGGTACACGATTAGAAAGCATCGAATGGATATTTCGCATGAGCGTACAGAGAGTGATTTCCTATAATGAACGTTTCCATGAGTGAGTTGAATTGCATCGCATGGTTAGGTTTAATAAATGTGAGGGCAACGCCACATCCGAGATTGAAATATTTAATATGACGAAGTGACCATATGTCCGAGTAGTCTTCAGCTATAGCATCCAATAAGATAACAGAAAGTATTGTGTGACATCCGAGAATTTCAAGGTTTACTTCCGTTAGACAATTCCGTTAGTTACGTTATAAGTGTTAACTTAGTAACTAATGCTTAACTAGGCCGAATACGTCCACGACCTTTGGTTGATCACCGAACCCACCCATATGTGCTATGTGTTCATTTATTATTGTCATTATGTGCAATGTGATTTAAACGCATGATTTAATATTATGAATAGCATGACAAATTGTAAATCCTTGATTTTGTGAAAATTGTCTAAGTTGTGCAGCCAGCGAAACTAACGGGCGAAACTATAGTGTCGCCCGGTAGTCAGCTGAGCTATTCGATAACACGTGATCAGAGCTAGTTTCGCCTGGCCAGCGAAACTGCCAGCGAAACTAGCCTCTGATATAAATAATCTTAATAAACCCTAGTTCTCCCATTTTGCCTCATTTACACAAAACACACACACACTCTCCTGAGATATTCTGGACCAGCTGATTCCAGCCAAGAACCATCAAGGAACCATCATCTCATCTCATCCATTTGGCCCTAGATCGAATCGTGAGTCCCCAAAACCATCCTTTATGCATTTATATGTGTTTTTCTTGGTATTTTACTTTAAAGCATGACCAAACCTCCATGAAATCGCTTGATCTTCTGATATGTTGTCTAGGAATGATAGATCTACAATAAAGTCAGTAACTTTACGTGTGAAATCCATCCATGTTGAAGATTTATGCTAGATTAGGTTATTTTAGGTTAAAATGTGTTTTTGGTGATTTAATGATGAAAATGCATGTTTAAGGTGTTAAAGCTTACTGATTTATGTTGGTAAATGGTTATGAATGCTAGATAATGAATTGCATGTGATATGGAAGCTGTTAGATTGATTTTTAGGCTGATTTATGTGTTTTTCGCGACCAGCGAAACTGTACTGTTCTCTGGGCAAAACTATGTAGCGAAACTATGTATATCTCCTTCCAGCGACACTATGCAGCGAAACTGCAGTGTCGCCGGGTAAACCAACCAGACCAGCTCGAGCGAATCTACCGAGCGAAATTCCCTGAACGAAAGTTCAAACCAGTTTCGGGCGAAACTAGGCTAGCGAAACTGTGCCAACAGTTTCGAGCGAAACTAGCCT
>JBCNJP010000008.1:35550188-35595188 GCA_039602395.1 Deinandra increscens subsp. villosa | reverse complement strand
GAGGGATCAGATATTGAAGCTTATGTTGCTCGATCGAATAAACTAGCTTTGTTGTGCCCTACTATGGTAAAGCCTTCTTACAGAAGGATTGAGCAGTTCATCAATGGGTTGGTACCCCAAATTCTAATCCTGGTGACTTCTAGCAATCTTACAAACATCAGAGACACGATTCATCTCGCTCATAAGCTGACAGACCAAGGAGTGAAACAAGGAATGCTACCGCCTCGAAAAGCATTATCCAATTCTGTCGACAACAAGAGAAAATGGGAATGCTCAAGCAATAATGATGGTGATAAGACTTGGTGAGGTCAAAACCAGAACCAAAAGTCGCAAAGCTACAAAGGGAAGCAAAACCATCAAAGTTCAGGAGGATACCAAGGAAAGCATCCCAAATGTCGCAAATGTAAGTACAATCATCGAGGAAGTTGTAGTTGAGTAACATGCAACAAGTGTGGAAAGAGCGGACACATGGCAATGGATTGCAGGTTCAAAGGCCAGAAGGATCAAGGAAATCAAGGAATCAGGACAAGTCAGCTAAACAAGCAGGCTGCTAAGAATGTGGTTAGCAGGGCCATTTCAAGAGAGATTGCCCAATATTGAATGGAAGCGGAAATGGCAATGGCAACAATGACATGGTAGAATTGGTAGAAACAGGTTGGATGGAGTGTACGTGATTGGAGCAATAGGAACTTGAAGCAATACAAGCGACAACCTTGGTAAGTCGTTTATTTTAAAAAAAAAACATTTCTGCTATACTATTGTTCGAAGTTGAAGCTGATATGATACAAATATCGAGTAAATTTAGCAAAGCCATTATCATCGTAAATAGCCTGATAGGGTTTGAGTGTTCTATAGAACTCGCGAATGATAGGCTGCTTAAAGCAAATCATGTCGTTGGAGCCTCGCGTAGAAACTTCCAGGTCATCGCGTGAATGTGGGGCGGCTACCATCAACCTTGGGAAGCTTTGGGTGTAACCATCGGAATGGATCGAGTATCCAAGCGCCAGGCTGAGATCGTGGCTATCTTGGCTCAAGAAACTGAGCAATTGATTGAAGAACCCCTGTTAAAAATATTCATATCGATTACGATTTTCGGATGTACTCCCTAAAAACTTGCTAAGTCTTTCTCTGTTTTGGCATATAGACATTCGGGCTGATACGGCACCCAGGGCAATGCCAAATGCCCTAGCGCCTTGTCGACTCGTGTCAAATGAGCTCCAAGGGTTGTATCGGAAAATGGAAGGGTCTATTGGAGGAAAAGGGCTTAATAGGCATAGTTCATCGCACTAGGAAGCGTCAGTTCTGCTAGATAAGAAGAACGAAGAAATTCTTCGAGAATGCACCAGTTGTTGGAATCAGAAAGGGTTACCATAACAAATCAGTATCCTTTTCAGTGTGTCAACGATCTGCGAATTAGCATCAAGGATTGAGCTGCTATTCGAAGCCCAACTAAAGATCCAGATACCCTTTGTCAAAGGTCAGAGAAGAGAGGAATTCAATAATCGCCTGCAGGTTTCAATGTGAGCGTTATGGGATATTGGTTATGTTTTTTGACTAACCAATTCGACCGTGGTATGTGTAGATCTTAGGAATCAGGTTACTAGATATCTTTGAACCGGTTTGTCATCGTGTTCATTGACGATATTCTCATCTATTCTAGGACGAGGGAAGATCACGTCGAGCATCTTCATATCATTCTAGAATTGTTGAGAAAAGAGCAGCTATATGGCACATTTCAAAATGTGATTCTGTATTCAGGAAGTGCAATTCCAGGGTCATATTGTAAATGAATTAAGATTTCAAGTCGATCCGTCAAAGGCTGAGGCGATTAAGGATTCCATGTACCAAAAGACGTCGACCGAAATACACCAATTTCTCGGCGTGGCGGGCTAATACAGGGAATTCATCAAAGGCTTGTGAGATCGCGCAGCCTTGACAACTTTGATACACAAGAGTGTGTAAATGGGATGTGAAGCAGGATCCAGTGTTCCAGCTATTGAAATAGAAGCTTAGCAATGCACCTATTCTTTCATTACCCTAGAGAACCGTAGACTTCTTTACAGGAAGTGGTGCATCTATACAAGGTCCAGTTCGTGTTTTTGCGTAAGCCTCTCGACAGCTCTGGGATAATGAAAAGATGATTCAACTCATTGATTGGAATCTGGGGCTATGATCTTTGGGTCAAAGATCTGGGGACGTTACTTGTACGGTACTAGAGACTTACACCGATCACAAGTGACTCTAGTGTATCTTCGATCGGAAATAATGAAGCATGAAGCCATGGAGCCAAATCGAACCATTTTGCGATTTTGAGCGTACCATCGGGGGGTAAAGTCCAGGTAAGGCTAGTGTGGTAGCTGATGCCCGAAGCCGAAAGCAGAAATGAAGCCAAGGCATGTACAGTCATTTCAACCAATAATTTACCTTTATTTATTGGATCAAATCTGAAGCACTCGGCCTGAGGTGCGAAAAGATGAGGACTTGGAGTTGGAATCCTTGTGTGAACAGAATAAACGATTCAAAGTTAGTATAAATGGGATTCGACACTTTGCGTGTGGATCTGAGGATACAGTTTTGCGTGTGTACATCTTACCATCCTCAGACTAATGCTTAAAAAGAAAGGGGCCATTCAGATGTCGGAAGTCATGATAGGACTTGAGTGATTAATCTTGTAAGTGTAGGAAAAATCTTGCCTACCGTTGGCGGAGTTTTCCTATAGCGGAAACTATTACTCTAGCGTTGAATCAACACCGTTTGAGGTTTTGTTTGGCCGTAAATGTGGATCACCAACCTGATAGGGTAGGGACGGGTGATAGTCAGCTTACTGAGTCTGAGATTTTTCATGAATCAATCGGAAGGATTGTTCGGATGCGAAATCATATGGAAATTGCTAGCAATAGGTGGAAAAGTTACACTGTTAAGCATAGGAAACCGTTGGAGTTTAGCAAGAAGGTAGAATCCTTCTGAAAGCCTCACATTTGAAAAGGATTAATCATTTCAAGTAACGAAGAAAGCTAAACCCTAGGTGTGATAGATTGTTAGAGATTTTCGAACGCATTATCTGCAGATCAAATCTTCCTGACAAGTTGAGCAACGTGTATGATGTATTCCATGTATCTAATCTAAATGAACGTCTATTAGACGAGCCGTTCGTAGTTCCACTCGAGGAGTTGGAAGTTGACAAGCGACTTTGTTTCATAGAGGAACTAGTAGAGATAATGGATCGTAAATCCAAATAGCGTAAGCAGGATAAAATTCCAGTAGTTAGGGTTCGGTGGAACTTGAAGCGTGGACCGGAGTCTACCTAGGATCGTGATGATCAAATGGTGCGCAAAATTCTAAACTCGTTCAAGCAAGCTACGACGACAAACGAAGGCAACTCTTAAGTTTCGGGACGAAATTTCTTAAAAGGGGGGGATGATGTAAGAACTTGAAAAAAAATTCCTTTTGCTTTAGAGTAAAGCAAAAACTATGAATTTTGACTCTTTGCAATGAAGTTGCAACTTTTGACTTATAAATTTTGAATATTTAGCAACGTGGTTGCGGTATTGAATTATGAAACCCTAAACTTTTGGCAATGGAGTTGCGATCTTGACTTGTAAATGTGGAACTCTTAGAAACAGGGTTGCGATCTCGGGACGATGTCACATTCTGACCCGTCGGGTGGAACCCGAACCTTAAAAACGGATAAAAGTGACAAAACCGGTAAACCGAGAACCACGTATATAGGCGTAGTATGCCAATTAAGGTATTAGAAGAGTCTAGTAGCCTTAAAACACTTCAAAAACATCACACACAAGTTGGAGTCTCGAAACATTGGTGATAAACTGAAAACCGTTATGTGTCGTGAAATATGTGCAAACTGATATGTTCTATGGCAAGTTGATAATTGATTTTATTGGATTTGATGTGATAAAAATGGTGCTGAACTGAAAATGAGAGAAAACGTTGAAAACCGTGAGCAAAACTGCGAAAAACGGACAAAATTGGTTGCGGTCAACAAAAGTCAAAGGGGCTGCCAGACGGAAGGCTCTAGGCGTATCGCCTAGAGCATACGGTGCCCCTAAGCAATACGCTTAAACCATGTTTTCCAGCAAAACCCTAATTTTTCTCTATTTAAGCAACATTAGCCACCACCATTTCATTTGCTCACTTCCAGGCGTATCCTCAGCCCCATTTACGACCTTAAACCTATTCATACTCAGTCATTATCAAGATTCAAGCTTTTCTTCAAGATCCAAGCCTAAATATCATCCTCTTTCATCCTACATCTTTCCAATGTTTTAAAACCGGATTTTTAAACCGGATCGGTCTTATGTAAAAACAGTTCAACCGGTTGACCCGGGTTGACCGGATAGTCGAACCGGATTGACTATTCAAACATGTAAATTTTAATATACATTTTATAAACATTCAACCACAACAAATGTCGTTAAGAAACTTTAATAAAGTTTAAAACAAGTTACAATTATCCAAAATAACATCCCTATAAGTTCTATTCAAGTTATATTTATAAAAAAAATACCAGACTTCAGTTATCATCGATGGATGGTTTGTTTTAGAATCTCTAGCGGCAAGTGACGAAGTGACGATTTGTTTTCGCCCGATCAGTTAACTTCAATTAAGAAAATAGTGAAAGACCCTACTGCCCTACCTTTTCTCATTGTTTTAAAATGTTTTTTTAACTTAATTTTAAATAAATAAAAACGGTTCACCCCGTTGAACCGGCCGGTTCAACCGGAAAACCCACCGGTTCATTTTTTATCCGGAACTACTAAGAACCGCCCTCAACCGAACCGGTGCACCCACCGGTCACCGGCTCAACCGGTTGAACCGGCCGGTTCAATATGGTTTTTAAAAAATTGCATCTTTCGGTATGTGTTTTCTTATGTTTTGATCATCTTAAAGTTGTCAAGATCCAAGCTTTATGATGGATCTAGGTCTGATTTGTGTTGCTATGGTGATATAAAGTATAGATATGGTGTTTGTGATAGTAAAGATTGAATCTTTTGTTTAAAAATTCATGGCTTTTGTGCATGATGTAATGATACATGCTAGATCTAGGGTTTTGCATGAGAAAGCATGCTTGCATGTGAATAAAGCTTGATGATTTGTGTTAAATCTATGCTGTAATGACTTGATAATGATATATCTAGGGTTTATGTGCAATAAAGTTACTAACTTTACGTGAGATGTATGATGAAAACTTGATTTCGGTAGTCATGTATGCTAGATCTTGAATAAAGGCCCATGATTTGTTTAGATCTACTATGAGGTTGCTTGATCTAGGTTAATGGATGTATGATAGTGTATAAAGTTGTAAACTTGATGTTCAAATGCAAATAGAATATTCTATAAAAATTATTTACATAAAAATATGGTGAAAATGGCCTATTAGGGTAAGATAGCATCTGTGCATGTGGTTAGGAATACTCTTTTACTATTTTTGAAACTCAGGGGGAGAAGACACGCAGTAACTTTTCTTGTAAAATTGTACTAAATTATCATACCACCGGTGGACCGTAGTGATTTATATATTGCCAATGAAGTCCTTTAGTATGTACCAGTTAATTTCTCGGATAGCGAAGAAATATTTAGTAGATCTACTGGCATGACGAGCCCTACCATAGCTAGTTGCGCTAGCTCCTGCTTGCCCTTCGAGGGAGAGGAACGGGTATTATATTGTCTTATTGGAGTCATGGCGGCAATGCATGACGTAAAGGCAAAAGTGTTGGATTATAAGTCAGCTCTGGGGACGTGATCACTAGGTGTCACAGACTTGTAGACTAGCTATCTACCGGTATTATAAATCAAATGTAATGTATGAATGGGTAGGTCTAAAGGTTAGACAACCTGCTTTTCATCGGGTTGAACTGTGAAATGTTTATTGTAAAACCTGTGAACTCACCAACCTCGTGTTGACGTATTTTAGCATGTTTCTTCTTAGGACCTTAGGAGCACGCTAAGGAGCATGTTTAGGGAATCATGGTTCATTCATAACTCTGCATGCTTGGTTAAACATTCAACTATTAGGCGTTGTGTGCGCGTTAAACTTTTGAAACTTAATTATGTTTGTTTTACGCTTCCGCACTAAAACTGTTTTGATAAAAATTATGAACTTTAGACTCTGAAATCTAAACAGTTGTTTATGCATATAGTATGTTCGGTGTGTCTGGTGACTCAGATCCTGGTATGTCACGCCCTATTTGCAATGATACTCCACAGGTGGATTTTTGGGGGTGTGACAGTGACGGCCAATAGAAGGTGGTAATAAGAGAAGATGGCATTTAGCGGAGATGTGTAGGGGGAAAGGCGTGCATTTGAAGTTAATGTGAGGCTGAGAGAGAAAATGAAGAAAGATAGTGATTTGGACAGCTTATGTATGTGACATTATCTTTGTTTAAATCAACCTTAACTCATTTTATGTTTTTTTTCTCTTTATTTTAATTATTTTTTAAACCCAACTTTTAAAACTAGCTAGACGTTGAGGAAAGTTCAGTATCAAGAGCTCATGTGTCCTTGGACGACCTCGGTATCCTATGATCGGTGCACTTGCCCTAACGTGTGGTGTATGTTGATTGTTTGTTATCGTGTTTTATAAATTTAAAACTTGCACAACGATGGTGTTATCTCTGACCCATAATTGTATACGTCGCCCGCACGTCAATGGACCATGCTTACTTAGGCATGTGACAAGTGTAGTGCATGTAGATTTATCTTTCACAACAAACAGGAAGAGTAAAATTCAAACAAACATTATTATCAAGGAAAAACTTTAAAACAAAAAGAAGATTGAGTTTGATTTATAGAACAAAACGAATATCAAATAAGGAAAAGCTTTGTATGGTGACGAGATTTTTGAAGAGTCAATGTGAAGTATAAGGAAACCCTTACCATTACCAACAAAGAGTGTTTCATTACCATTGTAAGCCTTAGAGTTTTCTAAATCAAATAAGTCTGGTGTGACATCATTATTGGCTCCTCTGTTCGGGAAATCATGTAGCATCAAAAGAGGAGCAGTTATCTGCAAAATTTGTTGTTAGAGGAGCACGAATTGTGGAAGGATCCCAATTTGGAAAATGAGATGGAATGTTGCCAATTCCATATTTGTTACATGTTTCATACACTATGTTTTGGGTAGAAACCCAATTAAATTGGTGATTGTCACATCGAATGCAATCATTACCGCAAGAGGTTTCCTGACAAAGATTTCCACAGCTGTTCTTTTTTTTTCTGGTGGACGATAACCATAAAATGCCTGAGAAGCTGTAAAAGATGATGAAGCTTGGGTTACCATGAAACCAAGTTGAGAAGCTAGTTGTTGAATATTATGAACAAGTACTTATTAAGACTGTTGGTTAGATGCTCTTGTGTTAGTAGTGTTCTCGTCTCCATTAGAGCCGTAAAGGCAGAAATGGCCAAAGAGGGGGTAGTGGGTTGGCCTTTGTTGATCATGTAGTTGTGATCAACAACGAGACTATGAGTTTCAGTGAATGTTATGGAAGACTGCCTAGCAAATAAGGTTGAATTCATTATGTAGACTGGACATAACAAGGATAACCAGATTCATCATGTTGATCATGTCCTTGTGTAACACCCTAGCCCCTTTAGGATAACGTGTCACACGATACAATAAACAGAGACAAAATTAATCATTCATTTAAATACAATCTACAATTACATCAAATACCTTATAATAATCCATCATTAAGACAATATTTAACTAGCTTAATCCTCATTCAATCAACCTAGTTCTTCATTTTTAATAACCAAGTCCTTAGTTACCACTCTATCTTCACATAATCTCATGGTTCCCTTAAGTACCTGTCGTTTACACCAATAAAACAACAAAAAGAAACACGCGTGAGCTAAAGAATGCTTAGTAACGGAATGAATAATGATAATAGTACGATGATTTATAAGAAGACTAATTATGACGATCATCTATGTGGAAATACTCATATTAACCAGTGACAATAACAACAGTCAGATAACTGTATGTGCATCTTTCAGCACGTTTAACATATGTGAGTCTTTCAGCAAGTATAAACAGATGCACATCTCTTAGCACGTATAAACAATGTGTGCATCTTCAGCACGTATAAACAATGTGTGCATCTTTCAACACGTATAAACAATTTGTACATCTCTCAACACATACAAACAATGTGTGCATCTTTCAGCACGTATAAACAACATGTTCAGGTATTGAGGTGAATGGAACGTATTCTATAATCAATGTTAATGCAATAGGAACATGCAAAATGACTACAAGGAGATCCTATTATATCGCATGCATAATCAATTTAATGCAAGTTAACAACAATCAATGAAACGGACATTAAATATACTAGACACTAGGGTTTCACCATCGTTCCTTCTGATTTTCATCCTAATCGTTCTATTCTTGTTGGTATAATGATCTGTAATCGATTGCTAGGGTATTCAAGTCGCATCTGCAAAAGATCCTTGGCTCATTCTAGTGATTGTAACGAATTTGTTAGCCACTGTTAAGTTGTTCGATTAGGGTTTGGTTTTTGGTCGTTAACTTTGATCCTGTTCTCTCTAGTGTTTAGCAATTTGTGATCATATATTTAACCCTTTTAAGTTGTATCTGAAGAAGATCCTTAGTTTGGTTAGATTAGTGATACGAATTTGCTAGCACGGTGTAGGTTCCGGATTAGGGTTTTCGACGTCCCGCTCGTATTTCCTATGCATGGCGAGCAAAATCCAAGCCAACCACCGGACCTGAAGGGGTCCTCTAACTTGTTCTCGAGTGTTAGGAATATCGATGGCAAATATGTTCCTACACGTAGCATCCTGAAGAATTCCGGCGGTACAAACCTGCCTGAACTTGTTTCTAAGGACCCTAATGCTAACCCTGGTCCGGTTATTTCTTCACCAGATTATCAGAATATCGAGAATTCCCAAGATGATTTGGTATCCTCGCCAGGAGATCCTCAAGAATCCCGGGACGTAAATAAGTCCCCCTCGTCCTATGTTGAGTCAGTTCTGGGCTCTATCAAAAACATGTGGTTAACTTCAGGCCTTTAAGGAATAAAACGGTGCATGGTGGTGCGGATATAGTTCTTCCCATTGCTTCGGTCCGTAATGTCAACAATAAACTTTCTTATACTCTCTACGGGTATTTTTTAGGGATCGGATTGCGTTCCCTGTTGTTGACTATTTTATGAAGCAAGCATGGAAGAAGTTTGGTATGCAGAAGGTTATGATGAATGCCAATGGCTTTTTCTTCTTCAAATTCACAGATAAAAAAGGTATGATCGATGCTTTAGAAGGTGGCCCGTGGCTGATTAAAAATCGACCAATATTCTTAAATGTTTGGACTCCTACTACGTAATTGAAGAAGGATGATATAAAGAAAATTTCAGTTTGGGTCAAGCTACACAATGTTCCTCTTGCTGCTTATACGGATGATGGTCTAAGTCTGGTTGCCACTAAAATAGGAACTCCAAAAATACTGGACTCTCTAACAGCTTCGATGTGTTGATACATGGTTCTTGATCGTCATGTGAAGTATCGAATACAAGATGGATTCACACAAGATTGCTGAGGTCCGAACTCAGGCCGAACCTGAAGTTCGGACATGGCCGAACGTGTGGCCGAACCTCAGGTTCGGCCGGTCGTATTTCAGTCCTATATATATGTGAGTCTTGTATTGTAGAGATAATAGTCTAAGCTTCCGTGTTATACATTTACTCTGTGTACTCTGTGGTCTCTGTGGTTAATACAAAGTTCATTTGTATTTACTCTTTGTGTTTCATCTCGTTTATATTGATTTCATTACGACTAAGTAGAAGATTCACACGCTCACGCACTTTCAAGTGGTATCAGAGCATTTGGTTTGCTCTACTAGTCGGAAATCAGTGTTTCTCGGAGTTTTGAGTTCAAATTCATGTTTTTGCGAAAATGTCAATCATTTTTTAGTTCGTTTGATTGTTTGAGTGTGCTTTTCATTCAAAATTCATTCCTGGGTTGTTTCTATCATGTTTGCTTGAATTCCTGTCGAAAATTCTAGTCAAAAACATTGAAAATCGAGAGAATGGCGTCGAGTGAATTCTGTCCTGTTTGAGGTTCGGCATAACCGCTCCGAACTTGAGGTTCGGACAGTGTTCGGCCTCTATATTGATTCGGTGAGAGTTCGGTGAGGGATCGGTCAGTGTTCGGACTAAGTTCGGTGATAGTTCGGAGTTGTTGGATTCTTGTTCGTCCGAAGGTCAGGTTCGGAGAGAGTTCGGCGTTCTTTAGGTTCGGACGAGGTTCGGAGTGAACAGTAACCAGTTTTTCGAGAATGTCCTATTTTCAAGCGTTCGCGGCTATTCAAAATTCAGTTCAGGCAACAATGCAAACAATGATTAACTATGATAATGAAATTGGAACAAGTCATAAAGTTCCCAAATTACTTAAATTGGAAGATTATCATAGTTGGGTGACACGATTTGAAGCATTTGTTTCCGCAAATGATATCGATATGTGGCTATCGTATTCTGAACAATATACATATCCTAAGGGTGAGGACTGAGAGCCAATTCTTCAAAGGAAGCTTTCTGGTGAACAAAAGAAAGCATATCAAGCTGAGAAAAAGACTTATGGTACTTTAACAATGGCTTTGCCTACTGATTTACTACATCAATTTTCAAGTAACTATACCGCAAAGAGCTTGTGGGATGCTCTAGAAAAGAGATGTGAAGGCAATGATCAGTATAAGAAAAGTCGACAAAAAGTGTTGAAGAAAGAATTTGATAGCTTCAAGCATTATCAAAATGAATCAATTCCAAATCTGATTGCAAGATTTGCACATTTAATGAGTGAAATGAAATTGGTGAATCTTACAAAAGATGAAGCAGATAGGAAAGAAAAGATTATGGAAGCTCTACCAGAGAAGTGGGAAAATCATGTGATGATGATTACTAATGATAAGGATTATCCAAGGTTGTCGTTTAATGATCTGATTCAAAGAATCCAAGCTAGGGATATGGAGTTAAAAGTGAACAAGTCACTTCCTGAGCAAATTCAGAATCCTGTAGTGTATTATGGCAACAATGATTGAACTTTGAATGCTGGAAAGTCTAATATTCTTAGTTCTGCACCTCCTACAGCATTTCTGGCAGGTAAATCTGACACTCCAAGTTATTCATCTGCTGGTTGTAATGTGTCAATTCCTAGTTCTTCGACTCAAAGTGCATTGTCTGTTCAAACTGTTGATGATTATAATGCGTTAATGTCTGCATTGGTATCTTCATACTTTGGTGTTATCACTGGTGCTGTGAGTAATGCTGAGTTAGCAAATGAAGATTACGATCAGATTGATTATGATCATTTGGAGGAAATGGATCTGAATTGGCAATATGCTATGTTGGTTCGTAGAACGAAGAAATTTTTCAATAGAACTGGTAAGAAGAGACTTAATCAGGAAGGAAAGATTGGATTGGACAAATCTAAAGTGAAATGTTATAAGTGTTCCATTTATGATCACTTTGCTCGAGAATGTCCAAGTCTTGCAGAAAGTAAATTGAAGACTGGTCAGCACGCACATTTAGTGTTTCATCCATCAGAAAAAGCTGAAAAGATTGAGCAGAAATCTGCTACTCTTGCTCATGATTGGACTAATACATTTATGCATCCAGATGGATTTGCCTGGAATGCAGATTCAGAAATTAAAAAGAATAATACTCCAATCTCAATTGCTTTAACCATTCAACATACTGATGATGAAAGCTTTTTAACAGAATCTGATACTTCTTCCAGTATATCTTTGGTTCAAGTAGAATTACCTAGGTCTTCTGAGAATTCAAAAGATGATGAATTTAAATGTTATAACTGTGAGAAGTTGCTCAAGAAGATTGCAAGTTTTGAACAAGATTGTCAATTATCAACTGAAGAAATTATGGTTCTCAAGAAAGAGGTGGAAGATTTTCAAAAGAGGTATTATGAGTTGGTTCATATTCATGAAGATGTTTTGAAGGAAAAGGCTCAATTGGTTGAAGAGTGTGAGAAAGCCAAAGCTGAAGCATTAGACCCAGCTCAAGATTTTGATAATCTGTTTGAGAAGAGTTATCATGTTCAGCAAAAATATGAAGAGGCTACAGCTCTTATTGCACAAACTGTTGTTACCGTTGAGAAGCTTCAAAACAAGATTTCTATGCTTCAAGATGAAAATGTTCTATACAGAGACAAGAATGAAGTGTTAACTAAAGATGTTGACATATACAAGCAAAAAAGAGAAAATGTGCTTGAAGAATTATATGTTGAATGTGAGATCCGGAAGTTACAAACTTACGAATATGATGATCTCAATGCAAAATTCATCAAGTCACAACAAGAGGTGTTTGAAGGTCAACAGAAGATTAATAATTTAAAATTGGAGATTTTGGAGTTGAAAAGGCAAGTGAAGAACTGCAATTTGTCACCGACATTGCTTAACTTCTTATACAAGCAGGATCAGAGTTCGGAAAGTTCTAAGAAGGATGATGTTCACTTGGTTCCTCAACCAGTGGATTTAATTGAAGTTGCTGCTCAGATTGATCCAAAAGATGACTTGCATGATTATTCCAAGTTTGCCACTCCATCCACGAAGAACAAGTCCAAGTCTAAAAAGAAGGAGAAACCTTTGGGTGAAGCTCCAAAATTTGTTTCAAAGTCTGTATTGCTGGAAAATGAGAAAGTCTTTGATAAGGTTGTTTCAAGTTCTTCATCTGCAACTGAAGAAGAAAAAGTTTTGATTGAAAAGAACAAGCTGAAGGATATCAAAGCCAAATTCACTAGTGACGCTAAGTCAAGAGAAGTTTCCGGTTCTTCTTCCGGTTCTTCAAAGACTCAAGGCTCTAAACATAAAGGGTTAGGTTATAAAGTGTTGGGAGACTCAGTTCAAGCACAGAAATTTGTGAAGGTTGAAAAGGTTCCCAAAGCAAAAGTTACAAAGAACTTGCCATCTCAGAAGGAACATTCTTATTATTCTGAAAGATCTTCATCTTCAAGGAGTCCATCTCCTAGGTATGATTCTTTTGATGGTTTCTTTGATAATTTTCATTCTGAACATTCATCTGATTCTCAAAAATCAAAACCTTTTTCACACAATTTTAGAGAAAGGCTTTGTTATGTATGTCGTCAACGAGGACATCTAGCTGCTGATTGTCCGACGACTGCATATATCCACAAAACTGCAAAATTTGTGGATCACAAAGGTCAAATTTTTGATGAACCATGGTCCCCAAAGCTTCAGTCAACTCGTATATCGTCTTGGTCTAAATCAAGTACGTCGGTTGAATTTGATTCAGGTTCTGATCAAAAATTAAAACTTTTCCAAATTTGGAAACCAAAAGTTGTTTCCAAGGCCAACAAGGACTTTGTGGAAGACACCGGGCGACCCGACGCTGTTGATTCGGGTCGATCCCAACGCGACTAATATTTTATTTGGTGTCAAGCAGGTGTTTCAGGAAGACCTTTCGGTGATTGGACAATTGTTGATTGTGAAATATCTGTTTCTAATCAAATTGAATTTCCAATTCAATTTTTGTTTTTCAAAATGCTAAACTTCTAGTATTCGTGTTGGTTGATCAATTTTTCTTGTTTTTCACTCCGTCTCATTTTGAGGGGGAGTTTGTTTTTGCAAAATACTATTTTTCAAATCGTAAAAATGAAAATCTATAAATAGAGTTGTCATTTTTAGGGGGAGAAATTTGAAAAAGACAAAAACATTGAAAAATGCAAAAAGCCAAAAACATTGAAAAATGAGAAATTGTATCCGACATGATTGGGAAATGATGGTACATTGGCTGACAGTGTCTGACTTATGGATAAAGTAGATGAAAAAGCCATAAGACCATTTGATCGATGTGCAAGGTAGGCTCGGTAAATCAGAAAGTATACAAATGTGATATATACTAAATCTGATGCTTGACCTAGTGGACAACATCTTGATGTATATCTCATGATATATCAAGAAAAAGACATGTGAAAAATAAAATGAGAAGTCACTTTGTATACATGTGTTCATTTTGCAAAGATTTAAACTTGTTTGATTTTCTTTATTTTGTCAAACGATCGGACTTTCTCTGCGTGTCGAAAGACCGACCTGATCGTTGTTCGTTTGAGGTTCTGCTTTATTTTCTTTGGTGTTTCATATAACTCATCGGACTTTCTTTGCGTGTACGGGAGTACCGACCTGATTGTTGTTGAGTTATACAACTTGAACTTGTTTTATTTTCTTGTTTTGTTAAATCCGAGGCCTTATCTGCGTATTGAAAGATCGACCTTAAGGTAGACGATTTAACATTCCTATTTCTTTTTGCATGGAACACAGTTGACTATATCATGGTTACAATCATTATGTGATTCAAATCACAAATGAGATCACAAAATGTGATAAGCAAAAGCATATCTGAGTATGTCTGATAGTGTGGGGTACGCTGGTCAATGCAAATTTAATCAATACCTTAACATATCCAGATGTTATGAGTATGATTGTGCCAGAGTTTAAAGTTGGACAAACTATATCTGCAATCAGCATGGCTTATGTGTTGCAATAATCGAAATTGAAATATAGTTCAGCATGTTATGACCAATATGATCCCAAGTTGTGATCTTTCTCACAAAAGACAAAAATAGTGTCTAATTCTGTATTGTTTTACTTCCGTTATCAGAAAATACCAAAAAGATTTTAGGTGTGTTTTGATATAAAGTTTCCAAAAGCCAAAAAGATTTTGTGTCTGTTTTATTTTCGATTGATCAACACGAAATACAAAATTACTTTTCAAAATCAAACTATCTTGGAGTCTCGAAGAGACTTTTTGCACCAAGATTATTTATGTTGGCAGGTTTCTAAGTGGGAAGATAGCATCACAATTTCAAGTCTTCTGAAGTTTGTTGATAAAGAGATTACACACGATGCAATATCAAGTATTCAAGTTTGAACTCATCGTCAAAGAAGAGGAAAAGTTTGAATAGAGAAGATGATACTGCACATGCCGAGGGAGAGTTTGTTGATACATGGTTCTTGATCGTCATGTGAAGTATTGAATACAAGATGGATTCACACAAGATTGCTGAGGTCCGAACTCAGGCCGAACCTGAAGTTCGGACATGGCCGAACGTGTGGCCGAACCTCAGGTTCGGCCGGTCGTATTTCAGTCCTATATATATGTGAGTCTTGTATTGTAGAGATAATAGTCTAAGCTTCTGTGTTATACATTTACTCTGTGTACTTTGTGGTCTCTGTGGTTAATACAAAGTTCATTTGTATTTACTCTTTGTGTTTAATCTCGTTTATATTGATTTCATTACGACTAAGTAGAAGATTCACACGCTCACGCACTTTCACGATGTGTTTGAACGGCTGGGGTAGAAGCAGCTTTGCTAGAGCCTTAATTGAAATCTCGGCTGACTTCGATTTCCGTGAAACTGTTATGGTGGATGTTCTGGATCTTGAAAATGACCAATTTGTTACAGAAACTGTCCATGTGGAGTATGAATGGAAGCCTCCAAGATGTAATATTTGTTGTGTGTTTGGGCACAAAGCTGATGTTTGCCCGAAACAACCTAAACAACTGGTGACACAAAAAGTCGATGAGGAGGGCTTCATGGAACCTAAAAGGTGGCTAGGAAACAAAATGTTCCTCCCACTCGTGTTAAGTCCAAATTTGAATAACGCCCGGTTTCTGTTAAGAATAAGGGTCTTCTTAAAAACAAGGGAATTGCTCAAAACGATGAGATTACCATATTAAACCCTTTGACGTGTTAGATGAGGATGAACAGGGGGCACTCGAAAACGGTTAAGCTAAGGGATTACAAGGCTTGTTCGTCTAGTGGTAATACCGTAATACTCATGGTCATCCGAGGGATCCGAATGACATCGATGGTGACACAGAAGGGGTAAACAATGAAACTAAAGAATTTATGGCTGCAAGTGTGTTCTCAACAAACAAAGGGGCAAGCACTCCTTCTGTAAGTGTGTCCGATGGTTAATATTGCATCCTGGAACATAAGGAGCATGAACCGTCCCGTGAAACAAAAAGAGGTTCGTCAGACTGTTAAGGACAGTAACTTGAGTATGTGCGCCATTCTTGAATCTCACGTTAATGTGAAAAAGTTGTTTTCTGTTTGTAATGATACTTTTAGGAGATGGGACTGGATTTCGAATGGTAGTGTGTGCCCGAAAGGTACTCGTATTATCTTGGGTTGGGATGCTAATGTGTTTGATATCATTCTTATTGCCCATACTAATCAGGTTATGCATGTTAAGGCTATCTGCAAAGATTCTAAACAAGTTTTGTTATGTTCGATTGTTTATGCTGAGAATTATTATGTTCATAGAAGACGTTTATGGGAGGACCTTCGGTTACATAAGGCCTTTATTAAGGATAGTGCATGGGCTATCCTTGGTGATTATAATTCTGCTTTGAACTTGGAGGATAGAATGGTTGGTACGTCTCGAAGGATCCGGGAATGAAAGAATTTGGTGATTGTGTCACGGATATTGAGGTCATTGATATTGCCCTTGTGTTCTGCAACTCAACATTCAGCTAATTCGCAAACCAAGACCCTTTAAGTTTGCGAATTTCCTTACTAATAAACCGGGTTTTGTGGAAGCCGTTTCTTCGATTTGGGGAATAAATATAAAAGGGGTTCACCAGTTCTGCATTGGTAAGAAATTGAAATTGCTTAAGACACCCATGCGTTCCTTACTTTTTAAACAGGGTAACCTCCATGCTAAGGTTAACTCCCTTCGAATTAAACTTGATGATATTCAGCGTCAGAATGATAGTGATCCGTTTAACATGTCTCCTCGCGAGCTTGAAGCTCGATGCATGTCCGATTTTAATGAGGCTTCGCTGGATGAAGAGAGTTTCTTGAAACAAAACTCTAAAGCGCATTGGCTTGCGACTGGGGATTTAAATACCGCTTACTTCCATGCTTCCCTCAAATGCAAAAATTACAGAGGCATAATAGATGTTATTGTGGATAAGGATGGCATTAGGTATGAAGGTGATGAGGTGGCAAATACATTTGTTAGCCATTATGAGCGTTTCCTCGGCAGGGTGGGTACTACCGACTTGCATCTAGACCATGACTTATTTAGGTCTAAGCTTTCTCAGTCTGCTTCTACTCACATGATAAGAGTTGTTACCAAGGAGGAGATCAAGGACACAATTTTTTCCATGGGTGATTGTAAAGCTCCGGGGCCTGATGGTTATTCGACTGCTTTTTTTAAGAAAGCCTGGATGATTATAGGTAATGACTTTTGTGATGTTGTTCAGGATTTCTTTAAAACAGGGAGATTACTTCAGGAGATTAACCACATAATCATTGCTCTAATCCCTAAGATTACTACTCCTGCTGTTGTCACTGATTATCGCCCGATCTCCTGCTGCAGTGTGTTGTATAACTGCATCTGTAATATTATTGCTGATCGGATTAAATTGGATATTGCCGACATCGTGGATGTCAATCAATCGGCGTTCATTCCTGGGAGGAAGATTTTTGATAGTATTCTTCTTGTCCAGGAGTTATTGCATAAGTACCACCGTTCTGTTGGGCCTCCCCGTTGTGCGTTTAAAATTGACATTCAGAAGGCCTATGATACCGGCGATTGGGATTTTCTTAAGGAGGTTCTTAACGGCTTCGGCTTCCATCCGACCATGGTGGATTGGATCATGTCTTAGGTTTCCACACCTTCTTACTCTATATGTGTGAATGGCAACCTTCATGGTTATTTTAAGGGTAAGAGGGGCCTTAGGCAAGGCTGTCCCCTATCTCCCTATCTCTTTACCTTAGTTATGGAAATTCTCACCCTTATGGTTCATGAAGCTATGTGTGCTGACGATCTTTTTATCTTTTCCAGAGGTGATATTGCCTCTGCTTCATGCATTATTCAGTCCTTGGCTAAATTCTCTAGGATGTCTGGTTTGGTTCCTAGCCCTCAAAAGAGCACGGTCTTTTTCTGTAATGTTTCTGATCATATCAAGACTGGTATTTTAAATGTCATTAATATGGTAGAGGGCTCCCTTCCTGTTCGTTACTTGGGATTCCCTTTGATATCTACTCGGTTGTGTGCTCGTGATTGTGCCCCTCTTGTGGAGATTTTAGACAGTCGCATTTCTAGTTGGAAGAACAAGATTTTCTTGTTTGTGGGCAGGCTTCAGCTTATTAGAATGGTTCTTTCATCTTTACATATTTATTGGGCCTCGGTGTTTATTGTCACACCCCGCCCCACCGCGCCCTGCCAGGCACGGGGGAGAGGAGTGGGACCGGCCGTCCATATCAGAACACGCGGAAGCAAACAGATAGATGCAAGATCACAAGGTCAACACACATAAACAGACGACCCGTCCAATACAAAATCAAATACAAACCATAATGGACTTAATATGTTAAGTCTTAAGTGATACACATCAGTCTACGTCCAGGCAGAACCTAAGGCTACCAACACGGTCAAAGGAAAAAGACAACAATAACAAAGGATAGTCATGACGGGGAACAAATCCCAAAATCAACCAAATCAACCCCAACGGGTACAAAACCCAACTCGTCCCTAACATCCAAACGTGACATCCACCCAAAGCTTTACTTACCTGCACATGAACCAAAAATACGTCAACAACAAAAGTTGTTGGTGAGTCGTAGCGCGTTTGACTCAAATCCAAGTTTCCACAAATCAAGTAACAATACTGTGCCTGTTATAAATTCCTATGGTTAAACCAGCACTCCGGGGGTACGATCCTACGGCCGCACGCCTCCCTTTGTGGACTAGGCATATACGCCATCACCCGACCCCTAATGGATCCAACAAACGGGTATGAGACACCTTGATCTACCTCTACAGCTGTATTGGTGCAATATATGTCTTTGTGGCCTAACACTAAGGCCTAAATTAACCATACTAATCAACATGAACATCTCGTAACATGCGAGTTTAAATTTATAACATGGTAATAAATACCTAAGCACAGTAACAAACAAACAAGCAATAGTTTGACATGGTTCATGTACACCCCAAAACGTTAAAAAGTTAAAGTAGGGGAAAAAGCTATCAACTCACAGATATCAAATGGTGGATCAAGCAAGCGTCACAGGGCACGAGAATCCAAACGTCGAAGTGTATCACAATGGCAAGTCTATTATAATGATATATACATAAATATATCAGAACCTATCCGCAATTATATATGCTTAAGCAATTGGTAGCAACAATCCATAAACAAACGGGAGGTTTAACAATACTCCCGGGAACATACCGAGCGGACAACAAACACCCGAAGAGATCATAGGGCCCCAACCGGGAAGTGAAATATCTTTACTAGAAACCAAAATGCCCATACTCGTGAAAATAATCAAACCGGGTCGCTCGATATTTCCCAAAACATAAAACAAAATCACTAATTCTGGTCACAGGGTCGATGCGGGCCGCAACAGGGTCATCCAAAGGCGATGCACCCCGCAACGACTATTTTGTCTTTTAGTGACTTTTTCCAAATTTGCATTTTTAGCTCGTTTCGACAACGGGGTTTCGTTCCCAACACTTCCAGTAGCAAAATACTCAATTTTTAGGCACTGAGGGCCTATCCATCCAAAGGTACAAGTCTTGGTTTTCTCCCAAATTTACCCAAAATCATATTACAAGCGGTTTTGACCAATTCCAATTAATCCAACACTTTGGTTTCCACCTATGGACTGATTCTAACTCAGTTTTAGGGCCAAGAGCCACTGAGATCATCCAGGTGTCATTAACCCATTTCAAAGAGTCCAAAATGCTCGGTTTCCGAGTTTTAACACTAGTATACAACAAGAGGGGTCTCCACCTATTGGACCAAACTCATTTTGTAGTCATTTACTACTGAGATGGTCAGGTTTCCCAGACCTAAGCTCAAGTTCTCAATCTAAACCCAAAATATCAACATGCATGCATTAACTAGTTGTACCTTGTGTAAGAAAACTTGTACTAAAGCGAATCCAAGCGGGTCTTTACAATCCCAGCCTCCTAGCACCCTCCAGAACTTGAATCTACCCTTGCATGCACCATCCATATCAGATTTAGGCAATGGATCATCCAAAAATGCAATCTAGAGCAAAACCCGATCATAACTAACCTTGGTTCACCACACGAGCACTCCCACACGCCTTTGATCACTCTTGATCATCCATGCATGCCTGGTAATGATGAAGATTCACAGATCAGAGGAGGAACCCAGAAAACTATAGCGAAACTCTTATGAAAATGGGGGTTAGAAACTTACCCGAACACTTTAGAACTCGTATAGGCTTGAAATTCGACGCACGAGGCTTCCCTTGGCCGGATTCTTCCCTCTTAGGTGAATGGGGACGGATAAAACGAGAGTTCTTGAAGTGGGGGAAGTGAAAAATGAGCAGAAATGAGCAAAAACTCATTTTTATAGACCTGGGGATCAATGCGGGCCGCATCGGATTAGTTCAGCGGGCGATATGCCCCGCATTGTCATCAGGATATCTCGTGGATCTTTTCCGGGTAGCGCACCCGACCCGGCGACCCGTCACACGATGCGCGCTGCATTGCTTCAAATGAAACATGATGCGCCCCGCATCATTCCAGAAAAGAAAAAAAAAACTTTTCCTTTTTATTTTTCTTGGAAAAATC
Source organism: Deinandra increscens subsp. villosa (assembly GCA_039602395.1). Taxonomy (NCBI): domain Eukaryota; kingdom Viridiplantae; phylum Streptophyta; class Magnoliopsida; order Asterales; family Asteraceae; genus Deinandra; species Deinandra increscens. The sequence goes on along the minus strand of JBCNJP010000008.1, from coordinate 35,574,559 downwards.
CAATCCGATTCTCGAGGTTTATCCAGGGATGTTACATTTATTTTGCATGTCAGCATTATTTCTTCTATTGAGAAGAAGATGAGAGATTTCCTGTGGTGCCATGGTGTTTTCAGGAAAGGTATGGCTAAAGTGGCTTGGAAGGACGTTTGTGTCCCTAAGGCTGAGGGGGGTCTGGGTGTTCGGTGGATTGCGGATGTTAATAAGGCTCTTATGACCTCTCATATTTGGAGCATCCTTATCAAACGGGACTCTCTTTGGGTTGCCTGGGTTTATTCTTATCGCATCAAGAATAGATCCTTTTGGGATTTCCCGTGTTGTACCGACTACTGCTGGAGTTGGAGGAAGTTGTGCTCTATTCGTCCTTCTATTCGGCAGTTTGTTTGGTCTGATATTGGTGATGGGAGGAATACTTCTATCTGGTTTGACAAGTGGTCTGAATCTGGACCGTTATGCTAGTTTATCTCTCACCGTGTTTTCCACAATGCAGGTTACACCATTAACTCTAAAGTGGCTGACCTTTTTCAATCAGGATGGTGGTACCTGGCCTTCCGCGTGGAACGATCTGTTTCCGGTTCTTAATGAGGCTTCGCAAACTATTCTCAAGGTGGGTGTTGAGGACAGTCTCATGTGGAAAGTCAGTGATGTTAGGACTGATTTTGCGTCCTCTTTGGTTTGGGACTCGCTTAGGATTCATGATCCGGTGGTTTCTTGGGCGAAGACTGTATGGTTTGCTCAGCGTATTCCCCACCATGCTTTTCTGGTTTGGTTGATCATGCGTGAGAGGCTTCTGACTCAAGACAAAATCTTGGCCTGGGATTTTAGCCGAAGGAGAAATATGAACATGATGTGATGTCTGCTTTGCTATAGAAACCATGATTCCCACACGCACCAGTTCTTTGAGTGCTCTTATTCAACGTAGGTTTGGCTCCAGGTCCGGGAGAAGACCTGCCTTAGATTCCATGACCCGGTGTGGGCTGATATTACCAATTCTTTTGTTGGGGTTTCGACTTCTTCTTTGGAGATTATTGTGGCTAAACTTGTGGTGCATGCCTCTTCCTACTTCATTTGGCAGGAGAGGAACAACCGTATTTTCCAGAACCATGCTAGACTTCCGGATTCTGTTGCTACCTTTATTCGGGATACCGTTCGTAGCAGACTGTTGGGCCTCAAGCTTAAGAAGACTTATAGAGTTCGACACACTCTCATGGACTGGAAGATTGGTGGTGATTCTAGTGACCATGACGGCGTGACGTAGTCTGTTGTTTTTTTTTTTTTTTTGTTGCTTTCCTAGTGTGTGCTAGGTGGTTGTTTTTTCGTTTTCTCTTGTTTGGTGTTTCTTTGGTTTTTATACTCTGGGGCATGTCCCAAGTATGAACTAGCAAGGACTCTCCTTGTTACTTGTTTTTTTCGTTGCGGTATATATATAGAATCACCGGGGTAACCCTTTACCCAAAAAAAAATCAATGAAACAGTTAAACGATGGTCAATGACGATACGATACAATGAGACAATACGATGCTATGAGACGATTCAATAAAGAAGATTGGGGTGAAAATAACTAGGCTACGATGTAGGACCAAGAATCTGTACACTAACGAGAAAACAAGAATACGTATTACGCTATAATTAAAAGACCAGAAATTTTCAAAACAATAACATAAATATTTGGTAAGCTTGAATCAATATTAATGAAAACCTACAATATTGACCATCTCTAAACTATATAAACGTTCAAATTGTCAGATACTTTGTATTGTTAAGGCAATTAGTTTTTTTTTTTGAACGGCCAACGAAACGAGTCCTGAGCCGGGATCGTCCACTGGAAAAGGGGCCCACAGGTGCCCAGAACCATCAGTCAAACCGTTCCAGGGAAAACCACCTCCGCGAACGGCCGGGTGGAAAACCTGGTGGCTCAAAGACTCGAACTCATGACCTTTCAGTCACGAGTCATATCTTCATCGCCTGTACCACTAGAACAAGTCCTAGTGGTGTTAAGGCAATTAGTTTAGTAGGTCCCGACCATCCATCGAGTGTTTATTTAGAATCCTTAGATGTGGTTTTAAACATAAATTATGGGGTGGGTTCTATAGCAAACCAATATTTTGTAAAAACCAAAAAAATCAAGAAAAAAATTTATTTTTTTTAACTTTTTTTATATGTTTCTTTCATGATTTTAAGAATACTGGAAAAAGAAAAATTTCAAAAACATTTTCGAGTTTTTTTTTTATAAATAAAATAAAATTCGGATTTTAGCTTGGAATTAATAATGCACTATGCAACAATAATATAAAATTGGTTTATGAATGTCAGTTCTTTTGTTTTTTACATTATTCGCATAAACCACGTCCATATTTAAGTTAAGTTTCTTCTTTTTAAGTAGTTTTAATTATAATGCATTATGCAATACTAATAGTACTATTGCATGATGCACTAATAAAAAATCACTAAACTTTTTATTTTTTTAAAAAAAATTCCATAAATAAAGCTAATAAAATTATAGACTTTTTGGTGAAATTCTTTTTTAAAATTATTGAAAAAAAATGTTGATTTTTTGGTTTTTTAATAATTGTTGGTTTTCTTAGATCTTTTCCCTATAAATTATGACTAACCTACTAATCTTTTAATGTAACTTACAATATATAAAGATAATGCAATTATAACACACACCAATGGCAAATTCTTGTTAAGATTGATTTAATGGTCACAAATTGTATGACACAAATAACAGAACATATGAGACTGCATGCAGGTAGGGCTGCAAGTCTACATTAGATAACCAGATGGGATGATTGTGATTAAGAGCTTGTGTGGATCCTTCTCAGTAAAACAAATTGTTTGTAATAAGGAATGGTTGTATCATTGCCTCTCGGTACCTATAATTGGTAGGAGAGAGGGTGAAGACAGATTTATAAGAGTTATGAGCGATCTCTATTGCGGTGAAGATTGCGGTCAAAGCCATAGTGAATAGCAATGGCAACAACTAATTAGGGTTGACAATGGAGTAGTTGTTGACAACAGCGATGATGGTTTGTTAGGGTTAGTGGCGGCCAATAAAAGGTGGTAATAAGAGAATATGACATTTAGTGGAGATGTATGTGAGGAAGGGCATGCATCTGAAGATAATGTGAGAGAGGATGAGAAATAAAAGAAAGCCAGTGAAATGTATTTATAAAGAAGGAGAAAGAAGATAAAAAAAGAATTTGAACAATGTAACAGTGATAGAAGAAAGAGAATATGCATTTAGCTCTCTTTTTATTACAGATTGTCTAACCTAAATTGTACTAATTAAAAATAATGGTCTAATGATGGGTGTATTTTACATTTATCCAACAAGTAACTAGTTTTGTTAGTGAAACGCAACATTGTGAACGTGACTTGTGTTCGGTGGTGCCTTAAATATGTAAGAGTAATAGTAATACTCACTCACCCTAAGACCCAAGCTTCCCAAAACCCCAAGCTTTTTTCAAGTAATACTCATCTGAGGTTTCCTAAGACCCCAAACCCTTCAAAAGTATTTAAATAATATTAAAAATAGGTGAGACCCACCCTTCCCAAACTCTTCCCAAACTCCTCCCCCGAGGCACACCTTCCCCGCATTCTCGAGAAAGCCAGACTTTAGTGTTCCCGCAACCCCGAGATAAAAAAGAATCCCTCCCATGGCCCTCGGGGTGTGTATTACTCTCACCCTAATTGGCCGTTTGACATAGCACATTGAACTTCTACCCACATCTTTTTTTTGAGCGGCACTTCTACCCGCATCTTGATAGCAATTGGTTCTATCACATTAAAGACCTGGTTAAAGGAGAAATAGTTTCATCATAAAAGAATTTTAAAATGTAAATGATGCGAAATTGATTCAATAGATTGGCATAGTTAGCTCGAGATCGAATTACTCAATGGTCAAGCTAAATCAACACTCAGAGATTCAAGAAAATAAGAATTGAATCTGGTGATTATGTTGAAGATGGGTGTTTGTGTTGAACACAGTTAGAGAGAATAGGAAGAAGAATACATTCATTTCATTCATAACCCCTTTACAATCATGATCCTCCTATTTATACACCATTTACAACTAAAGACTAACAACTAACTAACCCTTTGAACTAACTTTCCATTTCTTAACTAACCTTATTATTAGGTACGTATCAATACCTTCCCCTTGAAAAGATCCTTGTCCTCAAGGATCATAGGTAAAAAAATGGTGTCTTCTTCATTTTAGTACAAGGACCCATGAATGCTCAAAATCTTTAACATTTTTTCTTCCATTTCCACTTCACTAACCACCTTCCCACCTTCTTCTTTTTATACTTGAACATCCAATTCTTAATAACATCTCGATTTCCCTTGAATCTATTGGTTTTTGCTTGGCTTTGACTTCTGAAAAAGTCAACTGCAGCCTCAAATTGCCATTTCAAATTGTAACTCATATACTTAGCAGCCCCAAAACGAGTTTCTTCATCAACATACACAATTTTGGCAGTTCCATTTACTACTTTATCAGCTCCATACCCACATTTAGCATCTCCATACAGAGTTAAAAAAATGCCCATATTAGAATCTATATGACTTTTCTTGGAAACTTCTTTTTGTGCAACTTCTATCTCTTTTTGTGCACTCACAGCCTCATCTATGTGTGTTACTAAGAATTCCTCATGCTCCTTTTGAACTTTGTTCGTTACACAATAATCTTGACCCATTAACATGGTATAATTGTCCTTCTCTATCCTAGATTTATAACCTTCAGTTCTAATACTCTCTTGAGAATCAAAAACTATATTTCCCTTAACATCCACATTAGGGTCATCACTATCCAAAAGACATGAAAAGTCACGAATTGATTGAATCCCAAAAATTTTAGTATGTTGGTATTCCAAAACAGTCTCTTGCAAGATTGCAAGATCATAAGCCTCTTTCATACTTTGTGGATTATACATCCTTACTATAGATTTGATCTCTTCTTTCATTCCCTCAAGGAAACAATTTAAGGCATACTCTTCAGGTAGATGTAAATGACTTGTACTAAGGACAAACAAATCATAATATTCTCTTATTGATGCCTTTTGTTTTAGGCATTCTAAAACCGATACTTGATCATCAACCATAGTTCCAAATTGTATCTTCAAAGCACTTACAAGTTCCCTCCAACTCAAGATTACCCCATTATTTTCCTTAAGATATGAATAATACCAAAATAATGCACTATTTTCAAAATGGATTGATGCTAATGGTACCTTTAAAGCATCTAAAATATTATGTGTTTGAAAGAATTTCTCAGATCCGTATAACCAATAAGAGAGATTCTCACCTTTGAATTTTGGAAAGTTTATTTCCTGAATTGACACCTCTTGATTTCTTGCAGCCTCCCCCATTATCCGAACCCCCTACTGGACATCGATTTATGATTTTTGCCACAAATTCAATCTTTTCTTTTATTTTGTAGTAATCGATTCAACCCAGAAATCACGCTACTGAACATCGATTTATGATATTTGCCACAAATTTAATCTCCTTTTTAGTAACTGATACAAGAATGAGCACTTGAATTTGCATGTTTTTTTTCCACCTGGCTGCACAATTCTCGGTACCCACTGTATTTCCGTTCACTTATTGAATCACAATCGCTTCTCTGATCAATTTTGAATTACGACCCTCGTTGATTAGATTAGGGCTTCTTTCAATTGATGATTCTCACCACTGATACGAGTGAAGGGTTGAATTAGCCTGTTGATTCTTTCCGTTGATTCTCACCATTGATGAATATGATTGAGAAGTACCCCTGTGTTTCCGATTTTTTTTTTACTGAATCTTCAATTAGGCTTCTTTGAAGAATCGTGATTTTAAGGCTCAGCTACTCGGCTCCTTGCACCCAATGGGTTTTTTTTTTCTTCTATTTGGACTTCAGGATTTTGAATTGAAAAGTCTCGTACCTTATTCTCTATTAGGATTCTCGATTAGCGCTTCTTCAAGAGTTGTGATCTTAAATTCCAAGGATCACAAGCTCTGATACCATTGATGCGAAATTGATTCAATAGATTGGCATAGTTAGCTCGAGATCGAATTACTCAATGGTCAAGCTAAATCAACACTCAGAGATTCAAGAAAATAAGAATTGAATCTGGTGATTATGTTGAAGATGGGTGTTTGTGTTGAACACAGTTAGAGAGAATAGGAAGAAGAATACATTCATTTCATTCATAACCCCTTTACAATCATGATCCTCCTATTTATACACCATTTACAACTAAAGACTAACAACTAACTAACCCTTTGAACTAACTTTCCATTTCTTAACTAACCTTATTATTAGGTACGTATCAGTAAACAGATCACAAATTGTATGACACAAATAACAGAACATATGAGACTGCATACACTCCCGCGCACCCCAAAAATTCAATTTCTACAAGCGTTGCAGTTGCACAACCTCCCTGAGCCATAGAAGGTCAACCAAATACCTAAGATTTAATATTCACCTTCTTTAAACACATGTTACAACAAAATACAATTCAAAATCTGGTCATTAGTTATTTTTACAAGTCAAACATGGAGTAAGCTAGTGAATTGTTATTCTTCCTTCGGCTGTTAATAGTGGTAGTAGTAGTAGTCTTTTCAAGTAAGTAAGCATGTACACTTCCCAGTTCTCACATCTTCCCAAAACCAACAAAATTTGTCGATTTACTCGTGACTAGGGGTAGTATAGTCAATTTACTTCCCCACAGAGCCTTCACATCACCTGTTAACCAAGTCAATACCACTGACTTCCCGGCCCGCTTTGAGCAGCAGAAACTTTTCGTGGAACATATGGAGGCCGGGCCTGTAGCCCGTTAGCAGAAACTTCTATAGTGGTTTCTAACTTGTCATTTTTGCAGGCAGATGAGTTGCTGCTTCTTCTCGGGTAGGAAGAGGCAGGATGCAGGAACTGTGTCGGGCCGCCTACTGGATTAGTCCTGCCTACCTTTCGTTGTTCAAGAGAATCATTGTCGTTATAACGAATTACAGAACCAACAACCTTACCCTGCCTTGAAGAATGCCCCCCTATTGAAGCCAATACAAAGCAAAAACTCAGATATTTTATTATAATAATATATTTACAAAAGTCCATTCATTTTTTATTAATGATTACATATAAAATATATATGATGAGTACTGATTACAATATATTGGTAGTAGGATTATGTACTACAATATGCTGATATTAAACATGATATTATAATGTATTCTTTATTAGATGTGTTTATATTAATATTAAAGGGTGCCGACAGGAATGGGGGTAGATGATAGGGAAAAAGATGATGTGTGGAGCCATTCTAGGGTTCTGTAATTTAATTCTGGGCACTAGGGGTAGGGGTATTTTAGTCATTCCATTAAATGTTAACAAGTTTTTAACGTGCATCCACTTCAAGACCAAATATGTTATGTTCGAGTAAACAGTTAAGACCATTCATGTCATTTCTGCTACTTAAGGACCAAACTTATAGGGATGGACCCAAATGCCTCCTGAATTTTAGACAAAATGCTACTTTAAGCAAAATTTTGAAAATATAGCAATTTATGCCACAGAACATACTTAATAGGATTGTCGTTCATGATGTCAGGACCATCTATGTTTGTGCTTTTAAAATAAATGAAAAATGACAACCTGATAATCAAAGTCGAGTAGTCAATGATGATAGCTAATAGGTTAGTTTCAACAAAAAAAAGGTCACAACAAGCTTTTTTTTTATACTTTTTATTTACGGACAATTACTATATAAAACTATGACAAATAATATATATTATGTTATATATAAAAAGTAGAATTATAAATATATAAAAACAATTAAATAATGAGCCACTCCAAAGCTTGAAAAACTACTCACAAGTCAAGCTTGAGCTTTCGAAATAAAGCTTGAACTATAGAAATAGAGCTCTACCTTTTATATAAAACATAATATATATGTTCAATTATTTTTATCAGTTTTATATACGATAGTAATTGTCCATAGAATTGTATAGAGTATTAAATAAAAAAGTATAAAAAACAATAAGCTTGTTATGACCTTAGGTGACCATAGGTGAGCTCGGGCTTGCTGCCTGGCTCATCTCGTTTACAGCCCTAGTAAATAACAAGACAAAAGGTCATAATAGTGCTTAAGTTCATTGAATCAACAAACCTTGAGGAACTTGTAGAGGAAGTCTGCTCATTGGCATGGGGTTGGTCATGTATTGCTTCCCAACTTCTTTAATTGAACAATTTGAAAGACCATTTGTAACTTCTACCGTTCCTTGTGCAGTCTCTTTTGGATATAGTACACAAGCTCTGCACCCAAATTTTAAGCATAAATACCAACTTGAGAACTCAAAGAAAAAAGAGAACAAAAAATAAGACTGTTCAAGCTAGTTATGAACAAGCCAATTTATGTTTTTCTTTATTTCTAAAGGGCAAACTCAATAAGAAAATCTTAAAAAAAGTTGGTCAAACGGGTGAAAATTATTTAAAGTGGATTCTAAAACATTTGTTAGACTATCAGTGGTATAATAAGATTTTTTACGTAATCATGATTATATATTACCTTGGCAATGATGAAGATTGTTGCCTCTCTAGAGGTGCAGCTGATGTACCTTTGCCATAATGTTCCTCAAGATGAGCAAACTGCTTCTTGAATTGGTCAACAGCACTGCAATGTGAAAAACATAATTAGTCTACAAAACTTTAAGAATGTTGGGATCTAAAAGAATTCATGAAGTACTTCTTACAACACTATTGATTATTATTTCCGCTTTTGCATATCTAGGTACGCTGATCACAAGTATACATATATCTCAGAGTAAAAAGAGAGTCAACCATTAACAAATAGTTAATAAGGCAGTTTCGGCCCACTTATGTGAAAATGTGTCATTTGGGTGTATGCCATATTGCTAGTGGGTCAAGCTATGTGGGTAAAAATGCTCTTTTACAAAAAAAAAAAAAAAAAAAAAAAGCAAAGAAACAGGCATACGGTTTAAAAGTCAGCCATAGCAAACTCAACAGTTCATAACCTCCTAAATTTTTTATCAAGAGAAATTATCCTTAATTTAAATATAGTATTGAATGATATACAGTTTAAACATATTTAGTATATCAACCGCTAGTGAAAATCAAGAAAAAGGCAAGAATACAGACAAGCCAACCCAACCAAGTTTTACCTGCTCTAAAATACGTTCTCCAAAATAACCAAAACCTGATTTCACCACCCCTCAATTTGCCACTTGTTACAAGACTATGGGCAGCATGTTCTTGTGAAACATAATTATAAACTACAAATATAGATAAAAACAAGTAAAGTTAGGTCTAGAGGCGGCCAGGTGGGTGATAAACTGGGATTTAAAGGGTGTTAAAATATCAAAAATAAAATGAAAACAGATGGTAACTTTGACCCATTTGCTGGATGGGTATAATAAAAAAATGAGCCAACGAGAAAAATGTCAAAAGTCAGCTAAACTGCATTTACAAGCATACAACTTTTAGATTGCTTTATTAATAAGCTTAGATTATTGTTCCAACAATATAGCTTTTGTAACCATATTTAACACACAAATCATCAATAAAAAGCAAAAAGTCTGTCATGTCAAGCAAACTACAATTGTACCAAATATTTACCCGATTTTAACCCACCCACTTCGCCACCTCTAAACATTTTATTACAAAATAAAAAAATAGTTCCAGATAACCTTACCTTGGATACATGAAGCCTGTAGGTTCAGCTCCATCTAAGTACTCCTTCAGCATATTGGGATGATATTCAAGAATTTCTCTATAAATCAATTCACGTACATCGTCTTTTGTAATTTTTCTTCTTTCAAACTCAAATTCCATTTTAGTAACAGGCTGAGCAGAAGGTTCCCTCTCAACCTTAGCTAAATTCTTGAAATATAAATCAGAAAGGGCCTAATACAAAAAATGAAATAAGTATTTATTAATGATAACTTTCAGATAAAAAAAAATGTAGATAGATATAGATAAGATACCACCTCCTCAGCGGTAGGGCGATCTTTAGGCTCAAATGCAAGCATTCTTTCTAATAAACGAAGAGCAAGAGGATCTGCATTTGGAAACTTCTGTGAAAAAGGAATCGGTTTTTTCTTCCTCATGCTGCTTAAGTATCTCCTTGCCTTCTCATTTCTTATCTGATTGTGTTGCATCAAAATTAATATGAAGAAAAAAAATGGAAGCAATTACTTTGGAGGGGTGTTTGGAATTTAGATGTGCGCCTTGAAAGAAATTATCATATTAAATAATCACAGAATCAGCTTTAATAACACAGGCCGTGAAAGAAAATGCTTTGGTTATGCTTGTGGTGTTTGAAGTTGTAATAACTAATAATCAGATAATTAAATGTCTATGTTTTGGAAAATTTTGATTGTTTAATAAACTAATAGGTAAAATGACAAAAAGGCATTTTTGTTCGAAAATTAGTCGCGAATGAAGTTAAACGAGGGGTGATCTTATTTTACACTTTGAAGATCAGTTGGTAAGAAGCTGACTATCCAAAACAAATTGTTTGGTCCATAAATAATAAATAATGAGAAACTGATTATATGCATCCAACCATTAAGTTATCAAGTTATTTATAATATTCGACCCCAGCATTAGCAAAATAAAAATTGAAAGCAGAATTATCTGTTTATCCAAAAATTAATGACTTATTAAAGTAACTTCCAGTGGAAATACTTAGATGATCAGCAACAAGCTATCTTTATATTGATTCGTCAATGATAAGGTAATAACATACCCTGGCAATAGCTTCAGGTGATGGCGTCCCCAAAAGATCAGTCATCAGGTCCAACTGATGCACCACATTTTTCCCAGGAAAAAGTGGTTTTCCAGTTAAAAGTTCTGCAAAAATACAACCAATACTCCACGTGTCTATAGCAGGTGTGTACTGCACAAAAATGATCAAGTTAAACTTTAGTTACGTTACAACTGAACAAACAGTATCACTAATTCACTAAACCTGATTAATCTGAATCAAATAACTACAGTACTGCATGTTCTACCTTAGAGAAAAATGAACCACACAACTCTGGAGCCCTGTACCATCTTGTTGCAACATAGTCCTGTGAACAAATCATATAAGCATGTGTAGTTCAACCATAGACTATATTTTAGGAAAACTAGATAAATAGAGATGTTCATGTCTACCCATTTAGGCCCAGTTTGTAAACATCCCTTCTCGGTCAGCAAATTGGACCAAGTCAGCAAATTCGAAAATCCGGACCGAGTCAGTAGCTTTTAAAGCGTGGGTCAGCTCCAAATGACAGAGTCAGACGCATTTTGGGGCCAAAAAAAACACGCTTATCAAACAGGCCCTTACTTGTGAATGGGCCATTTCAGGTTATGTTTTAACTTCTAACATGCCAAACCATTACAATAAAAATTTATTTTCAAATAAAAAAGAAAATTGGTCTAACCCGCCACAACTCAAAAGTATAGCTAAAACGGTTCATAATGGACAACAAGTAACCAAAGTGCATTTTTAATTCTTAAAACCTCTAGACCAATTTATAGAAAAATTTAGAATATTATTAAAATAATATAATTTCATTAAGGCATATTTAGAAAGTCACTTAAAAGACGTTTCACTAAAATTACTTGTTGCCTACAAAAAAACGCAACTGGCTGTCCATATTATCACCTCTAACTTCAACCACAAACTATATTTTACGAGTTAGGGGCATACCGTCCAGAATATCGCAGTGGGTGTATCATTGAAGGCAACTCTCGCGAGACCAAAGTCACAGATCTTCAATTTGCAGTCGGCATTGGCCAAGATATTTTTGGGTTTTAGATCCCTGTGAAAGACATTTGCTGGAAAAAAAAAGGAAATTCAGAATCAGAATGCACAAAGACATAAGAACATAAACCAAACATTCATAGAATGAACCCACTATATAACCTGTATGTATGTACTTCAATCCCCGAAGAAGCTGATAAAGGAAGAATTGATAATGCTCTGGTGTTAAGTCATCATTAGCCTTGATAACTTGATGTAAATCTGATTCCATAAGCTCAAACACCACATATATGTCTCGGAATTCTCTTCTTGAAGGTGGTAACAAGATATGCTTAATTTCCACAATGTCAGGATGGCGTAGAAGCCGAAGAAGCTTAATTTCACGAAGAATGCGAGTGGCATCAGAAACATGTTCAAATATATCATTTATCTTTTTTATTGCTACTTTTTCACCAAGATGTGTATCATATGCAGAGCAAACAACACCATAGCTTCCTTTACCAATTACTTCCTCTATCTTATACCTACTCCCTTCACCATATTCAGTGAAAAAATCAAACTCCCCAGATCCCTGCAACATCAAATTATTCACAACTTTTTAACCACATACAATGCAAATCAGGTAACCTAACTTCTCCAAATCTCATCAAAGGTTTTCAAATAACATAATACAATATCATAGATTCATCACAAAAAAAATGACAATCTTTTAAGTATTGAGTTGGATAATGTTACCTTCCTTTTCTGATCAGACTGCATCACAGCGGCAAATCATCAAACACCTTGCGTGCAACTAAAAATACCCCAAAAAAAACAACCCAGTAGGATTAAACTTTAGTAGATCACAGTCCAGTAAGATCCTTCTCAACTTGTAGATCTCATTATCTTAAACCCAAAATGGATTACCTAAAGATTCGAGAAAACTACAGCAACGAAGTCAATCAAGAACACAAAACCCCCCAAACCGTTATTTGAATCAAAAAGTGAATTTTGTGGGTGTGGGTTAGTGATATAAATGAATTAATAGCGTGCTGGATCTTGGATCTAATCGGAAGAAAAGACAAAGGTTTTTGAATCGATCAGATCAATGAATGGATCTATTATAACAAGAGATCGATGATGACTATCCTACAAGAACTATGTAGAAACGGGAGATATGTATGTATAGATCGAAGAAACCCTTGTGGGTTTTTCGTGCAAGTAGGTTTGTGGAGATGAAATGATAATGGATTTTGGATCTGGAGACAGATAAGGGGTTTAGAATTTCCTAGAAATATGATAAAGTTTAGGGCTTTTACATATATATCATTCCTAACTTACGGGAAGGATCAAATAAAAACAAGATGTTATTGTAAAAACACGAAAACAAATATTAAAACCTCTATAACTTCCTCATACGTTAATAATTTTTTAAAAAATTTGCACCAAAAGTCTTAAAATTATGTCACCTTTAATTCTGGGAAAAAATTAAACATATAAAATTTCGTGATTTTTTTTATTATTGCACATGTGCAATAATACGTATTAATTATATTACACATGTGCAATATTAACAAAAAAACATTAATTTTTTTTAAATTTTTTCAACAATTAAAGATAACAGAATTATAAGATCTATGGTATAATTTTTTATCAAAAATATTAACGTATGTAAAAATTATAGAGGTTTTAATATTATTGCACATGTGCAATAATAATTTTTTATTGCACATGTGTAATAATAAATTTTTTTAAAAAACGTAGATTTTTTTTTAATTTTCTCCAGAATTAAAGATAAAAGAATTATAAGATTTATAGTGCAATTTTTTATAAAAAGTTTTAACATATGAAAAAGTTATAAAGGTTTTAATATTATTGCATATGTGCAATAATAATAATAATAAAATTATTGCACCTGTGCAATAATATTTTTTTTTAAAATTTGATTTTTTTTAAAAAAAATTCCAGAAATAAAGTTAACATAATTTTAAGGATTTTGGTGCAAAATTTTTTAAAAAATATTAACGTATGAAAAAGTTATAAAGGTTTTAATATTTGTTTTCGTGTTTTCGCAATAAAAGTTGTTTTCACATGATCCTTACCCTCCTAACTTATTTTATTATATATATCCCCTTCCAAAACAATATATATTATATTAGGATAGGATAGAACCCGTATGTTATACAGGTTGAATCATTAAAAAAATATATATAGTTGATAATTGCATACTCTTTTTAATACCGGAATAACGTATTACATTACATTAAATAAAAAGATAAAATTATAATTCATAATATGGTATTTGTGACTTTACCCTCTTTGTCAAAAAACAATATTTAGAGCCCATGTGTCTACTTGTATATTTGAAAAATGCAACGTACAGAAATGATTGTTAAAAAAAACAATTTGACCCTGAATAGCAACCAACGTTAATTTATTATTTGATAAACTTGAGACTTTAAGTATATGTAGAAAGTTAGGTGAGTATAAAGTTTGATCAAGATTATAATGAACACATATAAAATCTGAGTTATAATCAATATTATAATGTTATATCAATAAAAAAATGTTATATTGGTATACATTAGGAAACTTATAATTGAATTAGTCATCATGTTTAAAATTCTCAAATTGATGAACATGGATCATTTGATATGGTAGAAAATATTTAATATTGGATCTTATGAACATGATTTTTTCCGTTGATGAATTTCTTAATAAAAAGTATCATCCACAATGTTGATTGAATCCGTAAAATAAATTTAGGCCGGTATTCATTAATTAATGTATTAAATATGATTTGCTCAATTATAATTGAAAACACACTAAATAAGTTTTTATTGGTATTTTATAATTTTCTTATATATTTATTAAAATAAAAATAATAATGTTTATAAAAATAATAATAAAAATAAGATAAAAATTAATATATGGTTGTTATAGTTTCATAATATAAATAAATATAAATATATTATAATTAATTATAAAATATGATATAATTTCTAATCTAAAAGAATTAATTAGGGAGTAGATTTGGGAGAGAAAAATTTTATGAGAATGAATCTAGTGTTGACATGTGTCAACGATTGTAATCATTTATTAGAGTAGGAAGATATTTACCCAATTCATCTAAAAAAATATTATTAAATGACTATAATACCCTTAATTAGTATTTACATATTTCTCCTTCCAATATGATTAATTACATATTTATCTAAAAAAACTAAAAATGCCTTCTTTTCACCTTATATATATTTTTATAGTTATATTTTCGTATTCTAATTTCGTTAATTACATATTTATCTAAGAAAAACATCAATTACATATTTCACCTTCAACATTAGATATTTACAAATCTCACTAAAATGAACTTATTAAATAACTTGAAAAACATCTCTAGAAAAATACAAATTATAGATTTCATTTCAGAAACAACTTCCGAGACCACAAACACACACAAATCCTAAGAATTTCCGAGACCACAAACACAAATCCTAATATCATGGTGCAAATCTTCAAACAATCTGGAAGTCCAATCCCACTGCCACTCATCTTTGACCCATCCGAGAAGCAATTTAATTTGGCCGGTATACTCCTAAGCTGTTGACCAGTGAAGTCCAAATGTTGACCAAAAAGTCAACCGTGACAAAAAAACTAAACCAACCATCAAAAACCTTCAAAAATCTCTTGTTTCTGTTAAACCAACCCAATATATGAATAATAACATTCATTTCCCCCTATTCCATTTTCTAACCATCTCCTTCCAATGTTTGATCATAAAATTTAGCTTGCTAACAAAAAAATCAACCCAGTTCCAACATATGAATAATTCTAATAGGTTTTCAACACCCAACTGATCATATAAGCCAAACCTTTCTTACTAATCCTTTCACTCAGATGCATACGATGATAGCCCATAACCACCAACTCTTTTATCAACAAAGTCAACTTAATTACAAACACTATCCCACCACTCATTTTTTCCCAGAATCTATCACCAGCATTCCAACTTCTCATAACTATACCACAATTCCAGCTGTACTTCAGCAGCCTCATATTATATTGACTACACCACTTTCTGAAATTTTGATTAAAAAAGTCAAACTGCTGCATTTCTCTATCACCCTTCCTTTTACTAAACCCATTATTTCCCCTCACACACCCCAGAACACCCAATCATGTAACTACACATCAATATCTTACACAGTTGAATTTTGTAACCATCACAGGAAAACCCAATTTTTGGTCAATGTGGTTTTAAGGCTTGAATGATTAGGCCCTTGGTTCGCTGGCAGAATAGTAGTGTTCACTAAAACTGACGTAACTTGAGTTCTGTTTTGAGTTACAGAACCCAATACCATCCAAAATGACCGTCTCGACGAGATATACACTTTTAATGCCTAAGGGCCACTACTCTCCGTTTCGACTCCCAAAATCCGTCTCTAAGACCTTCATTTTTTCCTTCGAAGTTTCCAATACTGAAAAACTTATCTCAAGATATCTGATTTCTAAGCTTTTTCAGCTGCTCAAACTTCATTGCAAAGTATGTTGAACTATAACAACGAAACTGGAACAAATCAGAAAGTTCCCAAATTGTTAAGATTGGAAGATTATCACCACTGGAGGCAGCATTTTGAATCCTATATTAGTGCTCTTATTATTGATCTATGGATATCCACTGAACAAGAGTATAAATATCCTATAAAAATGGGGAACCCGTAATGCGAAGTGATCTTGATGCTGATGAAAGGAAAGTTTATGCTAGGGAAAAGAAAACATATGGTAATCTCACGATGGCATTACCAAGAGAATTGTTGCATCAATTTAAAACTTCTACAACATCTAAAACATTGTGGGATGCATTAAAAGATAGATGTGCAGGGAATGAACAATATTAGAAAAGTCAAAAGAAAGTTTTGTAAAAGGAATTTGACAAGTTTCAACATTGTGAGAAAGAAAGTGTTTCAGACTTGGTTTTGAGGTTTTCACATCTTGTTAATGAACTTGGAGAAGTGAAAATTACAAAAGAAGACGATGAGCTAAAAGAAAAGTTTTTGGAAGCTTTACCAAATAATTGGGAAAATTATATTTTGCTATTGACACATGATAAGGAATATTCTGGATGGTCATTTCACAAATTAACAGGGAAATTGCAAGCTTGTGAGTTAGATATGAAGGTGTAAAGGTCTACACCTGCTCTAAATCAAAATCCAGAATTGTATTATTGAGATAATTCGGCTATCGTAAATGCAAAAGCTAAGTCAAGTGTTAGTTCAAGCTTAAATCCTGCTCCAACAGCTTTTCTTGCTGGAAAGTATGATAATTCTGGATACTCTTCAGGTTGTAGTTTTACAACTCCTGATAAAGCAACGCACAATTCTCTTCCTGCTCAAGCAACTGAAGATTTAGCTGCACTAATATCTGTAGGGATATGATCATGTAATAGTAAGCGTATGTCCGGAAATTATTTAAGCCTACGGGGTCACACGTCTCGACACCAAATGTATTAATTAATAGTTAATTATTATTTATCACGAATTATTTAACGAGGTTTCGTTAAAAACTGACAGTTAATTGTTAACAAAGGGTGTTAGTTGTAATTAGAGAGAGTTGTAATTGGATTACAATTGAGAAGAGGCTTTGGATAGGGCCTCTAGTCGATTTCGATCTAGGGCTCCTATGCCAATCCTTAACTTGTTTATCAAGTCTTTTAAACCTATATATAGACCCTCTAGGTTTAAGGTTAAGCTGCGGCTTTTATCTGATAAAAGGCAAACCCTAATCTCTCTCTTCTCTCTAGAATTCGGCAACAAGAAAACCCAAGGGGGGTTTCGGTTCTTGTGTGGTTCGACCAAGGCCAACTTGAGTAGAGGTGTTCGTGATCAAAGTGCTAGCACATAGCATTGGTGTGTCGTGTGTGCGATCGTAGAGGGATTTGCTTTAAATCCTCCAAGAGATCAAGTCAATCCGAGCTCATAAGGTAAACATGTTCTATCCGGTTAGTTAGATTAATTCATAGGTTTCTTTCCGCTGCGTACTTGTGAGATAATTTGTTATATAACCTAACAATATCTGCTTTCATATCATCTTCTTGTGGATCAATATTTGGTAAAATTGGTGATGTTGATTTGTTTGGATGTGACTTAGATCAGTTGGATGATGATCATCTGAATGAATTAGATTTGCATTGGCAGTTTGCTATGACAGTTGAAAAAGGTAGAAGATTCATGAAGAAACATGGAAATAAGTCTTTTTTCTAGGAGGGAAACTTGGTTTGGATAAGTTAAAGGTTAAATGTTACAAATGTTCCAAGATTAGACATTTGGCTCGTGAATGTAATCAATCATCATCTAAAAAGTCCAATTCGGATAAGCATGTTCACAATACAGAAGCAAAAGCTATGGTGTCTCAAATTCATGAAGGTATTGGTTGGTCAGAAAATTTTCCGGTGGATGAATCTACTTTCATCTGCACTTCTCAAGCAATTGATGTTAAAATGGAAACTATGTCTAAATCTTGTTTCACTGGTGATTCACATATAGCATTGATGGCAAATGTGAAAGTTGAATCAAGTGATTCTGATTCTAAAGTAAGTGGTTACGAGTCTACTTGTGAATTCTGTTCACAAAAGGAAAGAAAGATTCATGAATTGGTTAAAGAAAAGAAAATTTTGATTATTGAAAGAAGATGGAAGGAAGAAAAGTTAGAAAGTTCCAAGAAGAAATGTGAAGTTTTTGATGAGATTTTAAAGACAAATGAACATATTGTTAAGGAAAAGAGTGTGTTGATGGATTTGATTCACAAATTTTATGATGAAGTTCAGAAAGCTTATGATGAAGTTATTGCTTTGGAAAAGCAACATCAAGTGGCACATTCCGAATTACAAGATAAAATCACAAGTTTGATAAAAGAAAACAAGTTGTTGACAAGGAATGTTGACATTTATAAGGTACAAGTGGATAAAATTACACAAGAAGTGTATAATGCTCATGACGATATGAGAAGAGAGAAATTTGTATCCAACAGAATGTCTGAGAAGCTGATTCAATCTGAAAAGAATTTGGGTGATGCACAGAAGAAGATATCGGATTTAAATGTTGAGATTTTGGATCTTAACAGACAATTAAATAATCTGAAGAATTCACATTCTTTCACAAGTTACTTGTGCAAAGATGAGAATTTCAAGAAAGTTTTTAGCGGAGAAGATCAAAATCAAGTTCTACATTCTGTTATTCAAACTGATCCTCTGGTTGATGTCAAACCTTCTGAGGCAAAACAAGATTATTCTGAATTTGCTGCTGCAAAGAAGAACATTAAACATTCCAAGCAATCTGACAAGACAGTGGCTAAAAAGATTAAATTTGTGTCTGGAAGTACCTTGTTGGATGGAGAAGAGATTTTTGTTGGAAGAGTAATTGAAAATAACGAAAAGCAGTTGAATGAAGAAAAAGTTACTGCTGAGTTGGTAAAAGCTAACAACTTAAAGGGTATTAAAGCTACATTTACTCAAGTTGATTAAGTTGGAAATTCTGGTTCTCAAGTCGAATTTTCAAAGCTACCAGGTTACAAACGTTCAGGTTTGGGTGGTGAAAATCAGAAATTTGAAAAGAAAGACAAGAAGAACATTTCAAAGAAGGTCCCAAAAGAAAAGAAGGATACTAATCTTGATCAAATTTATCATTTGGCTCAGGTTCTTGTATCTACAATGGAGAAAGGATTAGGAGGTAAACAACAGAAGAAGAATTCCTCTGAAAGTTCTTCCAAAGTTGGTCAATAGTTTAAAGAATATTCTTCATCTGGATCAAATTCTACTCCTCGAAGTCCTACTTTAAAATGGGTGCATGCTAATCGATTTCAATCATTTGATGACTTTTATGATAGTTTTGATTCTGATGATGTGTTTCATGCATTTCAGGACAAACAGAATTCAAAGCGATCATATCGCTTGTGCTATCAATGTCGCCGAAAAGGCCACATGTGTTCTGAAACTGCAAAAAAAATATCATTTTCTGATAAACCTGCCACATTTATTGATGTATATGGCAGAGTTTTTACTGAGTCAACACCTTCACAATTTAAATCTCAAAAGAAATTTTTTTTAAATATGATTCAAGTGTAGGTGGTTCATCACCTGATGATGACTCGGTCAAACTGAAAAAGTTAAAATGCAGTGGCGACCTAAGTTGGTTTACAAGGCTGAAAATAATTTTACTGAAGACACTGGCCGACCAGATGCTGTGTGCTTCGGATCATTTAACAACTAATTGTTTTTTCCAGTGTGCAGGTACTTCAAGAAGACCACTCGGTGATTGTTAAGTTCATGCTTCAAGCAGTTGCTGATAGTGAAGTTTCTTGCGTAATTTAAATTCACTGCTTCATATTACAAAATTGAAATTTTTCTGAAGGCTTAATCTGAAAGGTATCAATATCGATTGGTCAATATTCTTTCTTTTACATTCCGTATGTAGTTTAGTGGAGAAAATTTAAAAATAAAAAATAGTGTCTTTGTGCTTTTGTTAAAATGAAAGATCCAAAAATAGAGTTTTCATTTTAAGGGGAAGAAAAACAGATAAAATCCAAAAACATTGAAAAATAAGAAATTGTATCCAACATGATTGGGAAATGATGGTACATTGGCTTACGTGTCTGGCTCATGGATAAACTAGATGAAAAAGCCATTAGTTCATTGTTCGATGTGCATGGTAGGCCCGGCAAAATCAGAAAGTATTCAAATGTGATATACACTAAATAATAATGCTTGACCAAGTGAACAACATCTTGATGCATAGTTCAAGATATCAAGAAAAAGATGTGTGAAAAGAAAATGAGAAGTCACTGTGTAAACATGTGCTTATTTTGCAAAGATTTAAACTTGTTTGAATATCTTTATTTTCTTAAATGATCGGACTATCTCTGCGTATCCACAAGATCGACCTGATAGTTATTCATTTGAGGTTCTACTTTATTTTCTTTGGTGTTTCGTATAATTCATTGGACTTTCTCTGCGTGTCCACAAGACCGACCTGATTGTTGTTGAATTATACAATTTCAAATTGTTTTATTTTTCTTATTTTGTTAAGTCTGAGTACGTATCGAAAGATCGACCTTAAGGTAGACGATTTAACGTTCTTATTTCTTTTGCATGGAACATAGTTGACAATATCATGAATTCAATCACTATGTATTAAATCATAAGTGAAGTCATAAAGGGTGATATTGTCACACCCCCAAATATCCCACACGTGATAACGCACCGCAGAGAGCGTGACAAACGAGGATCGCAGTCCATTAGTTACACTAAACGACCAGTAATTAATAAAAACATTTCATATTTCATTAAAATATAAATTTAGAGTTTTACAAATGCGGAAGCGTATAATACAAAAAAAAGTCTAAGTAAAAACATCGTCACCCAAGGTGACGTGACTTATCCAAAGACACTAAAAGTGATTCAAGACTCATGCATGCGTACTCGTGATACTCGAACATCTGCAACCTGAGAAATAACATGTTAAAAAGTGTCAACACAAAGGTTGGTGGGTTCACAGGTTTATCCGTTCAAAAACAGTTACGGCTTAATGTGAATCGACTGTTCAACAACAGTCCCGGTTAAGTGTAAAACAATTGTTCGTCGACAGTTCAAGTTTAAGTTCAAGGTTGACTGTTTAACAATAGTTCGAGTTCATGTTCAAGTTCAGTTTAAAATCCAGATAATACATATACACTAGCTAGCTAGGCTATTTTCAAGAATCTAGGCACGCTCATAGTTACTAAAGCTCGACCGTTAAGTTTTGCCTCGTTAAGACTAAGGACCATTATAACACCCGTTCGATATCCAATCGAGTCGCCGCGAGTGACTCGGGTGGGGCTTGTCAGACCCAGTAGTACTACCCAATAACTTCCTGCTAAATACAATTACTAACAATAACTTTCAAATGAGGACTTTTCATAATCCTGTGCTCGAGTATTCAGGTGATATGATTATCAAAACAGTTAAAGTACATGCATGTTAATCTCCCCCAACAGGATTAAAATAGGAAAAATGGGGCCGTGAAACTCACCTTCGGTTGCACATCAAGTCCAGATAAATAATAACAGCAAGTAGCAACTAGCAAATCTTGTGTACTCTACCAAACACCTATCGAGCATATTTACATAAGTATGTGTTCAATTAAAAAACGACTAAGTCTAGACCACTGATGAAAATGAATGACGCTGACTCAGATATGTCGTAGGTTGTGAAATCCAAAACGAGTCGAGGAAGGCACATGGCCAAAATCATAAAGATTATTAAAACGGGGGAAATATATTATAACCCAATAATATATAAAATCGATATTAAAGTACAAATATATATACAAATATATATATATATATATATATATATATATATATATATATTTAACCAAATGCACGATTACGTTCGTAAAGAATTCACAAAATATATACACATCATATATATTTTTAATTAAAATATTCAAGAGTTCTGAAGACTCTTTTCATAACCCCAAATACGTATATTTATATACTTATCAAAATTTGACAACATATATATAGGGTAAGGATCATGTGAAAACAACTTTTATTGCGAAAACACGAAAACAAATATTAAAACCTCTATAACTTTTTCATACGTTAATATTTTTTTTAAAAAAATTGCACCAATCCTTAAAATTATGTTATCTTTAGTTCTGGAAAAAATTTAAAAAAAAATTTAAAAAAAAATTTAAAAAAATATTATTGCTGAAAGTGTGTGAGCGTACGGATCTTCTACTTAGTCGTGATGAAATCAATGTAAACGTGTAAAAGACAAAGAGTAAATACAAATGAGCTTTGTATTAACCACAGAGAACCACAGAGTACACTTAGAGAATATGACACGGAAGCTTACTCTATTCTATACAAGATGAACTATTAATACATGCTGAAATACGACTGGCCGAACCTCAGGTTCGGCCACAAGCTCGGAGCTGTCCGAACTCCAGGTTCGCTGGGAGTTCGGACCTCAGCTATCTTGTGTGATCCATCTTTTATTCAATACTTCACATGACGATCAGGACTATGTATCAACAAACTCCCCCTCGGCATGTGCAGTATCATCTTCTCTATTCAAACTTGTATCTTGTATCTTCAATTAAACTCTTCCTTTATCTTGGTGATGAGCTTAATCTTGAATACTTTATATTGCATCGTGTGTAATCTCTTTATCAACAAACTTCAGAAGACTTGAAGTTGTGATGTTCTCTTCCCACTTAGAAACCTGCCAACATAAATAATCTTGGTGCAAAATGTGTGACAACCAGTCCAAGTCAGGTCAAACCTCTCTCCGTTGAATTCCGTTGACTTTTAATTACATGATAATTATGTGAATTACCGCTTTAATACATGATTAACTGTGATAGTTAAATGATTAACCGACTTCAATTCCACTTCTAACTAGAATATATACGTACGTAAAATAATACGTCCTTCGTATATTAACTGTGGAATTTCAATAATAAGAAAACTAAATATAAAAATGAAATTTTTATATCTTATCAAACCAATTCGAACTATTAAGTCATTCCATGAACTTAAAACGAATACAAGAGCTTATCGTTGTCAAGACTTAACCAAACGAACCTCCCGTTTCACCTATTGGGCCCAGTAAAGCCCAATAAGCCCAAAAATGTCCGGATCAACCCGAAAACTTACCCAAAGGTTCACCTCAACGTACCAAGTAAATCCCTCGACTCGGAAACCCGACCCGCGGCCCGTGTCGTATTGGGCCGAACCGGCCCAAATCTTTTCTTTTCTTCTTCGCGGCCCGCACCACCAACCCAAACCCGATTGGGCTTCGGCCCGATCCGCCTCACGACCCGATTGGGCTTCGGCCCAATCCGCCTCGCAAACACCAACTGGGCTTCGGCCCAGTCCTCACTCAAAAACGAGTGGGCTTCGACCCATTCTTTCAATTAAAATCCGATTGGGCTTGGGCCCAATCTCAAACAAATTTAATTATTTGTTTTAATGCCCACATGTTATACAAGTTTTATAAAACTTAACAAAATCTTTAACCACTAATATTTTTATAAAACTTGGACTTACAATGTTTATAAAAATAAAAATCATTATTCAATTGGATAAAATATGCTTGGACTTTATTTTAAAAAATTATGATTTTTAATAACCCCTAACCCTTCCATATTTTATAAAAAGCTTCTAAATTTTATAAAACTTATAAAAACTAATCACCTACACTTGGATTAGCTAGGAGATTTATGGTGTTGACAACACATAATTGTCCAAAGGATATTAATCTCACTCTTGATTATAAAATGGAGGCTTAAGACCCCCATTGTCCCCCACACCTCCAACACCCAATCCCTCTTCTCTTGTCTCCTCCCCAACCGGCCAAGCCCACCACCACCGAGCCAGCCACCGCCGGCAGCCCCTATCGCCCTGCTGCCGCCGCTAATCCGCCGTGCCGGACCACCACCGACCGTCACGAGCCACCACTAACCTCCATCACTTTCCTTCCTCTTTCATTTGTGAGTCTTTCTAACCTACATTTCCCTCATACTTACACCCAAATGAACCACAAGTCTTGACAAATCTCCTAAAACACTAACACTTATAATCTTGATCTAAACTTTGTTT
>JBCNJP010000008.1:35473634-35549688 GCA_039602395.1 Deinandra increscens subsp. villosa | reverse complement strand
CATGCCACTAATAAATATAGCCCAACATTAACAAAACTGACATAGAACATATGCAAACAATTACCACCCTAGTCGGAGCCCTTCAAGCGCCTGCCGATTTTAAGAAGTCTTTTCTGCAAAATATAAGTAGTTTAATTTATGCTTTGTATGTTCTTTATAATTTTAAGTTTGATTTTCTATCTATATAGAAATTTGTAGTTATTCGTCTATTACAGTGCACAAATAACGCATGCAAAAAAAAAAACACAAAATAATGCAAAAGAGGTAATGTTATAACTTAGGAAAGTAATAACGCAAATAAAAATAGATATCTCTCTGTAATCACGCAAGAATTAATATAAAATTACGTGTACATATAAAAATAAACCCCAAATTACACAAAGAAAACGTGAAAATAAAAAAATCACGCTTGTAAAAATAACGCAATTAGAAAAAAGCAATGCTACATCTGTATTATAAAAAATAACGCAAAAAGAATGCGTGAAATAAAAAAGGCACTAAAAAACACGCTGTAAACACGGGGTTTGTGTGAAAAAGACAAAATGCCCTGTCGCTTAAAATAAAATCCACCACGTGTCGTTCTCTCCCCCCTTCGAACGCTTCGCATGAAAAAAAATCCTTTGTACAAGATCTTTCACACACACAGACACACACACACACACACACACACACATACACATATATATATATATATATATATATATATATATATATATATATATATAGGGTGAGGTTCATTGTAGACCCCTTAAAAATGTAGACCCCGTAGACCCTATTTTTAGTCGTCCGATCGTGAAACATGCGTTCTAAAAATTAGGGGTACGATCGTCACTACTGAATTTTCATTAAATCACCTCCTATCTTCATCTTCTCTTTACCTGGATCCTTCAAATAGACTTCCTAATTCCGCAAATGAGCTACAGAGAATTAGATGACGAGCTACTGTAGATGGTGTTGATGGCGATGAAGCAACAATCACTAAGAGATCTGAACTACACAAGAACATGTCAATCCAGATCCTCAAAACCCGTACGTAGTTAATTTTTTTCAACATCCTCAAATCACAGGTCTCAGAAACCCTAAACCAACGAGGATGATGAGGATTCTAAGGGGGAAATGCTAAATTTATGGACGCTAACCAACACATCAATCTGGCTCGGAGTCCCTTTACCAATCGCCGGTAATTTGTTTTTATGTTTGCTTTATCTCGTCCCGTTATTCTTTCATCGTCCGTGCCCTAATTTTTTTTTCTCTATAGTTAAATTCAGTTTCTATATTAATACGCTTCAATTAGGGCAAATGAAGATCGATGTAGCTACGTGCTTTTGATTGCCAATTTCAAACTCACTATACAATCATGTATAATCACTATATCAACAATGTTTAGTGAGTTTTAGAAGAACTCCCTATACAATCATGTTTTAAAACTCACTTTAAGCAAAAGAGTTTTAAGACTCAGCAGTGATTTTAAAATTTAAATCTCAATAGAAGTTTAAAATTTTAAACTCAGTAGTGATACTTTTATTAATCTTTTAAATGAGTTTTAAAACTCCGGTGATTGTGGTTTCAAAGTCAAAGGAAGCAGTTAAGAAGTATAGATGGTCGATGCTAGCCGCGGTTTGAAATCTAATAAGGTTACCGGACAAGAAAAAGAAAGGAATACTGCCCACTTTCCAGATAGGTACAAACCCTCATCCTTTTCTATTTTGTTTTTAGATGTTTCATTTTTATATTTTATCGAGAAGGGAATGAAGTTTTGATTTGTTTCATACTACATATGCTTCTTTTACTAGAAATGAATAAGTTTTGATAGTTGGTGATGCTTTTAGGAGATTTGCTATTCATGATGTACATAGTGGTGGAGGAGGATGATATAAAACTCACTACATATTTTCTATATGGGTATTTTATATCAGTAAATCATGTTCTATTTTATTATTTGGAAAATCTTAAAGCTAAAATTACATAGTTTTCCTATCATCATTTGAATTGGCTTTGTGATACTGATTTTGACCCACAAGAGTTTCATTGAATCTATTGTTGAAGCAAGGAAGCCATAAAGTAACTTTTAAGCACTTCTCTGGTTATGATAAAGGATTTATGGGTACTCAGACACTTATCTTGAGTTTTATGTATCAATGACATGCATCTGTTTGAAAAAGAATAAGATGTGTATTGAGTTTTATATTAAAAATTCACTGTAAGTTTGAGTCTTAAAACTCACTCCAAAGTTAGTTTGACTTATAAGACTCATTTATAACATTTTAAATCAATAAAATTAAAACTCAAGTTTATAGTGAGTTATAAAACTCACCTTCAGTAAAACTCAGACTTATAAAACTCAATAACTTATAAAACTCACTGAGTTTAAAACTCAGCTTCAGTTAAAACTCAATGAGTTATAAAACTCACTTGATTGTTTAAAAGCTAATGGTATCATATTAGTGTTATTGACATTTTTGGCAATTTGTGTGTTCTCTTATGTAGGCATTTAATTGGACATGTTATTAAACTCTTTAAAACTCATCACATGTGTTTTAATTTAAACTCACTGAAATTTAAATTGTATTTTGAATTTGGTCAGTGAGTGTTAATTGATTTTTAACATGAGAGTGAGTTTTAATATGAGTTTTAAATCCCAAGTGAGTTTTATATGTGTTTTACTTAATCTATTTAATGTGGTTTCAAACTCAGTGGTGAGTTTTAAACTCGTATTAACAAGATTTAAACTCAGCAAGAGTTTTAATTATAAACTCACAGTAGAATAATACTCTTTCCATATTTTAAATGCATTAGTGAGTTTTTAACAGTCAAGGGTGAGTTTTAAACTCAAATTAAGTTTGCAGTGAGTTCTAAAACGCAAATTTAGTTTTCAGTGAGTTTTAAAATAGTTGAGTTTAATTCTAACTGTTTTTAAAACTCAAATTTAGTTTTCAATGAGTTTTAATTTTGAACAATGAGGATTAGAGGCTGTGAGTCAGTGGTTATAAAGAATGAGTTTTAATTTTGAGTTTGCAATAAGTTGAATTTGAACAATGAGTTTTAAAGTAAGCATATCTTGAACAAAATGATAATGGCTATGGCCTTGTATTCCAGTAGTTACATATTCTTGTTATTCATAAATGATAATGGCTATGGCCTTGTATTCCAATAGTTACATATTCTTGTTATTCATATGGCTTTTATCTTTCTATAAGACTCCATGTATACAAAGAGATGTGATGGCTATTCTAAGATGTTCAAAATACATATCATTTAATTCCGCTGTTCCTATTTCTCTTGTTGTTATAAACTTTGATGTGTCAAACTTTTCAAGTGAGTCTTAATCAAGTGAGTTTTAAAACTCATAATCATTGAGGTCTAAGATCATAATCACTGTGTTTTAATCAAACAAGTTTTAGTCAAACGAGTTTTAATCAAGTTAGGTTTAATCAAACATTGATAATAATTCAAACATTGAATTTCTTATTTAATTGGATATATTTCCGTGAGTTTTATTGAGTTTTAATTTCGAATAGATGATTTCAGTGAGTTTTAAATAAAAGTTTATGAGTTTCAGTGAGGTTTATTGCAGTGACTTTTATTTTAGTGAGTTTTAATTTCAGTTAGTTTTGTTAAGTTTCAACTAAAATGAGTTTTAAATTTCAATAGTGAATTAATATGGGTTTTAATTATGAAGTTGATTAAAACTCACTGTTTTTTTTTTATTTTCAGTGAGTCTTATACTTCAGTTAAAACTCACCGCAGAGTTTTAAAGTTCAGTGAGTTTTATTTAAAACTCAATGAGTTTTAAAATTTCACTGATGCACTGATGCTGTTAATGATTGTTGATACATAGTTCCTGATCGTCATGTGAAGTATCGAATACAAGACGAAACGTTCAAGTTTAGGTCTGGCCGAACTATGGCCGAACTCCAGGTTCGGAGCCGCCGAGGCTTGGCCGAACCTGAGGTTCGGCCAGTCGTGATTTCAGCTTATAAATAGGTTGGTCTTGTATAGAGTTAAGGGGCTTCCGTGTCATATACTTTCTAAGTGTACTCTGTGGTTCTCAGTGGTTAATACAAGTCTCCATTGTATTTACTCTTTGTGTTTTACTCATTTACATTGATTTCTATACGGCTAAGTAGAAGATCCTCACGCTCAAGCAATTTCAAGTGGTATCAGAGCTATAGGTTTACTCTACTAGTCGGAGATCATTGTTTTTCGAGTTATCGAGTTCAATTTCTCGTTTTTGACTTTCAAAACTCGTTGTTCATCCTCATTTCTCGAATTTCTTGTTCAAAACATCATGATTCACGTCAAATATGTCTGTATTTGCTCATTTTCAGTTGATTGAGTGTTTACAGCTCGAGAGGTGTTGGTTTCAGTGAGTTTTTCCGAGTTTTTCCGAAATTTCCCGTTCGGCCGAACTCGAGGTTCGGCGTAACTGCTCCGCACTCCAAGTTCGGAGTACGCTCGGTCTAACCGCTCCGAACGTCAGGTTCGGAGATCGTTCGGAGATAGTTCGGTCCACGTTCGGTGCTCGTTCGGACCAGATTTTCTTTTGTCGTCCGAAGGTCAGGTTCGGAGGACGTTCGGTGTATTTCAAGTTCGGACAAAGTTCGGCGATAATTCGGTGGAGGTTCGGAGGAGGTTCGGAGTGAACAGTAACTTGTGTTTCGAAAATGACTTTGTGGAAGACACCGGGCGACCCGACGATGTTACATCGGGTCGATCCCAGAGCGACTAATGATTTATTTGGTGTCAACAGGTGTTTCAGGAAGACCTTTCAGTGGTTGAAAAATTACTGCTTGTGAAATATCTGTTCTAATTTACTTGAATTTCAAAATTCAATTTTGTTTTCAAAAGGCTAAACTGAAAGTATTCGTGTTGGTTGATCAATTTTTTTCTTGGTTTTTCACTTCGTCTCATTTTGAGGGGGAGTTTGTTTTTGCAAAAATACCAAAAATAGTGTGTTGTTTTTCAAATCGTAAAAATGAAAATCTATACATAGAGTTGTCATTTTTAGGGGGAGAAATTTGAAAATACAAAAACATTGAAAAATTTGAAAAAAAGTCAAAAACATTGAAAAACGAGGAATTGTATCCGACATGTTTGGGAAATGATGGTACATT
The DNA here is from genome assembly GCA_039602395.1 of Deinandra increscens subsp. villosa. Lineage (NCBI taxonomy): Eukaryota > Viridiplantae > Streptophyta > Magnoliopsida > Asterales > Asteraceae > Deinandra > Deinandra increscens. Next base: position 35,544,574 of record JBCNJP010000008.1, on the reverse strand, counting down.
GGCTGACAGTGTCTGACTCATGGATAAAGTAAGTGAAAAAGCCATAAGACCATTTGATCGATGTGTAAGGTAGGCTCGGCATTAAATCAGAAAGTATACAGATGTGATAAACACATTAAATACTAATGCTTGACCTAGTGGACAACATCTTGATGCATATCTCATGATATATCAAGAAAAGATATGTGAAAAATAAAATGAGAAGTCACTGTGTATACATGTGTTCATTTTGCAAAGATTTCAACTTGTTTGATTTTCTTTATTTTGTCAAACGATCGGACTTTCTCTGCGTGTCGAAAGACCGACCTGATCGTTGTTCGTTTGACGTTCTGCTTTATTTTCTTTGGTGTTTCGTATAACTCATCGGACTTTCTCTGCGTGTACGGAAGTACCGACCTGATTGTTGTTGAGTTATACAATTTCAACTTTGTTTTATTTTCTTATTTTGTTAAATCCGAGGCCTTATCTGCGTATCGAAAGATCGACCTTAAGGTAGACGATTTAACGTTCTCATTTCTTTTTGCATGGAACATAGTTGATTATATCATGGTTACAATCATTATGTGATAAATATCACAAGTGAAATCACAAAATGTGATAAGCAAAGCATATCTGAGTATGTCTGATAGTGTGGGATACACTGGTCAATGCATATCTAATAAATACCTTAACATATCCAGATGTTATGAGTATGATTGTGCCAGAGTTTAAATTTGGACAAAGTATATCTGCAATCGGCATGGCTTATGTGCTACAATAATTGAAATTGAAGTGTAGTTCAGCATGTTATGACCAATATGATCCCAAGTCGTGATCTTTCTCACAAAAGACAAAAATAGTGTCTGATTCTGTATGGCATTTACTTTCTTATCAGAAAATTCCAAAAAGATTTTAGGTGTGTTTTGATGTAAAGTTCCTAAAAGCCAAAAAGATTTTGTTTCTGAGTTGTTTTCGGTTTTCGATTGATCAACATGGAGTACAACATTATTTTCAAAATCATGATATCTTGGAGTCTCGAAGAGACGTTTTGCGCCAGGATTATTTATGTTAGCAGGTTTCTAAGTGGAAAGAGAACATCGCAACTTCAAGTCTTCTGAAGATTGTTGATAAAAAGAGATCACACGGTGCAATATCAAGTATTCAAGATCGAATCCTTCGTCAAAGAAGAGGAAGAGTTTGATTGAAGATACAAGATACTAGTTTTGAGAAGAGGAGATGATACTGCACATGCCGAGGGGGAGTTTGTTGATACATAGTTCCTGATCGTCATGTGAAGTATCGAATACAAGACGAAACGTTCAAGTTTAGGTCTGGCCGAACTATGGCCGAACTCCAGGTTCGGAGCCGCCGAGGCTTGGCCGAACCTGAGGTTCGGCCAGTCGTGATTTCAGCTTATAAATAGGTTGGTCTTGTATAGAGTTAAGGGGCTTCCGTGTCATATACTTTCTAAGTGTACTCTGTGGTTCTCAGTGGTTAATACAAGTCCTCCATTGTATTTACTCTTTGTGTTTTACTCATTTACATTGATTTCTATACGGCTAAGTAGAAGATCCTCACGCTCAAGCAATTTCAAGATACCACTTGAAATTGCTTGAGCGTGAGGATCTTCTACTTAGCCGTATAGAAATCAATGTAAATGAGTAAAACACAAAGAGTAAATACAATGGAGACTTGTATTAACCACTGAGAACCACAGAGTACACTTAGAAAGTATATGACACGGAAACCCCTTAACTCTATACAAGACCAACCTATTTATAAGCTGAAATCACGACTGGCCGAACCTCAGGTTCGGCCAAGCCTCGGCGGCTCCGAACCTGGAGTTCGGCCATAGTTCGGCCAGACCTAAACTTGAACGTTTCGTCTTGTATTCGATACTTCACATGACGATCAGGAACTATGTATCAACAATGATGAAGTTGATGAACCAGCCGGAAAAGGATTTACCCTATGCTTAAGAGAAGTTTGTTGGTTGTTAAAGTAAAGCTTCCAAAGACTCGAAAGACACTGTTCGTATGTTGAGGAGAAGCTAAATGCCGTCAGTCAAGGATGCCAAGATAGATGTTTTCAATTTTTTACCCTGTGAAGACACATGCAAGTCAAGACAGTTACTGATGATTCAGCAAGGACTCAACGGTTTTCAAGAAGAAGCAAGTATTTGAGAATCCTCCTCTCATTACTTGGTCATCATGTGCAGTTCAAGCTAATGCTGATTGAGAGAACACTCCCTAAAGTCATTTGTTGTTGCCCAATGAAGATTGCTAAAGAAAAGAATCTTCACCAACCCAAGCTCAAGCCAAGGAGAAGACTGCAAGTCTGAAGATTGAAAGTAGAAGAAATTTAATATCACAAGCCAAGGGGAAGATTGTAAGGGAATAATTTGTGGCTTGTGTATTAAATCATCACTTGGCGGATTATTTTGAAGTCCTATGTGTTAGAATAGGTGAAAATTAGTTGGGTTATGGGTATATTGGGTCATTGGGCCATTTGAGACATGTTTGGGCTTATTTAGAAAGAGTTTAGATGGAGTTTAGTAGGCCCACATGGTCAAATCCGGAAATTAGGGTGTAATTAGGGTAAGGAGGATAACTTGTTTATCAAGTTGGTCCTCTCCTATAAATAGAATCTATTATTATCTAGAATAGGTTGCTAGTGTTGCTGATTTTCGTAGAAGGGGCTAGGGGTGTTCACGAAATTCTCTGAAGGAGAATTTCGAATTCGTGTATTGCAACCAGAGATTTCAACGTGTTTTTCTTCTAAATCGGTTTGTGTTTGATCATGTTATTTACTTTTCTAATCGTTATTATTGTTCTATTTCGATTATACTTGAATCACTCGATTGTTTGGATTCCGCATTCTTAATCGAGATTGGATATCGCGTTAGGATCGTTTTCGGGACTTACAGAGAGCTTAGAACTTCTGGTCATTTCTATCTTGTTAACTGTGTGTTTTTGAGGTGTTTCTCTCTCTAGAGTCATTGTAATCTCATCTTGGTGAAATTAATAAAGCAAAGCTTTATTTACCTTGTTTCTCATCATTTTATTTACATGTGGTATCAGAGTAATCAGGTTGTTTTGCTGATTTGAATTGGTCAACTTTGGAGTTTTCTAGTGAGAGAAAGTGGGTCTTTATCAATTTTCATCATTTTGAGTGTTTTTGGTCTCAAATCTGTTCTCTAAACTTTTGTTTACTATTTTGCTACTCATCTGCTGCACATTACAGTTCAAAACCATCAAATTTGTGAAAATCAAAAATAGTTTGGTTCGCCAGTTGAATGTCACAGTTTATCGATTGAGTCTGTTGGTTCGCCCTTTGAATCTTCATCATCGGTCCGCTAAGATTTGGTACGCTGTTTGCATTTGTTCTTTGGTCTGCCCAGGTAATCTTCAAACTTTGGTCCGTGGAAGTTATCGTTTGGTCCGAAGCGGTTACACTAACCATTGGTCCGCCGGAGCATTGGTTCGCTTGTTGATTGGTTTCTCGGTTTGTACTGGTTTGCCAAGTTCAACGGTTTTTCTGAGTATTGGTCCATCTGAAATTTTTCTGATTCGCATGGTTTACTCGGTCTGCTGAGGTGTCTTCGGTTCGCTGAGTTTTTTTTGTTCATTGTTGACTTCTCGGTTCAGTAGACTCTTTGGTTCAGACGAAGTGTTTTGGTTCGCTAATAGAAAAGTTGTGTTCACTAAAACTGACGTAACTTGAGATCCGTTTAGAGTTAGAAGGTCTATTACCAGCCAAAATGACCGTCTCGAAGAGATCTACACTTTTATTGGACTTACGGCTACTTCCCTCCTATTTGACCCCCAAAATCCACTTCGAAGACCTCCGTTTTTTAATTTGAAGTTTTGATATTCAATTATCCATATTCAAAATGAGTGAATATCAAGCATTTTCAGCTGCTCAAACGTTGATGCAACTAATGATGAGTTACGATAACGAAATAGGAACAACTCAGAAAGTTTCCAAGTTGCTAAGAATGGACGATTACCATAATTAGAAGAAAAGATTTGAATCATATATTTCTTCTTTGGACATTGATCTTTGGATACCAATTGAACATGAATACATGTACCCAATGACATGTAACAATAATCCAAAAATGGTAAGTGATTTTAATGCTGAAGAAAAGAAGAGTCATGCAAGAGAAAAGAAAACTTATAGTTTTGCAATGGCTTAGTTTAAGAAGTTTACGAAATCTAGGATTTATAGGAAGTTATTAAAGAAATATGTGAGGGAAATGAACAATAATAAAAGACCCGAAAGAAAGTTTTGAAGAAAGAATTTGATAACTTCAGGCATTGTGAGAATGAAAAATGTCAGATTTGATAGAAAGGTTTTCTCATATGATTAATGAACTTGAAGTGGTGAAAGTTACAAAGGATGATGATGAATTAAAAGAGAAATTTTTGGAAGCTTTTCCAAATAAGTGGGAAAATTATGTGTTGTTGTTAACTCTTGATACTAATTACTCAAGTTGGTCATTTAATAAAATGAAAGCAAATTACAACCTCGTGAAATGGAAATGATTATGATAAATTTCAGCATTTGTTCAAGCTAAGAATCCTGAATTTTATTTTGGAAAAAATTCAGCTGCCATCAATGCTAATACTACGTCAAGTGTTAGTTCAAGTGTTACGAATCCTTTTCTTGCTGGCAAGTATTCAAATGATTCTGAAGGTTCAGGTGAATATGATTCTGATTATTCAAAATGTTACAGCTTTACTAATCAAATCAAACTGCATTTTCTGTCAAGACACCTGATGAACATCTATCTGATTTGTTATCATCAGATTATGGACTTCTAAATGGAGGTTTGTCAACTGCTAATCTAGTTGAAGAATATTTTGATTAGATAGATCTGAATAATCTGGAACAGATGGATTGTAACTGGTAGCTTGTAATGTTGGCGCAAAGGTGTAAAAGATTCAGAGAGAAAACATGAGTTTCAAGTTTAAGTCCAGATGGTAAAGTTGGTTTGGATAAATCGAAGGTTAAATTATTTAAATTTTCCAACTTTGGAAATTTTTCTCGTGAACGTGCAAATTCAGCAGGTGTTAAGTCAAATTCTAGTGGTAATGCGTGTACATCAAAGTCCACAACAACTCCTAAGGCATTGGTTTCTCTGGTTACTCAAGGCTATGATTGGAGTCAACAGTTTCCTGATGAATCTTCATTTGTTTTAACTTCAATTCAGGGTGATTCAATGGGTTCTTTTGATTATGAGATAACTGATATGCATTGTGCTTTAATGGTAAATGTTGAATCAAGTGATTCTGATTCTGAGTCCGGTGATTATGAGTCTACTTGTGAATTTTGTTCAAAAAAGGATAAGAAGATTCGGGAATTGCTTAAAGCGAATGAATTTTTTATTGTTGAAGGCAAAATGAAGGAAGAAGAGTTAGAAATTTCCAAGACGAAGTGTGAAGTTTTTGAAAATATTGTAAAGACAAATGAGAAATTAGTTAAAGAAAAGAGTTCAATGTTGGAAGAGTTGGAAGAACTCAAGAAAAATTTGAAGAAGTAAATATTCAGCATTTATCTACATTGGGTCGATATAAGCAGTTGGCAGAAAGTTGTGTTGAAAATACTGAACAAAAATTACAACTTCAAAGTGTAAATGAAGAGTTTATGAAAAAAGTTGTCAAGTTACTTGCTGAGAATGAAAATATGTTAATGGAAGTTAAGGAACACAAACTTAAAGCTAAAGAAGCTTGTGAAGATTTTGATGATTTGTTTAAGAAATTAAAAAGTGAAGCTTGATGCTCTCAATCACACTTGTGATGAGTGTTTTGGTCAAAAACTGCCTAAGCAATTAGTTGATCAAACTTTGTAAGTGAGGTAGAGTGTTTGATGTAAATAAAGATAGATATGTAAATTTGGAGATTAACACGAGGATGTAACGAGGGAAAATCCAAGTATCCTTGAGTATCCTCAAGGAGCCTGGCAAAAAACCTCGGGGGCCGGTTCAAAGTACCTGCCTCCTAAAACTTTTATATGATGAAAGTATTTGGTACAAAGTAAATGAGCTCGAAATCTAAGTGTTACAGAGAGTTTTGATAGCGAGTATCGTGTGTTGTGTGTGTGTGTGTGTGTGTGTCCTGAATGAATGACCTAGAGCTCGTTTAAATAGTCAAAAATGCATTAACTAACTAGGCTAAAAACTAGGGATTGAGTCTTCAAGTCTTTGTGAACGTTGGAGTCAGTTACAACACGTCCCATAAAGCCTTGACCGAGTCTTTAGCCATCATTTATACGTCCCTTAATACCTGCAATCAATTAAGACACGTGGACAATTGTAACGGTTAATCGATAACTGTAGTTCAGGATCCTTTGAGCTTCTGGCGAGCATCCTGAAATAATATAACCAACTGTCCTATATTTTAGGGATTCTCCCAACTAAGCCAATATGAACGTTGTGGACCACTTAGTCCACGTTTTATATCTTTTTTCCGAGTCTTTAGGCTTGTCTACACGTTTCTTTGACCCTGCAATTAATAAGACACATGGGAAAAACAAACGGGTTAGTTAATAACTGTAATTCAGGGTGCTCGAACCTGCCAGGATCCTGAACTTGCGTAAGGATATTGAACCATTTGAGCTTCCGGCCAGGATCCCGGATTATCAGCCCTAACAATTGCCCCTGAATTTTAACAGTTGTCGACCAAGAAGACGGCTGTAAAAATTCAAACTCAACGTCATCTCTTGAAATAATTACGAAGGTGACTCGTTAGCTCCTAATTTGATAGAAACACAACTTCTCATGTGATTTCCCCATAAATAACTCCAAGTTGTTGTCTTCCCCATACATCAGTTGGAACCCTGTCGATTGCTCTTTTTGTATTTCCTGCTTATATATGACTTAGTAGTATTTTGATCATCATGGTGTGTTTGTATATTTTTGGTTATTTTAAAAAAATGTTTGAATGAGGATCCTACAGAATGCTTAGTTTAAAAATTCCAAAGCCCATAAAACTTTGTCAATATTAACAAACCATGATGTTAGCCAATACTTGGTTAGTAATAAAAATATGCAATATGCGCAGTACCAATGTCACCTGTTCAAGTGTATCCCAACTGTTGAGATAGTCAAGATCTTCGAGGATCCTAAGAAATCCTTAAGATAGACTTGGGGAAATTCCAATGAAACTGAGAATAAGTCTTGAACACTTAGGAATGAGTTAAACAGGGGTCAAGCCCATCTTGATCCTTTGAGGCAAGAAATGCCTTATAAATCTTGGGTCTAAGCCAACTGGGGTCAAGCCCAAAAACTTGAGAGACACGAATGTGCCTAAACCTTAGTTAATGTGAAGACATTAAAAACCTTCGTTAATCTGAGGACAAGCTCAATAATACTTGGGACTAAGCCAACTGGGGTCAAGCCCAAAAACTTGAGAGACACGAATGTGCCTAAACCTTGGTTGACATGAAAATGTCAAAAACCTTAGAATCTTTTCGAGATGACACGTCTGCCACCCATTTTGAAGTGCACTCTATGGCCAACAGTGATGAAATTATCAGCCACCCTAGGATGAACTGGTCGCACCACCTCGAACCATAGGCCACCATCGTGCGCTCCTGGCGAGGGTCTTGCGCTCCTGGCGATTCCCATTAGTGAACGAGAAGGTGAAAACCTCCTAAACCTTTGATTGCATTCAGAATGCATTTGACTTAGAAGAGGTGATCAGCCTCTAACTTATGACAGGATGCTCCGAACAGCTGCAAAACACTTCAAGGCTCGGTGAGGGGTGGGTGTTAGTTTGGCTAACACCCCTCCGATGCTTAAGTCAGTAATTACTTCACAAAAATAATAATATGAAATTAAAATAATGGTTAAAGTCATACCTGAGGTCTTTGAAGTTTAGACAAGGATTCCTTGATATGCTCAAAGGATCTAGAAAGCACTTACATAAAATATAACTTCAAGTGAATTGCATTCCAAGCTCTTGGGAGCAGCTCACCTTCCATAGTAGCCAACCTATATGCTCCCTTTCCAGCTTCTGAATCTATTAAATAGGGACCTTCCCATTTGGGCGCAAGTTTCCCATGTGCTGGATTGGTCGTATTTTGAAAAGCTTTTCTGAGTACCAGATCTCCTACTTGAAATCTTCTGATCCTGAGATTCCTGTTGTAAGACTTGGCTATCCTTTGCTGGTATGCTGCCATCCGGAATTTTGCGAGGTCTCTGACTTCATCTATCGTTTCAAGATCTTCAAGGAGCTCTTGCTTATTGGCTTCAAAATCCCGGCAGCTTGTTCTGGCAGTTGGCATCACCATTTCAGTGGGTATTACAGCTTCTGAGCCAAACACTAAGGAAAATGGTGTTCGACCAGTAGCATTTTTGGAGGTCGTTCTGTCGGCCCACAATACGAAAGGTAGTTCTTCAGCCCATTTCCCTTTTTTATCTCCTAGCTTCTTCTTAAGGTTATTGATGATAATCTTATTGCTCGATTCTGCCTGGCCATTAGCTTGTGGATGTATGGGAGTTGAAGTTACCATTTTGATGCCCCATGCCTCACAAAAACTAGTTGTTCTTTTGCCAATAAACTGAGATCCATTGTCACACACTATTTCCGATGGGATTCCAAACCTTGTCAAGATATTCCTTTTGATGAAAGAAATCACTTCCTTTTCTCGAACTTGGACAAAGGCTTCGGCTTCGATCCACTTAGAAAAGTAGTCCGTCATGGCTAGCATGAAGACTTTTCCTCCAGGTGCTACAGGCAGCTTACCAACTATATCCATGCCCCATTTCATGAACGGCCACGGAGACGATATTGAATGAAGCGGCTCAGCAGGCTGATGGAGGATATTGCCGTGCCGCTGGCATGCATCACACTTCTGAACAAAGGCCATTGCATCCTTTTTCATAGTAGGCCAGTAGTATCCTGTCCTCAATACCTTGGAAAATAGTGATCTGCCCCCAGTGTGATTGCCACAATCACCTTCATGAATATCCTGAAGTACCGCATGTGCTTCAGGCTGCTCGAGGCATCTCAAGTATGGTCCTGCAAGAGATTTCTTGTATAAGATACCATTTATTATTGAATATGGAATTACCTTTGTTCGGAAGAGTCTGGAGTTCTCGTTTTTTGGGATTTCTCCTTCTTGGATAAATCTCCTGATAGGGTAAGTCCAGGATTCTTGAGGATCCTGGGAGTCTGTCATTTCTTGATCTTTATCTGTTGTAACATCATTAACTTCTTGTTCTTCAATTGCTGGTGTCAGGATGTGAGTTATGGGAATCTTGACACCTTCTGGGATCCTTAAAGATGATGCTAAATTTGCCAAAGCATCAGCTTCTGCGTTTTCTTCTCTGGGTACCTGTGATATGCTGCAATTTTCAAAAGATAATGCTAATTGTTTTACAAGGTCCAGATATTTGGTTAGCCTTTTGCCTTTCACTGCATAGGATCCATTAAATTGGTTAGTTAATAACAAGGAGTCAATAAAAACTTGAATGTGTTGGATATCCATATCTTTAGCGAGTTGTAATCCTGCAATTAAAGCTTCGTATTCAGCTTCATTGTTGGTGGCTTTGAATTCACAATGGATAGATAGAGGGATAATGTCCCCCTGTGGCGATTTCAGTAGCACACCAAGTCCTGTTCCTCTAACGTTAGATGCTCCATCTGTATATAGTATCCAGCTGCCTGAAGCTTCTTCGAGCTGCTTGACCTCAAGTTCAACTTCTGGCAGTATGTCGCTGCTGAAATCAGCCACAAAATCTGCAAGGGCTTGTGACTTGATTGCTGTTCTTGGCTCATATATGATATCATAGGCACTTAATTTAACTGCCCATTTCGCCATTCTACCTGACATTTCTGGTTTTCTCAAGACACACTTAACAGGATAGTTAGTTTTCACGTAAATAACATGAGTTTCAAAGTAATGTCTTAATTTTTGTGAAGCCATGACAAGAGCTAAAATCAATTTTTCCAAATAAGAATACCTGGTTTCAGCATCTAATAGTGTTTTGCTTACATAATATACCGGATGTTGTTGTCCCTCATGATCTTTCACAAGCACAGCACTTACTGAGCTGCCTGAGACTGCTAAATAGAGGGATAGTGGTTCGCCCTTGACTGGTTGCATTAGAAGTGGAGCGGATGATAAATATTCTTTCAAGGAGCTCAGAGCTGCTTCGTGTTTCTCACCCCATTCGAACTTTTTATTCTTCTTCAATATGTCATAGAATTCTTTGCTCTTTTCAGACGATCTCGATATGAACCTGTTGAGCGCTGCCACTCTGCCAGTTAGTCTCTGAACTTCTTTGACATTTGTTGGAGACTTCAGGTTTATGATTGCTTGGATTTGCTCAGGGCTGGCCTCTATTCCTCTTTCAGTAACCATGAAGCCCAGGAACTTGCCGGCCCTTACTCCAAAATGGCACTTGGAAGGATTCAATTTCATGTTGAATTGGTCCAGGATATCAAAAGCAGCTTCAAGATCTCTAGGGTGGTCCTTCGCTTTTTTCGATTTCACCACCATATCATCGATGTATACTTCCATGGTGTCCCCCAGCTTGTCTTTAAACATCATGTTGACTAGCCTTTGGTATGTGGCACCTGCATTTCGTAAACCAAAAGGCATTGCAATATAACAATAAATACCTGTAGGGGTCATGAAGGCTGTGTCTTCCTGATCTGATGGTTCCATTTGAATTTGTTGAAAGCCCGAAGATGCGTCCATAAAAGTTAGCATCTCATGCCCAGCAGTTGCGTCCACCATAGAATCAATATGCGGTAGAGGGAATGGGTCTTTAGGGCAGGCCTTGTTTAGGTCTGTGTAATCTACACATACCCTCCACTTACCATTCTTCTTTTGGACTACCACCACATTAGCCAACCAGCGAGGATACTTAACTTCTCTGATCATTTTTGATTTGAGCAGCCTGTCAACTTCCTCTTGGATTATGATGTTTCTCTCAGGAGCGAACTTTCTTCTCTTCTGATGTATTGGCCTGAAAGATTCATCTATACCAAGTTTATGAGTAATAATATCTTTGGATATACCTGTCATGTCTTCATGTTTCCATGCAAATGTTGTGACTCTGGATTTTAAGAGGCTCACGAGCTGCTCCTCAGTATCCTCAGGAATATTTGTTCCTACCAGCACTTTGATTTCAGGATCTTCAGGATTGAGTTGAACTTCTTTGGTCTCCAATTCCTTCGTCATCTGAATTCTTCGTGCTGGTTTCTTTAATTGCTATGCTGGCTTTGACTTGATAGTGTTCTTCATAGCAGAAGTGTAGCAGTCTTTGGCTTCTTGTTGATCACTTAGTATTCTTACAACTCCCCAAGGTGTGGGAAGCTTCACACATTGATGATAGGTAGATGGAACTGCTTTCATGTCATGGATCCATGGCCTTCCCAAGATTACGTTGCAACAAGGAAGGGAGTCAATAACGCAGAATTTCTGCATGGAGTTGACCCCTTCAATGTAAACAGGAAGTCTGATGTCTCCAACCGTATGCTTGGTTTCTCCGCTAAATCCTACTAACACTGAGGATCTTGGAATTATCTCTTCTTCGGGAATGCTCATCTTCTTAAGCACGTCCAATTGGATAATGTTGACCGAACTGCCATTGTCTATCAGGATCCTGCGAACATAATGGTTAGCAATACACAATGTAATTACCAGACTGTCATGATGAGGGTCCTGGATGTCTTGCTTATCAGTTTCGTCAAAAGAAATGACTTTGTCTTCAGTCAATATTGCATTCTTCTTTGGTCGACTTCCTTGATCCATTTTAGCCTCCTTGGCATGTCTTTTTGCTGATGAGAAAGAGGCTCCACATATGTCAGATCCTCCGGAGATGAAGTTGATCACTTTGGCATCTGCTGGTGGTGATTGCGCTCTTTTGGGCAGCTCAGCAGCTTCTTGAGTTTTACTCTTCTTTCTGCCGAACAATTCCTTGAGATGCCCCTTGCTGAGCAGGTAACTGATTTCTTTCCGAAGTGCTATGCAATCATCTGTTAAGTGCCCAAAGTCTTCGTGGTAGGCACACCATTTAGACTTATCTTTCCATGATCCTTGTTTATCCGATTTTCTTGGCCACCTGGCTTTATCACCTAGATCCTGCAAGGCACATAACAAACCACTTGTGTCAACCGAAAAACAGTAATCAGATACCTTTGGGAAGTCTTCCTCGTCGTCATCATCTTCAACTGCATTAACCCTGGGATTATCATTCCTGTAATAGGGTTTGGTTCGTTGTTGCTTTCCGGGAGAATCTGTTCTCCTGCCTAATGATTCATCGCCTCTTTTCTGGGCCTTCTTGTCATCTTCTAATCTGATGAATCTCAATGCCCTTGTTCTGACTTCATCAAGGTTCCTGCAAGGAGTCATAACCAAATCATCATAAAATCGGGAATCCCCTCTAATCCCCATTTTGAAGGCTTCTACAGCAGCAGCCATATCCAGGTTAGGGATATCCAGTGCTTCTCGACCGAATCTGGCCACATAATCCCTTAGGGATTCATTGGATTTCTGAACTATCCTGTACAAGTCACCCGTGAGCTTCTCAAAGCTCCTGCTGCAAGAAAACTGGTTATTAAATAAGTTAACCAAATGAGGAAAGGATGTAATAGTATTAGGAGGGATACTGAGTAGCCATTTCAAGGCTGGTCCTGTTAGTGTTGAGCCGAATCCCTTGCATAAGCAAGCTTCTTTGATGTTTACAGGAATGGGGTTGATCTCCATCCGTTCCCTATATTGTGCCACGTGTTCCTCAGGATCTGTGGTCCCGTCGTAGAGTTTCATGTTGGGAGTTTGAAATCTTTTTGGTATCTCCACGTCACAAATGGGCCATGCAAATCTAGAAACTCTGTGGCTGCCTGCTGGCACTTCAGGAATTGGACGAATAACACTAGGAACACTTGAGATCATATCCTTTAACCTCTGAAGTTCCCTAGCAATAGTCGGGTTGATACCTGCATCCTGCACAGTTCCTTGGTTAGGGTGTACATAGAAATTATCGAAGTTGTTACCGGCCCTGGAAGTTTGGAGATGGATCTGGGGTCCATATTCAGCATCCCTAAGGATGGTCGGCTCAGTCGTGGTTCCCATTTGCATGGGGATAAAGTCTCCTTCATGCATCTCCTGAGATGAACCTGGGAATATGCCTGCAGAGACAGTAGGGTTAGAAAATAAGGATCCTTGAGGATCCTGAGCTGCTCGGAAGCGGCTCCGGTATGGTTGGAATGGCTGAGATGAAGATCCCTGTAGCATTTGTGGAGTAGGCATTGCTGACTGCTGACTCCAAGGCTCATGTAGGTTTATTGCCGCGAATTGTTGTGGTCGAGATGCGGATTGATGCATTGAGACTACTGGCACCCGATGGTTTAAAAACCCGGCTGGTTGCTGACTTGAGCATCTCGGCGGCTGCTGACTTCCATATTCGCTGTAGTAAGATTCTGGGGGTTGCTCAGAGTAGAATCCAGAGTATTCCAGATCCATCGTCCTGGAAGTCTTCTGATGCTGAGTGCCTGAGGATCCTGCAGTGGTAACTGTTGCAATACCTGACTTTTGAACAGTAGAGGGATTTACTTTCTGTTTCGGCTGCTCCGATATTTCCGGAGAGTTAAACCCGAATGATTTTAGGATCAAAGGGCTGATTTCCTCTACTGGTTTCTTCGATTTCTTCTATTCCATGATCTCCTTCATCATTCTCACGTTGGTTTTGGTTTGTTCATCCGCATGGGCCTTCATTTTCCTGATCAAAACATAGAGATCGTTATTAGAAATAGTAGAGTCAGTGGACGTACCTTGAGATCCAGTAAAAGTGGGGTATTCCACTCCTTTAGCATTAGTATCAGCCACTTTCTTCATCATTGGGGGGAGACCAGCGTTGACAGTGGGCTTAGAGGATGAAACAGATTTTGAGGTGAATTTTGGTTGAGTCGACATTTTCAAGAATCGGTTATGGGAAGAAGATCAAGGCTCTTAATCGAATTCAAACACCGTTTGCCCCACGGTGGGCGCCAAATTGTTTTGGTCAAAAACTGCCTAAGCAATTAGTTGATCAAACTTTGTAAGTGAGGTAGAGTGTTTGATGTAAATAAAGATAGATATGTAAATTTGGAGATTAACACGAGGATGTAACGAGGGAAAATCCAAGTATCCTTGAGTATCCTCAAGGAGCCTGGCAAAAAACCTCGGGGGCCGGTTCAAAGTACCTGCCTCCTAAAACTTTTATATGATGAAAGTATTTGGTACAAAGTAAATGAGCTCGAAATCTAAGTGTTACAGAGAGTTTTGATAGCGAGTATCGTGTGTTGTGTGTGTGTCCCTGAATAATTGACCTAGAGCTCGTTTAAATAGTCAAAAATGCATTAACTAACTAGGCTAAAAACTAGGGATTGAGTCTTCAAGTCTTTGTGAACGTTGGAGTCAGTTACAACACGTCCCATAAAGCCTTGACCGAGTCTTTAGCCATCATTTACACGTCCCTTAATACCTGCCAGGATCCTGAACTTGCGTAAGGATATTGAACCATTTGAGCTTCCGCCAGGATCCCGGATTATCAGCCCTAACAATGAGCTTGCTGCAAAAGCGAAGGGTTTTGAAAATGAAAATACAATTATGATTGAAGTCAAAGTTGGTTTGGTTAGAGAGAATAAGTTGTTGAATAGAATTGTTGAAATTTATAAAGAGAAATGAGTAAAGGTTACAGAAGAAGTGTATAGTGCTCATGATAATATGAGAAGAGAAAAATCATTGTCAAACAGAGTTTTTGAGCAGTTGATTAATTCAGAAAAAGAGGCGGGTAAAGCACAAAAGAGGATTTTAGAATTAAATTTTGAAGTCTTAGATCTCAACAAGAAATTGGATAATCTGAAGAATTCGCATTTTTTCACAAGTTACTTGTGCAAAGATGAGAACTTTAAGAAAGTTTTTGGAGGAGAAGAACATAATCAAATTCCGCATCCAGTTATTCATACTGATCCTCTAGCTGATGTCAAAATTTCTGATGCAAAACAAGATTATTCAGAATTTGCTATTGAAAAGCCTGCAAAGAAGAAAATTCATCATTCCAAGCAATCTGAAAAGACAGTGGAGAAAGAAACTAAATTTGTATCTGGATGTACCTTATTGGATGGAGAAGAGGTTTCTGGTGGCAAAGGATGAGAAGACATTGAAAGAAGAAAAAAGTTGTTGTTGAGTTGGTTGAAGCTAACAACTTAAAGGGTAATAAAGCTTCACTTAACCAAGTTGCTCAAGCTGGATCTTCTAGTTCTCAAGTGGAATTGTCAAAACTACTAGGTTATAAACGTTCAGGTTTGGATAGTGAGAATTCAAAAATTAAGACAGATATGAAGAAGAACATGTCAAAGAAAGTTCATAAAGAGGAGAAAAATGTTTCTAAAGATGTGAAGAATACAAATCCTGATCAAATTTATCATTTGGCTCAAGTTATGGTATCTACATTGGAAAAAGGATTCTAGAGTCAACCGCAGAACACAGATATGAAAAAGAATGTTTCATCAAACTCATCTCGAGTTGGTATAAACTCTAGATAATTATTAGATGATGGTACAATGGCTTATGTTTCTGACTCATTGATAACTATTAGATGAAAAAGCCATAATATCATTAATTGATGTACTAGGTAGGATTGGCAAATCAGAAAGTATTCACATGTGATATACATTAAATACTCATGCTTGACCTAGTGGACAACATCTTGAAGCATATTTCAAGATATTGCAAAAGATGTGTGAAAAAGAAAATGAGAAGTCACTGTGTAAACATGTGTTCATTTTGCAAAGATTTAAACTTGTTTGATTTTCATTATTTTTTTAAATGATCGGACTATCTCTGCGTATACAGGAGTATCGACCTGGTAGTTATTCATTTAAGGTTCTGCTTTATTTTCTTTGGTGTTTCGTATAATTCATTGGACTTTCTCTGCGTATACGGAAGTATCAACCTGATTGTTGTTGAATATACAATTTCAACTGGTTTTATTGTCTTATTTTGTTAAATCCGAGGCCTTATATGCGTATCGAAAGATCGACCTTAAGGTAGAGGATTTAACATTTTGATTTCTTTTTGCATGGAACACAGTTAACATTATCAAAATAGAATCACTATGTGTTAAATCACTAGTGAAATCACAAAGATTGATACAAAAGCATATTTGCGTATGTCTGAAAGTGTGGGGTACACTGGTCAAAGCAACTTAGGGCCTGTTTGATATGCTCTGACCCGGCCCATTAAGGGCTGACTGCTGACTCGGTCAGCAGTCCGAGCGTTTGATATGATAACTAGCTTGCTCGGACCGAGTCCGAGTGCTCTAACCGAATTCATCGTATATACATCTCAGACCGAATCCAACCCTAGCCAGCCACCCTCCTCGCTGAACACACACAGCTCCACCTCCCAACCCTAGCCACCCTCCGCCGTGCAGCAACGCCGCCGTCGTCACTCGTCAAAGCAGTAACGCCGCCGTCGTCACTCGCGAAAGCCGCCGTCGCCCTCGTCGAAGCAGCTCAACACCTTAATTCTCCGATTACTCAATCCTAACTGTTTCAAACCTTCAATCGGAACCGAATCGTGATTGGAAATATCAACAATTTCCAAATTCAACGCGACAGAGGAACTAGCGATCTCACGAAGCGCAGTTTCAACATTACCGTGTTTCAAATTACTAAGATCTAGGGTTTTTAGGTTTTTGAATCGGAAAATGAATCAAGAAACGGTACCGTGCATGAAATACGTCTGATCAACGACGGTGAAACGGAGGCGAAGGCGATCGGTTAACGAGAGCAGCAACCCAGCTTCCTAATCATTTCTCCGCCCCTCTTCGACAGGTAATCTTTCTATTTGAACGGTTTTTATTTGCTGTAAAGATGATGAATTGATGATCTTTGAGTTATTAGTGATGTAGAATTTGTTAGCTTGTAAAAGGTTTTGATTTCAAGAAGTAAGTGTTTTGTCTCTTTGATAATTGGTATTCAAATCTTATCAAATTACCCACAACAAAAAAGATCTTGATTTGTGCAAAGATATTGTGAAAACTTGTGATTCTGCCTCTTTTGGCTCCAAGTTACTGTGCTTTTCTGTTTTGCTATTTGTTTTTGATGTGCTTAAAGGTTTTTAATTTGCTGTAAAGATAATGATCATTGAGTGATTAGTGATGTAGAATTTGACAGTTTGTGAAAGGTTTTGATTTCAAGAAGTATCAGTTTTTATTTTTAGTGAGAAATGAAGTGTTTTATCTGTTTTGTATTGCATTTTGAGAGTAACTAGAATTTGACAGCTTGTAAAAGGTTTTGATTTCAAGAACTATGGTTTTTATGTCATATTCATGGGTAGCTGATGAAATTATGTTGCTTTAGTGTAGAAAGTTGTAAGGGAGTGGACCCATATATTGTATTTTTGTAGAAATTATGGTAATGATGCTAAGGTATGTTAAGTGGTGGTTAAACTAATCATAGTAGTTGCTTGTAAGATGTTACCTATTAATGTTGATAAGTACAAGTAAATGGTGATATATTGTAGTTCATATGTATGTGAGTTGTTGGTTTTATGTATGTAGACATGGCCACTATTAAACCTAGAGCCAATTGGAAGTCTGAAACTGTGGACAA
Organism: Deinandra increscens subsp. villosa; assembly: GCA_039602395.1. Classification (NCBI taxonomy): domain Eukaryota; kingdom Viridiplantae; phylum Streptophyta; class Magnoliopsida; order Asterales; family Asteraceae; genus Deinandra; species Deinandra increscens. The sequence goes on along the minus strand of JBCNJP010000008.1, from coordinate 35,526,980 downwards.
AACTTTTCTTGAAACATGTCTGCACGAAATAACAATCAACGGTCGGGAGGGTACTAGTTTGAAAGGATCCTCATGGAAAGTAGTTGGAGAAAAACTGAAAAATGAGCATAATTTCATTGTCAACCGAGGACAAATGAAAAATCGTTATGACTACATAAGAAAAAAGTTTTGTGCTTGGGTGAGATTAAGAAACAAAACAGGGAATATCTATAATCCCATAACAAATACTTTCACTATGAGTGAGGAAGAATGGGCGGCGGAGATAAAGGTATTTTTTTATATTTATGAGTATTTTTTTAACTAGGCTTATTATGTTTTACTATTTTAATTATATTTATAAAATCTTCGAACAGTTGGACTCATATGTAGAGAAAGTGAAAAATGCCCCCCCTCATTTTTCCGGAACTTTGTGTGCAATTGTTTGAAGGGGTGACCTCGACCGGCGCTCATGCTTGGGGGCCATCTTCTACATTCCCTCACCCCGTAGAAGAATTTTCCACAGATGATATGGATGCTGTTAATTTCACTCAGATGGAAACGGAGGCCCCACATGAAAGTGATGAATCAAGCAGCCGGTCGAAACATAATGAACGTCAAGGAAATAGCAAAAGGGCGCGTAGAAACACACTTGATGATGACTTTAGGGAGGTTGGGAAGGAAATTGTGAATATTGCAAAAATGCTCGTGGAAAATGAACGTTTGAGTAGAGAAAGAGATAAATTGAACGCTTGGAAAGAGAGAAGGAAAAAGAGAAAGAAAATGATGTGGGAGCATGTATGGAGAAATTGGATAAAATGGGGTGGGGGGAAGGAGATCCAAGATACGACACGGCTTTTTTGCTATTTGGTGAAAGTGCCGATCTTAGGAAAGTTTGGTTACATCTTAAGGCGCCAAGTTGCGAGTCGTGGGTGCGAAATGCTGGAAGGAAGTTCGGTTTGTTTCGATGATTATTTTATGTTTAGATGTTTTCTCGTATGAATTTCTTGTGTTTTTTGTTTATTTTATGACTTTGGTATGACTTCGGTGTTTTTGAGACTTTGGTTATATTTGGATTTGGATGATTGTTATGTTAAATATGGATGGCATTTATATTATATTTGGATGATTGTTATGTTAAATGTGGATGACATTTATATTATATTTTGACTTTTATTTAACAGGTCACAAATGTATACAAAAGGTGAAATTGTAGCTTTCATTTTACTTTCGTGGTATTGGTTGATGTTGGCTCGGAAAAGGAAGAGAGGTATTGAAAGAATAAGAGATAACGATTCTGCATTAACCGGGCATGCGTATACACAAGAATTGTTACATGGATCATCTATACAATGCCATGAAATGATGAGGGTTTCACGCGAGGCTTTTGTATTATTATGCAACCATTTTAGACAACGGAATTGGTTGCAAGCTAGTAGAACAATAAGCATGGAAGAGAAGATGGCTATGTTCTTACATATTATAGGGCATAATGAACGTTTTCGAGTGGTTAAACGGCGATTTCAACATTCTACTCAAACAGTTCATCAGTTTTTTCACGAGGTCTTGGTTGCAATGATGTCTTTTGCAAGGGACATTATAGTGCCAACATCTTCCGATCAAACTACAAATATATCGGAACGACATCAAAGGTTAAAAGCCATATTTCCCGGAGCAATTGGTGCGTTAGATGGTACTCTTGTACATGCAGTTGTGCCTACTAATCAACAGAATTGTTATAGGGGAAGAGGAAAGGGTGTATGTTATCAAAATGTGCTAGGAATATGCGATTTTGATATGATTTTCACCTTTGTATGGGCTGGATGGGAAGGCATAGCACATGATTCACGAGTTCTGAAAGAAGTTGCATCTAATCCGACTTCTGGATTTCCATTCCCTCCACCAGGTTTGTTTCTTAACTAAAACTTTTATTGTTAAATATATTATTGTATTTATTCTTTAAGTAATATATTTTACACTGACGTTTATAGATAAATATTATCTTTGTGATGCTGCATATACCAACACTCGTGGATTTTTGACTCCTTACCCGCAATACGAGGTATTGGTTAGCGGATTTTCGAAGAAGACGGCCGATATCTAAGGAAGAAAGATTCAATCATGCTCATGCGCAACTCAGAAATGTTATTGAGCGTGCTTATGTTGTACTGAAGGCGAGATTTCCAATCTTAAAACAAATGGCTCCTTATCCTTTTCCAGTGCAGCGAGACGTTGTCATTGCTTGTTTTGCAGTCCATAATTTTATAAGAAAATACAATATTCAAGATGAATTGTTTATGGGCTTTGAAGACATGAATATGGTTACTCCTAATGTGCAAGGTGGAGGAAGTGAGAGCATAGAGTGGGGTTTAGAAGGCACTGAATACATGACTACTTTACGTAACCAGATTGCCAATCAACTATTTTCAACTGCTTCAAATTAGATTTGTATGATTTCTGTTTGATTTGAATTTTGTATGAAAATTTGAATTTTAAGATATTATGTTTAAGATATTTGAATTTTAAGATATTATGTTTAAGATATTTGTTGCTTCATCATATTTTATTTTATCGTTTTTAATTTTTTATAAATAATTATGCAATGGTGATTATTAATTTTAATGCATTTCTGATTCAGCTCTTACCCAGTCAGCTCTTACCCAGTCAGCAACTATCAAACACTCAAGTTTCATTCAGCTCTTACCCAGTCAGCCACTATCAAACACTCAAGTTTGAGTTAGAGCTTCTTACCCAGTCAGCTCTTACTCAATTAGCTCTTACCCAATCCGCTCTTACCCAGTCATGAATTATAAAACAGCCCCTTAATCAATACCTTAACATATCCAAATGTTATAACTATGATTCAGCCTGATTTTATTTTTGGACAACTTATACCAGCAATTGACATGGCTTATGTGCTGAATTAGTTGAAATTGAAGTGCAGTTCAGCTCGTTAAGTCCAATATGATCCCAAGTCGTGATCTTTCTCACAAAAGACAAACATAGAGTGTGATTCAATATTTCATTTTTGTATTGCATTTTTGTTTCATATCTGAAAATTCCATAAATATTTTAGGTCTGATTTAGCATAAACTTAGAAAAATCAAAAATATTTTTGGTGTGTTTTGTTATATAGTTTCAAAAAGTCAAAAATATTTTGTTTCTTATTTGTTTTCGACCTATCAATGCATGATATAAAATCAAAATTTCAAAACTACATCTTGGATTCTCAAAGAGAAGTTTTGCGCCAAGATTAAATTAATTTTGGTAAATCAAAAAGGAAAACCCACACTTTTGTCTTCTAAAGTTGCAGGTACTGTGTCTGAAGACTCAAGCATGGTGAAAAGGGAAATTGAAGTTTTCAAGTGGATCTTTAAGTTCAAAAGTTTATCAAGTCCTGATCTATCCATGTAAGTTTTATATCTAGCAAGAATTTCACGTTGACGATCTGAGGCAGTAATGTTGAAGATTAAAGACTAGAGTTTTTGTTAATCTAGATACATCACATGCTAAGGGGGAGTCTATTAGAGCATAAATGTGTGTTTCGTGTGTTGTATCTCAGTGTTGCTAGAAACTGAGTTTTAGTTTAACTAACCAAGGGCCGAACCATTGGTTCGGTGCTAGCTAACCAATGGTTAGTTGGTTGGTTCGCTGGTTGGTAAGTTGTTTACTATAAAGGCAAATTAAATTTAGATAATCCATTGGCCGACATTAATCCTAACTTTTAACATATTTTTCAATAATGATCCCTGAGGAATAGAGACTTAACGATGTTAGACTTTTTAAAGAAACTTGGATTTAAATAATCCCAAGTTTCATCAATTGGCCGATAATAATCTCAAGTTTCATTAAAAAATAATCCCAAGTTTCACTAATTGGCCGACAATAATCTCAAGTTTATCAAAAACTAACGTCGTTAAGTTTCTGTTAGTCAGGAATCGTTGTAGGAAATAGGTTAAAAGGTTGGGCTCAGTAATAAACATTTCATTACTTGGGATTAATGCCAACCAATTTATAAAACTTTGGATTATTTAAATTAAATTTGCCTACTATAAATAGGTTGACTTGTATAGAGAGCTTAGAACTTCTGGTCATTTCTATCTTGTTAATTATGTTTGTCTGAGGTGTTTCACTCTCTAAAGTCATTGTAGTATCATCTTGGTGAAATCAATAACGCAAAGCTTTATTTACCTCGTTTCTCATCATTTTGATCAATTGAATCAGTAGTAAGATCGATTCCAGCTCTTATAATTTTCTCCGCCTAAACTATAAACAAAAACAAAAGAAAGAAAACTAAGCAATCGACATGGATACCTTTGTAGTTTTGGATTTTGGAGAAAAACACATTTTTGTTCGAAAATGATATAGAACCACAAAGTCCTTGAAGTTTAAATTAAGCACAGACACTCCACTTTAGCAATTGAGTAATCACCAATATGTCCTCTTGAAGTATCTGCGGACACTGGATAAACCCATTAGTTTTAAAAAAACAAACGAAGCGTATATCTGTCGATCGTCTAGTGTCTTCAACATGATCAGTGTTGGCTTTAGAACCACTTTAGGTTTCCAGATCAGCGTTGGTTTGGAAATTTTCAATGAACTCACTAATTCGTCAACAAAATTTGATTTATCAAAATTTGATTTGTGAGAAAATTCACCAGAGGTGAATTGTGGTTCATTAAAAGTCCAGTCATGAATATCAACATATTTGGCCTTTGTTCCAACGGATGGTTCTTTTTTAGCAGTCATAGGACAATCTAAAGCTTTATCTCAACGTTGACGACATGCATAACATAATCGATGACAAAACGAGTTCATCGAACCATTATTAGAAAATTTTTCATTTACCGGATGTTGAACTTTGAAACTCCTTGGCGTGTAATAATAGCCAAAATTATCCAAGTAAAAGAAGTCATCATAGAGTTTAAACCTGTTAAACCTCGGTTTTGAAAATGTTTCGAGCTAGGAGATCTTCGTGGTGTATCATTAGAACCACATGACGAACCTCCCGAGGAATAACGACCATTCTTGAATGAACACGAAGTACTTTTCTATGTTTGCTTCTGCAGTTTGCTCTTGACCTTTTCAACTTTAGGTACAACAGTTTTTAACTTCTTCTTTGAAAGTTAAGCTTGCACCTCTTTATTCTCATAACCCAAACCACCATGCCTTGTATATTTATCAACCACATAATTTGGCTTCTAATGGCCTTGAAAAGCAAGTCGAGAGAATTCACCTTTGATTGCATTCAGATCATCTTTGTTTGAGAGCAAAGACTCGTCAATTACAATCTCTGAAAACTTTTGCACCTTTACATGTCCCGAATTTCCTTCAAACACTTTTTCTTTATCAAGAAAAACAAAATTTGAATCAAACTTCGGTCCCTTACTATCATCAAATTTTTCTTCATTTTTCTTCTGAGATTTGGACTTTTGTTTTTTATCAGAATAATTAGCAGCAAAATTTGAATAATCACAGTGTTGACCGTCGGATGTTGTTACAAATGGAGACTGATCAATGTTCACAGGAGCTGGAACTTGATGAAGAAGATCATCCTTACAACTCTCCTCCTTCTTTTCCAATTTGTATAGACAATTCAGAAAAGTGTTGGATGTATTGCAATTTGCAAGCTGTCATTGCAAATCAAGAATCTTCAGTTTGAGTTCAGAAATCCTTGTATTGGATTCCATCAACTCCTTTTATGAATCAATAGACTTCTCAGACAGTTTGTAATACTCATATTTTTAGTATATTCTATCACACTCAGCAAGAAGTTCTTCTGTGACTTTCTCCCACTTTTTCTTATTGATCTCCACATCTTCCTTCAACACCATATTTTTATCTCTTAACAACACAGCTTTATCATTCAATCTTGTTTGTTCCTCTTGAAGACTGATTATTCTGTCAGTAACTTCGACCGCAGTGTTTTTCATATCATCACACTTTCTTTAAAAAATAGTATTTTTATCAAACAAAGCATCAAAAGTTTCCTTGACATCTTTGCGTCAGCCTTTGCTTTGTCGCACTCTTCAATTAACGCATTCTTCTCTCTCAACAAGTCATCATTAACCTTAACCAAATCAACACACTCCATTTTTGAATGTTCCAGAGACTCTCTCAATACCTTGATTTCATCAGCTATCATATTCTTTTCTTCTAACAATATAATATTCACTTTGTTTAAATCAACACAAGCTTCACAATTTGAAGATCCATCAGTTGGAATTTCCTTCACAACCTCACTGCTTGCTTGTTCAGAAGTTCCACAACTACTTATTTTAGATCCAGAATTAGTCCTTACCCCAATCATATCCTTCATCATTTTAACAAACCAATACTTTTGGTCCTGAATTTTGTGACGATTGGGTAGTACTTCCAGAAGGCTTAGATGTTCGACCATTATTTCTAGAAGAACCACTTTTTTTGGTTGTTGCATTCTATAGCAAAATGACCAAAGTTTGAGCAATTGTAGCACTTAACTTTGATTTATCTAAAACAATTTTTTCACCCCTATTGAGATCTTTCTTTCCTGTTTTCTATAGAAATTTCTTCACTCTTCTTACCAACATAGCAAAATCTCAGTTCAGATCCATTTGCTCAAGATTATCTGGATCAATTTGTTGATACCTGAAATGTGCGTCATGTGAAGTATCGAACGAAGACCAAGTTCAAGCCAATATAGGGTTGGCCGAACTAGGTCCGAACCTGGAGTTCGGACCGGCCGAACCTGGGGTTCGGAGGCAGTTCGGCCGATCGGGTATATATAGTTGTTTGAGCTTTGTGTTTAGGGTTCTGAGCGTGTGAGAAAATCTTAAGTGTGTGTTTCTGAGTGTGTAATCTCTGTGTCAATTCTCTGTGTTTACACTGGTTGTAATTGTTCGTTTTGATCAATAAATCAATCGGTTAATTACGTTTCGATGTCCGATTAGCTAGATCGAGTAGACGATCCGATGCTCACGCATTTTCAAGTGGTATCAGAGCTTTCTGGTTCACTCTACTGATCTGTGGTTGTTATTCTCGGATTATTGAGCGTTTTTGAAGTTTTCTCGAGTTTCATTACGTGTTTTCTATCACTTTTGACGTGTGTTTTTTGTCAAAATTGTTCCTAAATCATTTCCTATCGACTTTTCTGATCCACTATATCGAGTTTCATCAAAATCAGTCCGTTTTCATGAATTTTCGAAAAATGACTTCGAGGTTCGGAGGTTACTGGGCAAGCTCGGAGTAACCGCTCCGAACTTGAGGTTCGGAGGTGACTCGGAGAGTGTTCGGCGAGAGTTCGGTGGTGTATCGGTCTAGGTTCGGTGAGATTTGAGGTTCTGAGGTAGATCGGAGTCTTCATAGGTTCGGAGCTCGTTCGGAGTCTGATTTAGGTTCGGACTAAGTTCGGAGTAGGTTCGGACGGCAGACTAAGTTCGGAGCAAGTTCGGAGGACAGAATTTTTCAAATTTTCAACGATGTCGGATTTTCAAGCGTTTGCTGCAATGCAGAGTGCAATGCAAACTATGCTCAATTTTGCCAATGAAATTGGAACAAGTCAGAAAGTTCCCAAATTGTTAAAGCTTGAAGATTACCAAAATTGGAAGAAACGATTTTCTGCTTATATTAGTACGAATGACATTGATCTATGGATTCCAATTCGAAAGTTGTATGAACGACCAATGGAAGATGGAGATCTTAAAGAAATTCAAGACTTCGATGGTGATGAAATAAAAAGTTATGAGCTTGAAAAGAAAGTTTATGGTTATCTTACTATGGCTTTACCTACTGAATTGCTTCATCAATTTAGCACTTGCAAGAAATCTAAGCAATTGTGGGATGCTTTATCCGCAAGATGTGAAGGAAATGCTGATTATAAGAAGAGTCGAAAGAAAGTTTTGAACAAAGAATTCGATAATTTTCAGAATTATGACAATGAAAACATCACTGCTCTAGTTTCAAGATTTTCACATTTGATTAGTGAATTGAAGGTTGTTGGAATTGAAAAATCTGATGCAGATTTAAAGGAAAAGATCATGGAAGCATTACCTGAAAAGTGGGAAAATTATGTTTTGTTACTTACTCATGACAAGGATTATTCTGCAATGACATTTCACGAGCTTACTGGAAAACTTCATGCTCGAGAAATGGAAATGTTAAACTCAAAGAAGTCAACAGTTACCTTGCAACATCCTGAGTTGTATCATGGTGAAAATAGTGCAAGCATGAGTGCAAAGTCTAAGCCAAATCAGAATACAGCACCAAGTGTTGCTTTTATAGCTGGAGCTTCAGGAAATTCTGATAATAATTCTTCAAGAGGTTGCAATTTTACAATTCCAAATTTTTCAAGTCAAAATGCTTTTTCAGCAGAATCAACCGATGATTGTGCCAAAATGATTTCTGCATTGATTTCATCATCCTTTGGATTGATTCTAAAACATGTTGCTGATGCAAAGTTAACCAGTGAGGATCTTGATGCTCTTGATGATGATCAACTAACCGAATTGGATGTATCTTGGCAATATGCTATGTTGTGTCAAAGATCTAAAAGATTTTTTAAGAAGCATGGAAGGAATATTTCTGGTGATAAGTTGGGTTTTGACAAGTCCAAATTAAAGTGTTATAAATGTTCACAACTTGGACATTTTGCTAAAGATTGTCACCAGGCACATGCAAATAAGTTTGTTGTTCCTATATCACCAAAGCCTGGTTTTACTCAACCATCTACTAGTAACACAAGCAAGTCCACGGCTTTGATTGCTCAAAATGATGGTGTATATGATTGGGGTCAACAATTTGGGTATGATTCATCAGCTTTAATAGTTACTCATGTTCAACAAGAAGATTATTGTTCAGATACAAGTTCAGATACTAGTTCAGATACTAGTTCAATACCAAGTTCGTATGCATCTGCTGAAAACTTGGAGAGTCTGATGAAGGAAAATGCTTTGTTGATAAATAAAGTTCAACAATTGACTGAAGAATTTGAGGTGATTAAATCTGAATTGAAGATTTCTAAAGAATGTGAGAAGAGTTTGGTTTTGAAGAATGAGGATTTGACTACCGAAATCAAAATGTTGAATGAAGTTTTAGAAGTATTGAAACAAGATAAGAAGAATGCTGAAACTTTGAAAGCTGAAAACTGTGAAGAAAAGGGTGAGTTAGTCAAAGAAGTGAAGAAATGGAAGGAAGAGGCAGAAGATGCTGCAAATGATTTTCAGAATTTGTTTGATAAATCCAAGATTAAGCTTGATTTGCTTACTAAGCATGTTGAAGAATGTGATGCTAAAATCAAAGCATATCAAGTTGATATGGAAAAGTTGTTGGATGACAAGCGGGAGTTGGTTAGGGTTAATAAGGTGCAAGCTGCAAATCTAGAGATTCAGAAGCGAAATGAGAATAAACTGAAGAAGGAGTTACATGAAGGACTTGATAATCTTCGCTTGCAAAAGTTTGAAACTCATAAAGTTGCCAAGCGCTTGATTGCAAAAGAAAAGGAATTTGCAGAAGCTCAACAGCAAATTTCTGATCTCAAAATTCAAGTTCTTGATGCTAAAAGATTGCTCAACAATGTTTCCAATTCACAAGTTTTCACAAGCTTCTTAGCAAATGATGCAAATTTTGAAAGGATGTTTGATAAGACTGCATCACCCCCTGCTCATATCAAGGAAGCTGTCAAACAAGTGAAGGAACAGGTTGATGATGTTGATTATTCAAAGATATCGTCTTCTACTTCAGAAGAAGTCAAGGTTGTAAAGAAAAAGAAAAACAAGAAAAACAAGAAAAGGGTCTTGAAATCTGAGATTCCTCCAGCACCAAAGTTTGTATCTGGTTCGTCGTCTGCTGATAATGAGAAATCGGCTACATCAAGTGACAAGATTCAGTCTCAACCTGAAATTGATGAGACCATTTTTTATGATCAGAAGAAAATCACTGATGTGAAAGCTGAATTCACCAGGTTGGCTAAGAATGGACACCAGAGTTCAAATTCTGAGGAGAAGATTTCTGGTAAACAAGTTGGTTTGGGATTTCAAGAAAAGCATGTTCAAGTTGAGAAGGTTCCAGCATCTGAATCACCAAATCTCAAGAAGCTTAAGATGAAGCAAGTGAAGAAGGTGGTTTTCGAAGCTGAAAAAGTTTAACCCGAGCGGTTTTACAAACTCAAAGGTTCTGATCAGCTTTTCTCAGACAAATAATTTCCTCTTCATTGCGTGGATGCTCGGAAGATTTCAGAAGTTTTTGTGAAAGATAACATTTCTTCTGCAAGTTCTAAATCTCGAAGCCCAACTTCTAAATGGGTGCATGATCATCGTCATCAGGTATATGATTCTCATTCTGATCATGTTAGAGATATTCATGTGTGTTCTTCGCAGGTACATCAAAGATGGGATAAAACGACACGAATTTGTTATATTTGCCGTCGCCCAGGGCATATGGCAAAAGATTGTCCCTCACCTGCTGATTCATCACAAAGATTTCATAAGAAATCAGTTTTTGGTAAATATGCCACAACAAAGTTTTTTGATGAACAAGGCAGAGTTTTTGATGAGTTTGAACCTACATTCTTTCACAAACAAAAACGTTTTGTTCCAAAGTTTTCAAAGGGGTCACTTGTGACTGTTTCATCGAAAACTGAATTACCAAAACAACAGGAATGGAAACCTAAGGTGGTTTCAAAGCAAAATCAGGACACTGGTCGACCAGAAGCGATTCGCTTCGGGTCATTTGTGAACTAATCAGGGTGTCCAGTGTGCAGGTACTTCTTGAAGACCTATCGATGATTGAAAAGTTGTCGATGGAGGAGTATTCTGTTTAATTTAACTTTCATGATAAATTTTCTAAACTGCAAATTTTCTGAATTCTAAAATCTGAAAACTATTCGTGTTGATTGATCACTTTTCTTTGTTTACAAGTTTTTCTAAAAAAGTCAAAAATAGAGTCTTATTTTTGTGTAAAATGAAAATCCAAAAATAGAGTTTTCATTTTAAGGGGGAGAATTGTAAGTAAGGGGGAGTAATTGAGAAAATGCATGGTATGGGGAGAAGGTGAATACATGCAAAATATATAATGAAGGAAGGTGAATACATGCATAATATAAAAATTATGAGAAATTGATCATTGGGAAATGATGGTACATTGGCATACGTATCCGACTCATGGATAAAGTAGATGAAAGGGCCATAAGATCATTGTTTGATGTGCTTGGTAGGCTCGACAAATCAGAAAGTATTCAGATGTGATATACATTAAATGCTAATGCTTGACCAAGTGGACAACATCTTGATGCGTATTTCATGACACAAAAAGAAAAATAAGTGTGACAATAGTAATGAGAAGTCACTGTGTACACATGTGTTCATTTTGAAAAGATTTAATCTTGTTTGATTTTCTTTATTTTGTCAAACGATCGGACTTTCTCTGCGTGTCGAAAGACCGACCTGATTGTTGTTCGTTTGACGTTCTGCTTTATTTTCTTTAGTGTTTCGTATAACTCATCGGACTTTCTCTGCGTGTACGGGAGTACCGACCTGATTGTTGTTGAGTTATACAACTTCAACTTGTTTTATTTTTCTTTTTTTGTTAAATCCGAGGCCTTATCTGCGTATCGAAAGATCGACCTTAAGGTAGACGATTTAACGTTCTTATTTCTTTTTGCATGGAACACAGTTGACTATATCATGAAAAATATTATGCAATGTGAAAGTTCACAAATGCAATCATACAAAAGAAAAAGGAAGAAAAACAGAAAACATCTGAATATGTCTAATAGTGTGGGGTACACTGGTCAAAGCAAATCTAATCAATACCTTAACATATCCAGATGTTATAAGTATGATTATGTCTGAGCTTAAGATGGACAAATTATACCAGCAATCGACATGACTTGTGTGCTTCAATTAATTGAAATTAAAGTGTAGTTCAGTACGTTATGATCAATATGATCCCATATAGTGATCTTTCTCATACCAAAAATAGCGTTTGATTCTGTATTGCGATTTCTTTTCATATCAAGAAAAGTATCAAAAAGATTTTAGGTGTGTTTTAATATAAAGTTTCAAAAAGCCAAAAAGATTTTGTTTCTGCTTTATTTTAGATCTGATCAACACGTGATACAAATCATTTTCAAAATCATATCTTGGAGTCTCGAAGAGACGTTTTGCGCCAAGATTATTTAATTGATAATGCAGGATGCTGTTGTGCAAGCTATCACAACTTCAAGTCTTCTGAAGCTGTTGATTAAGACCAGAGATATACTAGACGTCGTCAAGTATTCAAGATCAAGCGACGATTGAGTTGAGGAGGAGTTTGTTCGAAGATTTATTTCATTGGATAAGCGGATTCTTTACTTGAGGGGGAGCTTGATTGAATATACATATTTGATGATATATGTTGAGAAGAAAAGAGAAGAGATACTGCACACGACGAGGGGGAGTTTTTTTATACCTGAAATGTGCGTCATGTGAAGTATCGAACGAAGACCAAGTTCAAGCCAATATAGGGTTGGCCGAACTAGGTCCGAACCTGGAGTTCGGACCGGCCGAACCTGGGGTTCGGAGGCAGTTCGGCCGATCGGGTATATATAGTTGTTTGAGCTTTGTGTTTAGGGTTCTGAGCGTGTGAGAAAATCTTAAGTGTGTGTTTCTGAGTGTGTAATCTCTGTGTCAATTCTCTGTGTTTACACTGGTTGTAATTGTTCGTTTTGATCAATAAATCAATCGGTTAATTACGTTTCGATGTCCGATTAGCTAGATCGAGTAGACGATCCGATGCTCACGCATTTTCACAATTTGATCATAATCTTCTTCAATTAGATCCGTAGTAGGTACACTTCCAGTGAAACTCCATAATATGATGATATCAATGCAGAAATTAGTGCCATATATTCTTCAGATGTCGTTGCAGAAGATGATCCTGATTTGATTAATTTGGAATTGTGAAGTTGCACCCTTTTGAATAACCTTGAAATGAATTCTTATTTCTAGACATTCCACCAGCTAGAAAAGCTGTTTTCGGTGTTAGACTCTGATTAGATTTGGAATTAGCACCCAGACTAATAGCATTCTGACCACAGTATAGTTCCGAATTCTGAACTTGTGCTGGTGTCTTGTTAACCGTTGAAAATTCCATCTCTCTGGCTTGTAACTTACCAGTCCACATATGATAAGACCAAGTTGAGAATTCTTTGTCATGAGTAAGCAATAGAACATAATTCTCCCACTTGCTTGGTAAAATTTCTATAATTTTCTCCCTCAGATCATCTTTCGTTTTTGTAATTTCTAAATTTCCCAACTCATTGACAAGACGAGCAAACCTTGAAATTAAATTAGTAACTTCCTCATCATGGTAATGTTTGAAATTATCAAATTCTTTGTTGAAATCCTTCTTCATACTCTTCTTATATTGATCATTACATTCACATCTCAACTTTAAAGCATCCCACAAAGGTTTAGATTTGGTACATGCATGTATTGAACTGATGTAACAACTCTTTCGGAAGTGCCATAGTAAGAAGACTATAAACTTTCTTTTTCTTTTTCATAGCTTTTCTTTTCTTCCGATGTGAAATTTATTTTCTCTTTAGGCTCCCCTCCAGCATCAGTTGGATGCTTATAACCATCCTCAATAGGAATCCATAGATCACAATCATTAGCACCAACATACGCTTCAAACCGTTTATGCCAATTATGATAATCTTCAAGCTTAAACAATTTGGGAACTTTCTGACTTGTTTTGATTACATTATCATAATTTAGCATGGCTTCCATTGTGTTCTGAGCTACTGCAAATGCTTGATAATCATCCATCATGGAAATCTTGAAATCTGATTGCCGAATGAACAAAGACCGAATGATTCACTTAGCCGAATGAAGGATTACAGCCAAATGAATCACACCACCGCCGAATTAAAAGTTTCTCCAAATGAAAAAATTGACCGAATGAAAAATTTCAAACGAATGGAAGTCAAGAACCGAATGAATTAATTTTGCCGAATGAAATTGATTCGCCGACTTAAGTGATTCGGCGAATGAAAACCAGAAAATGAATCAGCGAATAAGAGTGATTTAGCGAATGAATTCCATTTGGTGACACATAACGACCGAAAGACCAGGAAATGAAAATTCTTAACAGCCGAATGAAAGATTAATGAAAGGCCGAATGAAATCACAATCTCATTCGGTGAAGCATTTTTGACCAAAAACACATAGAATTCTTAGAATTTAAAGAAAATTCTTTTAGCGAATGTGATCTAAAACATATTTAGAACAAAATGATCGGATTGGAATTAAAAAACAGTGACTTTGGAAAACTGAAAATTTTGAAAAACACTCCAAACTTGAAATTTTTCACTGAACACAGCAACCTGGTGCTCTGATACAACTTGTAATTGTTGTGTGAGGACCTTGTTCAGTATATAAAGCTTAGAGGATGACAAAACAGAAAAAAATTGAGTTTATTTCCACCGAATGAGAACCAAGAGATAAAACAGTAGCCGAATGAAACCTAACTAGCAACAAGTGAGATTGCTATTAATAGGCAACCAGTCCACCGAATTACATGTACTAAACACAATCACTCTAGCAACTAATCAGATTATAACTAGATACATCATATGACACAACAACTATGCACTAACATGTTATGACCAGTTTGTAGGAGGGAGGAGAGAGTTTTGGTGACAAAGTTTTACACAATGGTTATTAACCATTTGTACTTGGGGGGACAAAGGGTGATGTGAATGGCATAATCTAGAGTTTAGGGAGGATTAGGGTGAAGGTAATTAGGTGGTAGACAAGCATCTAGCTTGCAACAAGTATTTAGGAAAAGTACTAGAAAGTTAAGGTGGTGGTGTGGAGTGTTCGGTCGAAACCGAATGGAGGGGGGGTTACGCTGGCTATGGGGTTTTCAGTCGGGTATATGGTTTTTGGTCGGAGAAGGGATTGAGGGTTGGTTTGGATGGCGTCGTCGTGTCGGGTTTAAACGATGTAACGAGACGGGTTTGAATAAACAATGAATCGTGAACGATCAACGCAAGCGATGATCTCCTATATTTTGGTTGGTTATAAAAACAATTAAAAAGATGATGGATATTTATTTAACACACAAGGTTAACGTCTAACCTGATTTCAAATATAAAGGGTTTATAAATAAATAAAACGATATAGTTCTTAGACGTAAAATATTGATGATATTTAAACTAAAAGTTCAAATAAATAAACGTCTAAAATATGACGGTTTTGACGTATTAGCTCGTAATACCAGATTGAATGAGAAAATATAAAAAGAAATTTATATTTCTTATTATTAAAATTCCATTTATCATTCATAGAACTTTCTTTTCTTTAACAAGATGATTTCCAATACAGACGCGGGAATTAGTCATGTAAGGTATCTATGACGCATATAATGATACCTAATTTTAATAGAAATTAAGTCTAATGTACATATACTCAGATAAATAAGTAGTCAAAGCAATAGGGTTTATCACACCCCCAAAAATCCACGGGCGGAATACCACTGCAGAAAGCGTGACAAACCAGTATCCCAGTCCATAAGTTACACCAAACAACCGATAATTAATAAAAAGGTTTTAGATTTAATTCAAAGTATAAATACAGAGTTTTACAAGTGTGGAAGGGTAAATACAATAAAAGTATTTGCGTAAAAACATTGTAACCCAAGGTGACGTAGCTTGTTCAAAGACACCAAAGGTGTTTCAAAGACTCATGCATGCGTACTCGTGATACTCGAACATCTGCAACCTGAGATAAACATGCTCAAGTGTCAATACAACGTTGGTGAGTTCACAAGTTTAATAGCTCAATAATATATGGGAAGTTCAATGCTGTTGATAAGTTCAAAATGATTAATGAGTTCAAAAAATAGTTGATAAGTTTAAAACAGTTCATGAGTTCAAAGCAAATCATAAGTTCAAATCAGATAATAAGTTCAATACAGTCGATATGTTAACTGAGAAAGTGTAAATATACCATATTGAGAGCTAGCTAGACTGTCTACAAGAATCTAGGAACATTTATAGTCACCTAAGCTGACAGTTAAGTTAAGTTTGTCTTGTTCAATTTAGGACAAATATAACACTCATTCGATATCTAATCTTGTCAGAGTGGCTGACCCCGGTGGCGCTCGTCAGACCCATTAGTACTATTCAATATCTTCTCGCTATTTCCAAATACTAACGGTACTAAAGTAAGGACTTTCAAGTTTAGTGTGATCAAGTATTCAGGTGATATGTAATTTACCAAGATCTCAAAAGAAAACAGTTACGTAGCCGTAAACTAGAGCCACTTTTGATTCTGAAATATTTTGTTCATTAATTACTCCAGATTCTTTCATTTCCATGTAAAGATCATTTCCTTCGCATGTTATCTCCCCCAAAAAGGAAAATCCGTATAAGTAAAAAGGGCCATGAAATCACCTGTTGATGCGCTGCAATAAAAAATCAAACAGAAGTCGTGTGCAAACTACCGATCACTTAACAAGCATACATACGTAAGTGTGTTTCTAAATGTGTGACATAGTCTAGTCGCTAGCTAAATAACAAATATGTTCAAACGTGACATCGTAACAAAACCGTCTATCCAAAACGAGTTAATAACGACGTTTAGAACATAATATATATGTTCCCTAAAATGGAAAAAAATGTTATGTCTTTATAAAACCGAGTGTTAAATATATGAATATATATTTATAAATATATAAATATATATTTCCGTGTACGTATAGTTTTACACAAATATACAGATTACCAAAACGTTCGTTTTATATTCCCAAATACCTGCATATTTGTATAAATACATTCGGTTTAAGTGACTCCAAATATTGATACAATCAACCAAAGCGGATATAATTTCCTTTCTAATTATTAAGGTTAAATAGATATACACACATGTATTTTACATTGTATATGCGTATAACTTTGTAACAACTTTTAGCGCATGAGTAAATGGATTAAAACATCGATTTAATCTTCTAGAAACCCATAACTCAGGACTTGATTCAAAATTGACTGGTTTGACAGTTTTGAGAGGGGGAACATGTTCGGGATGGATCGGGGACCAAGATAGAGCAACAGAAAGTGAAAAGTATAACTAGAAAATAAATCAAATATCTTGTAGGCCGCTGGGTTCGAACCCGCGACTTCTGCTTACGCAAGCAATGGCTTAACTGCTGGAACATAATTTTGTTACTGGTTTAAACTCGGTTTGAAACTCTATTAATCTAACAGGTTGAAGCAAAACCAAAATTAAGGGTGTTCAAAAAATCCGAAATCCGAATAAAACTGAAATCCGAACCGCATCCGAAACTGAAAAAACCGAACCGAAATTCTTATTCGGAATAAGGATTTCGGATCGGATTTTAAACCGATCTAGATTCGGATCGGTTAAGATGAGTGTCTTATTCAGATCGGTTTGGATTCGGATCTGGACAAAAAAATTCTAATCCGATTAAACTGAACCGAATAAACCGAATAAACCAAAATCCGATCCGATGAACACCCCTACCTTGAATACATCAAATAAAGAAAGAAAAAAAAACACGGTGATCCTGGGTTTTGAAAACGCGACCCCACGTTAACAACCGTTCCACAAACCACCCGGCTACCTGACCATATGAGTCTTAACCTACATACAAAGTATACAAGCGCAGTAGTTCGATTATCATCTTCCCCACTAAAAACCCTAATAATCCCCAGGCCATTTTGAATCCAGAAAACTTGTAGGGGACGAAACAGATGCATAACGAACGTAAGATCGACTCAAAGGAGTTTTTGTTAGGATTACCTCAGTGATGTGGATGAAACCCGAACACGAAACGATAATGATGAACTTGAACGGCTGGAACCGACGTTAGGACGGTCCTGTGATGCTCTAACCACTGTTGTGTTCGAGGTTGGAAGTGATGCGAGTATGATGAGGTGCAGCAGCGATAAACCAAAGTGAAAATCGAAGGTGGTGTGGGTTGTGATGGATCGAGATTGGAACTCAAGTGGTGGCCGGATTTCTTGCGGTACATTTGAGAGAAGGTTTGGGAGTTTAATTTTATACAAAATGGCTTGTTGGCTGTGGTTAAGAGATTGTAGCTCGTAACCAATATTGCAATGACTCAATGGTGTGAGGTTACCGGAGTTCGACAGTCACCGGTTTCAATCGGTGACTCAAATTAAGTTTGAGAGATTGACAGGAACAGTCCCACCTGACTTTACATAAGCAAAGATCGAGTTTTGCTAATGATAGAAGTAGTCCTTAAGGTTATTTCAATAGAAAAGAAGTTTGGAAAATTACAAGATAGGTCCCTAAATGAAATACTTAACCATACTAACCAACATAATTTTACCGAAGGCCGTTTGTTTTTGAAAATTGTATGATATGTACTTTTAATTAAATACATCAACTATTAGAACAAAAACTCATAGAAAGTATATAATTGGCATAAAATCATGAAATGTAAATAACATAAAATCATAAAATAGCTTACATAAATTCATGGAATGGTTTACATAAAACACGTCACATAAAATCATAAAATATAAAAGTATGGTTTCACATGAAATCACAAAACATTTAGTTGTCATGAAATCATAGATCATGCACATTGATCATGTTTGTTAGGTTAATTCACCAAAGTCTAGACTCAAGTGCATGCTCGTATAGTGATGGTTACGCAAAGCCTAGATGATAAGGTCAACACAAGTCAATAACATAAGTGTTTACAAAACATTTTTAATAGTTTAGGATTAACTTAAATAAGAAAAAGACCTGAAAATAAGGATTGTCACAATATCCCCTTGTTGAAGAATTTTCATCTTGAAAATTACACAACGTGGCTAGCGAGCAGGTTACAAGGAAAGAGAAAAAAAATCTCAGTTGTCACATCATCCCTTTGTTAAAGAAACTTCGTCCCAAAATTTATATCAGTGACATTTGTCACAAGAATCGGATTGACAGTATGTGTCAAAAGAATCCAGGTCCTCTACTCCAAAAGGAGTGATGAACATTATGTCCAGGTATGTGTAAAAAATGTTGAGGAGATGTCAAATCTTTAAAGGATTTTGAAAGGAATTCAAATCAAAATTATAGAAAGTATTTTCTTTGCTCAAGCGTTTCTACGAGAAAAGTCAAACAAGCGTATTACGGGTATCGTGTTGAGTGGCAAGGCTGAACAGAGTGACTTGATAACATAAGTATCTGAAATCAAATTTCAATGCCAGGAAGGGACCATAATATATCCGATTAGCCTCCAGCTATCGTGGCCAATGCTAGTATTGAGACTCCCCATTTCGTGTCTCATTTTTGTTTAAGGCATTCACATTCACCACTAACCGAGCTGAATCAGAGAGAAAGGAATTTGCGTATGAGGAAATCGTGTGTGCATCAAGTAAAACAGTGTTTGTTTAATAGAACCATTGTCTAACGAAAACGTAAACGTCTGAATTTTCCTACCAACTAGCAAAGAGCATAGAATTACACAAGACTGGTCAAATTAACATGAGGACCCATTGATTGATTTAATACTTTATAGAGTTATGACCAACTAAGTTCACAGGATTCGTAATAACATTCAAAATTCATATTTCTTGCAATAACGGTTTATATAGCATTTGAGTCTCTACGGAGGCTTCCTTTAACGAATACTAGCATGCAATCTATCATGAAGCTTTTACCATACAATACATACAATTGTCCTAACACCTTATATACTAGCATACAACTCTAGAATGGCATATCTCTAGCATATAAGTTCATAAACTAACCAACACATCCCATACGGTGCAAAGTTGATGGGGAAACTTCACACAGTCTTGTCATTCCCACCAGGGTAAGAGACTTACGACCTTGTATGGTGTATGGTTTTCACACCCAATTAAGTTAATACATCAACAACATATCACTTTCCGGTTCCTAACACGCTTCATACACATAGCTAATCATGCAGTTCTATGCAATCTTATGCCTAAACTAACACTTTAATAATCAATAAATTTCTATACCTTAGACACGAAATTAGATTCTCAGATTCAACATGCATATCATATATACTTTCTAAACATTTCTCATGAGAAGGTCCAAAGCAAACGAACTATTTATCATGGTCAAAATGGTTTAACAATCACTCACATACTGGAATATAGTTGGCAAAGTATTGGCTTTTGTGACAGAAAAAACGAGGTCCGAATAGTAATCTAATCGAGTGCTACCATTGCCTTTGAAAGGTAACACATAGAAGTTTGTTAAAAAATAACTTAATTCTGCTAAGAATTATTCAAGAAATAATGTAAATGATTATGTTCAAACTCAAACTAGGGTTCAACATTATACGACATATCATCATACATATTACCCTTGGTAAAGATCTAGAAATTTGGGTGAAAGTCCAACTAAATAAAAGTGTAAACT
This sequence comes from Deinandra increscens subsp. villosa, assembly GCA_039602395.1. NCBI lineage: Eukaryota > Viridiplantae > Streptophyta > Magnoliopsida > Asterales > Asteraceae > Deinandra > Deinandra increscens. The sequence continues at coordinate 35,506,611 of JBCNJP010000008.1, read as the reverse complement.
ACGAGGTACCGATAACCGATGGTGCCCTGCAGAAAGATGCATGGCATCAAGTATGAGGATATCAAATTTAAGATGAAGAGTGCCAATGGATCAGTTTTAAGTACCTATGAAGGATCTTGCTACTGGTAGATTGATCAAAGGATGAACAAGAAGGGAATTAAAGTCTTGTTTTCTAGAATTACAAGAAGACTCAACAATACAAAAGACACTGAATGATTCTCTCTAGAACACATAGACAAATGACAGAAAGACTCAGAAGCTTAGAAGTTCTGATGCAACAGGACAAGTAAACATTATTTATAGTGTTAGACTGTCCAGCGAACCAACAAGCTGCGAATCGTTGGTTCGCAGATCACGAACCCATGGTTCGTAGCTCGCTTCGTTGACATCACAACTCACAAACAAGCTCTAGTAGATACAACACACAAGACACGGATTTATGCTCTAACATCAGTTCATGAATTCAAGTGAGGGTCGAGATGGTAGTGTATGGTAGTCGCAACTACACATTCCAAAGTATGACATGTGAGTTTAGAATAGCACCAGTTGAAATAAAAACTGAGAGGATGTAAATGACGTAATGGAAAGTGTAGAGTTCAAAGAAAATTAACTAACATGCTTGATAGGATTCAACAATAATTTAGCATTAATAGATATCTAGATGAACGTGTCAATGGTTATGCAGTTCCATCGAGTAAACATCTCGTCAAGAGGGGTCTTCATTGCTTAAGTCCTCGCACTTCATGCGATATAATACGTTATTGCTAGAATATTGGTTTAAATAGTGTTTGAAAATATCGTACAATGTGAGCATGAAATAAACGTGTGTCTTCGAAACACATAGCATCAGGATATTCAAAAGTGCTTTTGGCTTTGGAAGATTGTACATATGAATTTTTGTTAGGGTTTAGTGCAGGCTTTTCACAAATTAAGAGGTCAAATCATGTGTTGTATAAAAATGGATCGGGGGGGTATCACTTCAGTGATTGCCAAGAAGCTTATCAAAAGAGACATTCGATTCAAAGCTAGTTCCCCTTAAATGGAAGTCAACCTAGTTCTTAACAAATGCTTCTAAAAGTTAGAGTTGATCATTCGATTACCCGTCATCAGTTGGTATGAAACAGTGATTATCAAGGAAGGTATTCTAAAAAACGTTGAGGATTCATGTACAAGAAGTTTGTCGAGCGTCCATAAGTTTAAGTTATAAAAACTTTTCTAAGCATATCACCGCTTATTCTTCCTTGTAGATAGTTGTTATGATAGCAACGCTGCTAGATATACAAAATGTATGGAAGCTTGGTTTATAACCCTCCAACAGGGGATTAGTCACTCAGAGATAAGAAATTTGGTGTACTCGGAGCATGAGGAGGGAAAATACAATGCCAATAGTACAATTAGCTATAGATAACAAGAAGTTCATGCTCGATGGGTGTAAATAGAGCTTCCATAAAAGACTTCATGTTGTTACCATGATATAGGCACAAGGTAGTCTCATCATCAATGGTGTTAACTAGTTGAAATGCTAACCCTGAGTGTAACACTAGCTGGTTCAAAGCTTGAAAGCTCATCCAGGAAATATAGGATTACAAAAGCACGAGAATCAGAAATTGATGGTTGCTAAATCATAAAAGGTTCGAATCATGCAGAGAAAAATAAATAGTACAGGTTCAGAAGGTCATTCGGAATAGTCATTACGTTAAAACTGGAAGTCATGAGTTTGAAAACTAGGAAGGCTTTCCACTAACATTATGCTATTGGGGAAAATAGGTTTTGCAGTGAGGTAGGCAGTTTGTGTTATCGTGATGAGGCTGCCGGCATAAGAAATATCAGGGAGCATGCGACTAGAGAGGGAACTTCACAAGGTTATTCTGCCAAGAGATGTGCTCCAATGCTCGCGGTATATGACATATCCACCGTTGTCTGGGTATTCGTCTGGTTAAGGTTTTACTAAATAGACTCACGGATCTAAAAGTTCCTGGGATTGATATGGTAGGTAAAGTTGTAGAGGTAGTATTATGATTTAAGGTGATTCAAACCAGTCAGAGGTTTCGTAGAGAGTTTTCATTTCGTAGAGAGTTTTCATGTCCTTCCAGGACCAATAGCCCTAAAATATCTCTAAAGGGTTTTCGAACGGGTTAGAATCCATATATATAAGAGATGAGATCAGGCGTGATAACGTTTTCAATGATAGATTACTCCAACCATCCGGTGGTGTCCAACATGTTTACGTTCAAATGTATGAGATTTTTTAAAATAGGAGTTTGTATCCATTATAACTTTTAGTTTGCTGAGTAAGATTCTCTAGGTTTTCCATACACCACAAATTACATTTATGTGTGCACCAGTAGTGGTAATTTACCTTGTATGGTCACCCTAGTTTCTTTTACTTTAGCTACCAGGTATGGCTGAGTACAGATGAGATATCCACGGAGTGGGTATCAAGTAATGTGGTCGCTAACCCAAGATTATCTGACCAGAATTCGTTAAGGGGATTAATTCAAGAATAAAAAGCTCGCTTGATTTAGATTGCATCACTTGGCACGAGTCAGCCAGAAGTTTAGCTCAATAAGATTTGAATAGGGCATATCACTTATCCCCATCTTAGCTCGAAGTTAAAGGATAGTTAACACAGATACAGACTTGCTAATAGATTCGAAAGAAAATAATTACATTCGGCACACCTCATGTACAGTTTAGATTATAAGAGTTGATTCCAGTTGTATTATTTCAACGCAACTATGCGATGGAAACGAGAATGGAAGGATCTTAAAAGATCAGAGCAAATGTGAAAATGATCAGGATAACGAAGGCCGATATAAGTTCCCCATACGCATGTCATGACAACGTTGTTGGAATAGATGAGTTTGGAGGTATATTAAGGGAAGGTATAACAAGAACCTCCCAAGCTAGGAAGAAAGGTTTAAGGGCAGGAAGATGTTTTGCACAACCTTCCCTATGTAAGCATGCGTCCATTGTCTAGGTACTATGCCCATTTATTCAATCTAGAATAATCCCGAGCAACAATCGGCTCGTCAAGAGTGAAGGCGTGATCCAACAATCTGATTTGACGCCTCGTCGTCCACGAATGCTAAATAAGAGATACACGACTCAGAGATGTTGAAGACGATTTAAGAATAACCGGCTCCTCGTCGTGATTATAAGATGGTTCAATGATGAAAACGACATATTGTAGACCGGGTGCGTGTAGGAGTGAGTATCATGATGCATGAGAAAAACATTTAGTTGTGAAACTCATGCAAAATAGTTACAGTCTAAGACGAAAATCTTAGTTCGCTGTAATCATGGGCTCGGATACCAATATTTCACACCCCAAAAAATCCACGCACAGAATACAACCGCAGGGAACATGACAAACCAGGATCCCAGTCCATTAGTTACACCAAACCACTGATAATTAATAAAAAGGTTTTACATTTTATTCAAAATATAAATATAGAGTTTTTACAAGTGCGGAAGCGCAAATGAAATAAAAGTATTTGCGTAAAACATTGCCACCGAAGGTGACATAGCTTGTTTAAAGACACCAAAAAGTGTTTCAAAGACTCATGCATGCATACTCGTGATACTCGAACATCTGCAACCTGAGATAAACATGCTCAAGTGTCAACACAAGGTTGGTGAGTTCACAGGATTAATAGCTCATCAATAGATGAGAAGTTTTGTAACATCTTCAAATTACACGGTTGTGAAACCCGACCCATTTTGAAATTTCACGTGTTACCGATTTGCGAATTATTAAGTACCGGGATAATTTTTGGGTAATTATGCCCCAATTAAATGTTTCTAAATAGTTTATAAGCATTTTTCAAACAAAATACTTAATTACAATCAATTGGATTCAATTTGGACTCCTCGAATTAAAAAACATAGTCCGGTTTTTCCGCAATTTCGGTATGCGATTCTTCGTTTACCAGGAATCACGTTTTTTGTGTGTCATATGTTAATTTCAACATAATGACGAGTATAATGATCTCATATCATGTCACGAGTCATCACAAACTTGATCGAGTCACGAATCGTTGGTGAATTGCCCAAAATCGATACGTACGTCAAAACCGACCAAAAACGCGTAATTTGACCTAATTTGTGCATTCTTATGTGTTACGTGACATATTTATATTCGTTTTGAATGGATTAAATGTGATTAACATGATGGGACCATGAATTAGGTAATTTGGGTGAAAACGGGACTTGAAAACATAAAAAAACGAATTACTAAGCACGCGAATCAAGAAAACAACAAACCAAAAGTTCGGGGAAGAACTAGGCATATCACCTGGGACTCATAATTGTCCCAAGGCGGTACGCTAGGTATGCAATTTTCAGCATAACCCTAATCTGCTCCCTATTTAAGCATCTTAAGCCTCCATGCTCCCACATTTCACTCCAAATCACTCCCAAACGACCAAAAGCGGCTGTAAACCCTAAAGACCTCCATTTTTTTAAGATTCTAAGCTCAAGATTGGTGCTTTCTAGCTTAGATTGGTGTCAGTTTTTTCCTTCTCGGTATGTAATCTCAAAACCATGCATCTATCACCTTGAATCCTTCTTCCTTTTCCATCAAGATCTGAACTTTATGTGTTTTATGGCTTGGATATATGTTATGATTAATAGATCTAGGGTTTTTATGATCAAAGGTTGCATCTTTATGCTTAAAGGTTCCATATTTCTTAGATTTCACGTGAATCTTAATAGATCTTTGATATGCATGAACTTTGATGTATTAGGGTTAATCTTCATGTTGCTTGTTGATAATCTCTAGATCTATGGATTCCTTATTAAAGCTTGTGACTTTATGATGTATTAGGGTTAGATCTTCATGTTGCTTGTTGATAATCTCTAGATCTATGGATTCCTTGTTAAAGCTTGTGACTTTATGTTGGTTTAGGGTTAATCTTCATCATGAATACTGTTAACTGATAGATCTATGAATTCATGATTCAAGGTCGCAACTTTATTGTCACACCCCGACCAACGGCGAAATATGTCGGGGCGCGATGATTGTTCAGATGCACACAATTCTAAAAATAATGTTGCGACATTCTTAATCATCCCCTTTCATATAACATGAATAATCATTACAATACAAGATATAATCCAACAAGGTGAAATAAATTAACTTATCTAATTATCTCACGCTAAGTCTGCATGCAATCCTATGGTGTCATCAACAAAGATAAACGTCATCAAACAGCAAACCTGCAAAATGTATGAAATAAATATCAACTACAAATAGTTGGTGAGTAAACATATGTTTAGTGTACTACATAGATTAAACATGCGAGTCAATGAGCTAAGTGTAGTCGAGTACGATAAACCAGATATGAGATAGTGTCAATAAGGATACATGAACCAACCCTAACAATAAGGTTTCCAATCACAAGGTACCACACGCGAGGCATGCCAAGTGGGCTTGTGAAGCCAATAGATGTATCACCATAACCCCGACCTTTTACAACTAATTTCACGTGAACATGAGGATGAGCTTGAGCACAACATAACACAAATAACCACACAAGTTAACATACAAGAGCACACATAACATCACAGAGTCGCATATATTTTTTGAGTAAAGAATATCGAGTAAGGGTTTTGAATACGATACATGTTGCACCCCACAACGTTTAAAATTAAAAGTGGCTATGAATACTCACCTAACGAAGGAGACACAAATAGACAACGACACCCCGTACCGGAAACGTTAGACCTGGAGACAAACTCGACGACTAAACAAGACGAAGGAATAAATAGATAAATAAATAAACAATCATATAAACAAATAAATAAGTAATTGAAATTCACGTCATAATCGACTAAAAGACTCGTTGGTGATTTAATTATGGTGATAATGTACGATCATGGTCATGAGGTATGTTATTCCTAAACTACACATGCCACAATAAACGACAACCCATAAATTCCAGGTTAACATTTATACTATATATACGTGCAATTATCTGTTTAAATACATGCATTAGGCTTAATTTATTCAAATTGGGTGAACTTGCATGCCAACATAGTCAAACTAGGTCTGACAACCGTACTGGAAATCATTCACCAAGTTCTACGTTTGTTCAAACCGGAACTTTAATAATAAGAAAAATTTCGTAAATGTAAGTTGTGGAATTTCAATAATAAATATATAAAATATTCAATTTATATTTGCATAACATTACGTTACGTCGTAATGTGTTCAAAACAAGTCATTTATTCAAACGATGAATTCATTCCGCTCAAAAACAAAAGTTTACCTTCATAAAACTTAGCTATTTTATTCAAACGATATTTCATTCTCATTAAAATAGTTTAAACTTTCCGTTTAGACTTAAACGTCAAAACATTCAAATGAAAAAATTCATTTCATTCAAAACATTATTTACTTTCCGAAAAAAATAACCTAAACGTTCGTTTAGATTTAACCGTTAAAAATTCAAGCAAGTATATTTTTGTCAAACGACGTCTTTTATTCAATCAAATTAAAAACATCAAAGTACGTTCACGAATCATCAATACATCAAGACATGTGAAAGTTCCTTTTCGTTAATTCGGAAGATGTTCGTTAACTATTTTTTTATTCATTATATACATATCCGTCCGTATCGGTTCAAGTTCCTAACATTTTCATTTTAAATCCCTTTATCGTTTCAACCCGAACAAACATTCGTACGACTCATTTAACCTAATGGATCAACCCGGTTCAACCCATTCGGCCAATATAGGTTTTCAGCCCATAAGGCCCAAAGCGGCCCAATTAATATTCTTAAACCCAATCCAAAGCCCGACCCAACCCATCCATCCGATCCAACCCTTTTGCTGACCCGACCTGTGGCCTAGACCGATGTGACAATCCGCCTTTTCAGGTCATTTTCTGATATTAAATAAACGCAAACCGTATTAAATGTTGTGTGAACATTTATGTGATTGACTGTGTTGACTTTAGCAAATTAGGGTTTTGTGTAATCATCACTATACGAGCATGCACTTAAGTCTGGACGTTTAATATTTTATTCTATGATTTTTATGTAAATCATACGGTTATGATTTCATGTGATGTTATGTCACTTTATGTAATAATTGACATTTACTTTTGTGTGATATATATATGTACTAGTTTTTGATACCCGTGCGACGCACGGGCGGTTTTAAAAAACGAATACAAAATTTAACATGTTATAAAAATGTAATTCGATAATTAGAATTAAAGAAAAAAATTAACATTCGACAATATAAAAAGTTATAAATTTTAAAAAAAAAGTATTCATATCCTCATTTATTATGAATCAATTTCATTTAATTTCAGTTTTTAAATTAGGATATATGAGATATGCATTTATTGTCAATTACTTTGTTAAAAGATTAGTTAATGACTTTGTCAATTATTCAAACCAATTAGAAAAATATAAATAAGGCAAACCATTTGAGCGGGAAAATGAAAAAAAGGATTGTTGTGGTGATGCCATGTGGCATTCAATCTTTTCATATATATATTATATAGATATAGATATATCCTTTTAAGTAATACATATACATATGTATATTTGATCTCAATCATATTTATGATTTTATGTAAACATAAAGTATATATTTATAAACTTTAGTCATAACTTTATGAGACTTTAAAGTCATAAGTTACAACTTAAATAAATAATTGTGGAAATATATTCTATAATTTTATGTGGGTAAGACGAGGTTTATATATTATACAATCGTTATACGATTATATATTTTGACGTTCCTCGTATATTCGTTATTAAAAACACCTTCCATAACCTCGTTAGCGTTTCGTTATCTTTTTATAACTTGAGGGACCCTTTCTATCATTTCCTAAACTTCATCTTATTTAATAAAATGTGGAGGACTGGTTTTGTAATTACTGAAATTTGGTTCTCATTAGGTAAATCATGAGGGACTTATTGTGTCAATAACTAATTGTCAATTAATGATCATTTACATGAATTCAATTCACGGTTTTGACCGATTGTTCGTTTCCGTCGGTTTCGATTGCAATTATGTGTACATATCATTTACAATATCAATTACAAATCATTCACAGCCCATCCCTCGCATTCTCTCGTCCTCCTCTTCCGTTGTTGTTTTTACGGCGACTCAAACCACCAAGAAAAACTCACCGAAACCACCACTATCCGCCACTGCTACACCACCTCTCGATCACCACTATGATCGCGGGTCCCTCACGAGCAACCAGAAGCAATCGGATTCGAGTTTCGTGGTGGTGCTCGGTGTTCGCGTTCAAAGTTCGAGATCCGTTTCGGAGTCCAAACTCATCAATCTCACATCCCCAACTCAAGGTAAATCATCTCCTTTGTTAGTCGCATAATTTCTTAGATTTTTCTGTGTTTTCGCGACTTTCCGGTCACCGGAAAATACCTCCGGCGACATTAGGGTTTGTGCGGAAGAAGATGACACTCGGCGGGTACGGGTTATAAGATTTGGGAATCGGGTTTAGTACCAGAGGCCAAACTGGCACGATTGGTCTGGGCGCTGGTTTTGTTCGCTGGAAGCGCGGGTTCGAGTCCCGGCCTCACCATTTTAATTCTTTATTTTCCTGTAATTGATTGTTGGTCACTGCCTACACACAAGAGGAATTTGGTCGAGATCTGTACACCAGCAGGGCCTTTGGCCGAGTGGTTTGTGCACTGTATTGTGGACTGTGAGGTCTCGGGTTCGAACCCGAGGACCTCCAAATCTCCTTTTTTTTTTTTTGTATCGTTTTGAGCATTTGGATACTAGATTTTGTACCAAAATTATCCCTTGTCATATCTAAAACCCGTAAAAATATATTTGAGACATTTAAACCTTGTGAATCACATTTTGAGTTGTATAATATGTTTAACTTGTCGTTTTAAATTAAAAAATAAAATTTTAACATCTATATATGTATATATTTATATAAAATTCTAGTTTTACAAAAAGGTAAAATATATATATATATATATATATATATATATATATATATATATACTAGGGGGTACCCACGCGTTGCGGCGGCGACAGTTCATATGGCGTTATTCGTCATTTGTTCGCTTGTTTATGGGGGCGCGACAATTTACATCGCGGTATTCGTTTTTTTAGCGTGATGCGCTCCGATGTCAACTTATAATGCGGTATATGCGCATTCATTGGTGACAACAACGTCTTATACTTGTTTTTTGTTAGTTTATCAATACTCTCATCGTATATTTTTCATCATAAGTCTGTTAGTGTTCTAATTTATATCATCTATTTAACTTTTCTATCCTTGTAGAACTCAGAAAAATAACAACAAACACCCGAATTTAAATATATATTGGTCACAAACATAGTAATTTAAAACCAAAAGAGTTTTAAGATAGAATTCATCAACATTGTTTTTAGATATCATTAATAACATAGTAGTTTTAAAATAAAAATCTGGGTGTCAATGAATTCCATTGTGAGGAGGTCAATCTACGTCGTACGCCATGCAAATTTCGATGACCTCATCACCAAAGTTTGCCCACCACTTTTCATCAGACATAGAAGGAGGTGTCACCTCAATTTCCTCTAACGGATGAGCCACTGAAAAACAACATTGAGGGTTTACATTGGTTTTATCACAACAATGAATGTTATAAATTCAGTATAGGTAGATATAACAAACTACAATTTTAAATGATAAATTGATACCTGGAATATCGTAGATCTCGTCCATGTATAGCGACATTCTAGTTAATGTAGGAAAAAGAAACAAACATGTCAGTATCACTATTTTGTAATGAATGAATATTAACTTAAGACACATAACAATCTAGTAATCTATTAACTTACACATGTATTTCAAAGCACGCAACGTCGACTAAATATTTGGGGAAAGAAGTGTCTCGTTGTATGCTGCTCCTTGCAGCATATTTAGTAACAACAACTCACAAACTGTTATGCTATATCTATCACAACCCCTCAACAATAAACAGCTTGCAGTAACATAGTTGGTAGGCTGAACATTTATGTGCTTAAACTTTTAAGCATTCAGAGATTAAGCTATGTGTTTATACAAAAATAAAACTATATAATTATAAGATTTAATAAAATTTGACAACCAAAAAAAAAAGTAAATAGTTTGGATAAGCAAAACATACTCATTTGATGATCTTTGTATTTCTTCGATGGGTTAGATTTTAACCCCAGAATCCAATACCCCCTGTTGATAAAGAATCTGTCCATTACAACCAGTATAAAATGTTTTGTTACCCATACCAACTCACCCCTCTTTATGCAAGTAGAAATTGTTTCACCTAATGCCATTAGCATATAACAAATCTAAAGTATATCCCAAAACATATAAAGCGAGGGAAAACAAATAAGAAATTAACCAATATTGCACAATATGAAGTTAAACGTAGAGGAAACTAAGAAGCTGAAGCAATAAGGAAATATTGTTTGTGTTTTAGCATAATTTCAAAAGGTCTCCTATTAGTACAACTTCAAGCTGATTCACATACATATACAAAGAACAGTGCAACTACACCAGATTATATTTAACATCCAAAATCATATTATATTCAACAAAACACATACTCCTATAATTGTTATAAATAAATACTTGGATTATTTTTTCTCTTAAAGGGTCAAATGGGTTAAAAAAAGTCTCATAAAATGGATGAAACAGATTTGTAGCTCAAAACAGGTTCATGGAGTTACTCAAAACAGATTTGTAGCTCAAAAATCCTATATCAAAACAGATTCATGGAGTTACTCAAACTCTCAAAGCAAGTTCATATTAGATTCCTTTGAACAACTTTAGTGTAAAACAACATTCTATAACAACTTTAATCAATTCTAGAAAACTTGCAACTAAGCTCATATGTGGTCAAATCTACATATACAAAAAACAGTCCCAAACCTAGGAGCAGGTGTGATTACAAAACATATTTTGCAAAAATTTGTTTAGAAGAGAACTTGCAACAAAGTTTATAAAATCAAAACATACTTTTTTCTGCTGGTATCCCATATTCATTTGATGATATTTACAACCTAGAACATCTTAACTATCTTTAAAAACCTATAATCAGATGGGTCCTATTTACAGTTCATTAAACTTCAAACTTGTTATGTACAGGGACATGTTGTTTGGTTTTGAAAACTTATAGGTAAAGGAGTAATAGGTTCATGGAATTCTTTGTATTATCATTTATAAAATGCTTCCAACAGAAACGAAGGTTTCAGTTCGACCTTTGAACAAAACACAATCAAAAGTAAGCACTAACAGAGAGCAATGCTAGTTTTTGGCAGGTTTATGTTGGTAGGAGGGTTGCAGTTGTAGAACAAGGTATGTTTTGACTTTTAATCTTTGATGACTACTCAAACTTGTTAAATATGTTGAAACCTAAACAGTTGGTAAAAGGTTCCAGTTGGTAAATATATGGCTTAGAGATTGGCACAATTAGTCACAATAGCAAGGTCTTTGGTAAATATATGCCTTAGAGATTGGCACAGTTTAAGGTCTTTTATACTTCTGTATTTACCAACAGATTAGTTTAGATGAAGGAAACTTGAGGCCTAAAAAGGTCTTTGGTTCATATAGACATTGATAAACTGACATTCAAAACTCAAAGGGAATAAGCATGTAAAGCAACTTTTCGTTAAAAGGGGATAAGAATGTAAAGCAACTTTTCTAACCTCAAACTGACATTGATAAAAGAACTCCTTTAAACTCCTTTAACCAAAACTGCCAGAACTCTTTTAACATTAAAGTTTGGAGCCAAAATTTGTACTTAACATAAAAACTCACTTTCGATGACTTTCACCTATTTGACCCAGCTTATGGTTTTAATGAATACATAGCCATCTGAACCTATAGTCCACTTGTCTGCTTTTAAAAAAAAATAATTCTACATCAAATTGTTGACCAGAAAAGTCAAATACCTCAAACACTAAAAAAATCTCCATGTAGCCTGCATATTAAAACTGCAATTCTACATAATATCCCTCAAACACTTTACTAACCTTATTCCTCCAACCCCAAAATAGGCAATCACCTTTCATATTTGAGTTTGCAACAGATTTAATATTAGAACTTGCTACATCACTAATATAAACTTTAAGATGAGGAACGTGACTGTTGTTGCCCATTTTTAGCTTCTATATATTTAATTAGAAAAATCAATTAAAACCCAGTAAAGCATAAGCATTCAAAACCCCTTGAAAATGATCAAACTTTTGAAAGAAGACTGGTAGATATTGATATCATGTTAAAAGATAAAATACCAATCATATACAAACACAGTTTGGAAGGCATTCAAAAACCTTTAGATTAATAGGCAACATGCAAAACTGAATCACAAAATAAAATAAAAACTACATATATGAACAAAAGACCAAATAGGTACAACTTGATTATTGTATGATGAAGTTTGAGCAATTAAGTGTATAATCTGGTATATTCTCATAAGATCATGTCTACTTATTTAAACATCAATTGAATCTTGAAAACCAAACAAACATATATATATTGTAAAAATAGTTTGGACAGGAAATCTTTAAGTATTTAAACATCAACTGAATTTGAAAACCAAAAAAACATATATATTTTGTAAACAACAAATCCAAGTAATCTGGTTGGTTTCCTACCCATTACATGACTTAGATCAATTTAAGACCAAATAAATATGCAAGTGTTTTGCTTCTAATCCCTTCTATCCTATTCATTTCAGCAGCAACAAATAGGTACAACTTGATTATTGTGTGTGTGTGTGTGTGTTCAGATTCTCAACATGATGTAACTAAACACAAATTCTCAACTTTTGGTTATTTTAAAAGATTTATTTATGTAAAAACTTTGTATACACAGATTCTCAACATGATTGTAAATAGGTTGAACAACATGATTGTAAACACAAATTCTCAACATGATTGTAAATACAGATTCTCCACAAACAAATGGATAGATCTATATAACAATCAGATTCAAGGCAGAATTTAGTTGTTAACCAAAAACTGCACTTTTATATAAAAATTAGATTCAAGGACAGATCTATATCATTTACATATAACCAAACAGCCCCTGACCTTGTTTAATACCATTTAAGACCACTCATATTTATAGATTATTAACCAAACAACCCTTGAACCTACAAATTATTAACCAAATAGCCCCTGACCTTGTTTAATATCACTTTCTATAATGACCAAACAGCCCCTGAACTTACAGATATAATCTTTGAAGAAAGATTTGTGGTGTTTCTTATATGCTTTAATGTGGTTACAATATTATGTCCAAATAAAAAATTTGAAGTACAAAAACTGGGTTGAAGTGGGCTGTTCACTATATAGTAGAATATAGTGAATGTATATTATATGCTAATTAAGTAAAGTTTTTCAATCCCTTAAACCTTGTGATTTTCTATAACCAAAATCACTAACATAATAGTTTCTTGTGAAATTAATTGGCAAATTATTCATGTTTAAAAGGCTAACCCCATGTTGAAACAAAATAGCAGCAACACAGTTGTCATCAAACCTCAACAATGTCAAACTTATTATTTATAACCCACATCACACAAATAAATGGGTCAGAATTGTTTGGGCTACATAATGTGGATTTCATTATAGTTACTTACCAACCTGACCCATTTGAAAATATTATATTATGCAGAAAACCTCCCAATTAACTAATGCTATACATGTATATATGAACCCAAATGACCGTCGGATTAGGAATTAAATGGAGATGAACCGTAGGATTTGTGTTTGTTCAAAATCAAATTGATTGACTGGATAGAATAGGATACTGTGGAGAGAAAGAGCTCTGAAAACGTACCTATTGGGGATGGAGCTTCTGATTTCTTCGGTTTTGTTGCAGGTTGTAGACTGCTTTTCGTTCGGCGCTTGTACGGAGACGAAGAAAGAAAAGAAACTCGCGGCTTTGTTGAGGAGAGTTGAATTCGTTTGGGGCTTTAGGTTTGCAGAAACAAAAAGAAACTCGCGGGTCATAAACACAATTGGGTAACCCGGATCTACTAAGCTTTAAACTCGGATCTTTTAGATTTAAGAGATTCAACATTGTGCATAAAGTATTTGTACATTGTGCTTAAAAATTTGTAAAAGTCTTAAGAATTCAACACTTGGGTTTTCTCTCTCTAATATGTATAATAAGATAGTATATATATATATATATATATATATATATATATATATATATACTAGTGGGGTACACGCGCGTTGCGGCGGGCGAGAGTTTATATCGCGTTATTGGTCTTCTGTTCGCGAGTTCGGCGACGATTACAATTTACAACGCGATAATCGTTTATGTTAGCGTGATGTGGCACATGACAATCTATAACGCAATAGATGCGCGTTCGGTGGCAGCGAAGACAATCAACCAACAACATACTTGTTTTTTGTTAGTTTATCAATTTATCTCGTGATATATTGTAGTGTACTTCTATTAAAATTTTCATTTGTAGCATCAAGTGTAGTCTATCGATATAATTAGTTTTGTAAATCGCAATTAAAGAATAACGAACAAATGAATAACTTGGATTATATTTTCTTGCTACTATGTAAACAAATATAATACATATACACCCACATCTTTTTACTTCCATGCACAAATTATCATATTTTATTTATTTCAAGTTATAAAATATGACAAGATTTATATTCCACTGTTCATTAGTTATACACATAAGTTTATTAAGATTGGTATGAAGCATCTATGTATAAATAACCTAGTTACCAGAATAGGGTATCATAAACAGAAAGAAAAAAAACACATTTAAAAGTTTATGCTTTAAAGGATCTTAAATCTGATTTTTTTTTTTTGGGGGGGGGGGGGGGGATAAAGGGAGAGCCATAGTATAAATTAAGACAGAACGCAATTAAATTGGACAGGAGATAACCAAATAGCAAGCTTGATGACACTTTAATGAACATTACATAATGTAAAAATATCTAGTACAGAATGACACAAAAACAAGGTCTAAATTTCGCTATTAGCACATATATCTCATCTGAAGCCTTGTTTGATCTTATAATTGTCCTCAATTAAACATTAACTTGATCATGAAAAAATAGGAATCTGAATTTTGTAATGAGAATAATAACTAATCCAAGCTTATCGGCCTCATTCATCTACATGTTTAATATAAAGATAATTTCTCATCGAATTAAGTTTTGAACCTGTTACGGGAACCAGGGCCATCAACAAGATTTCTTCAGTTTCCCACTCATTTTCTTCATCACAGCAACTACACATCCCATCATGATTCTGGGAATTTCGAATATACCATAGAATTTTGTTGAACAAGGTAGTTCTGACTCCTCTGGTCATAAGTGCATTTAAGAGCCTCCTGCAAAGTTCAAGCTTACATGCGTGAATGTCTCAGAGATGCTGAAATCCTAAATCTAAAGGCTTGATATCTTATTAGAATCAAATATTTTAATGAAACGTTGTCTTGCTAGGTTGCTGAAAATAGTTATAGGTTATTGCGTAACACATTAGTACTAATTATATTAGTGGGCTTAGTAACTAATTTATTGGTTAAATGATCATAGTAAATATCTAAGAATTAGTGGGTATGGAAGAAAAACATTTGTTTATAAAATATGTGTAGTATATGTATTAATATTTTTTTTTCAAACAATGGAGTAATAGCTTAAGATTATTTATAGTAAATGCATACTTTGAGTATAAATTCTTATATGTGGGTGTATGATCTTTATTTATCTAGATTGAATTTGCATAGATACTACACATTTATAAACCGAGAATCTTTAACATTTCAATTTAGTAGGCAACATCAAGGTTTCTGTTCATCAGTGGAAATCATACACATACACAGTTTTATAACATGTTTGCGCATATGTATACAGTTGAAGCAAATTTCCAATTTCTTTTATCGAACTGACTTTGACCCAGAAAGGAAGTCAACATGAGCTTTATTATATATCACATTTTTATTGCAGTTTAAGAAGGTTTAAATATAAAAAATGCCTTATTTTCTTTTAGTAAGTAGTAATATAAATGTTGTTTTAAGATAAAAGTTCTTTAACTCTGCGAATCTGTCCATAATCGAAGCCCCTTTATATTGTTGTTATTAAGAATAGTTTACTGTAAAAGTAAATCATATAAGTGACAAAATAGATTTGCTAATTCAACATCATGCACATAAAAATTATGAATAGATGTCCCCACCCTATGCATCACCTGTTCATGATTGTGCCTGTTCACAAATTGATTCTCAATTGCCCATTTCTTCCTGATCCGAATTGACCCAACTTGCCCATACTTATATTTGGAGCCTATCAAGTGGTTCAACCAAATGGGTCAAGCTTCTTCCTGATAATATTTTTTCTCTAACAGGCCAGAAAGTTAAAATTAATAAACATCAGCTAAGATGGAAACAGAAAGAGCAGGTTGAAAGCAACCAAAAGTGTACTTTTAATGAAATATTACATTTTTTGTTTCATCTAAAATCACACTTAGGAAGAAAATGCGGAAGCATATTGAAAGAAGAAGGGGCCTTCACCAATAGGAATAACTCTGAAGGGCCTAAAACAATTCAAAGCTTCAATATAGTTTCAACTTGGCCAGTTTCGTAGAAATTTATGGTTTTATGATGTAAAATCCAGCTCATCAAGAATACCTTCATAAGATCCAGATGCAACACCTTTAGATACTAGTGTCCTAATGACCTGTTTAAAGATGGGTTGATATAAGTTAATATAAATCTTTAATGGGTCAAATGGGTTGAACTGAAAGATACAACAAATGTGCACTTAATGTGCCCTCAAAATTGTCCTTAAAGATAATATAGATTCACAAATGTGCCCTCAAAATTGTCACAAATTTTGGTGTTATACTGGTGGAATCCATAACCTTAAAACAACTCTTAGGTGCAGCAAAGTTTAAGACTAAAACTCAATATAAAAAAGAAGCTTTGCATTACCTAAGTGTAATCAACCATAAAATCCAAAACCTCGGCAACTAATAGGATGATAACACCATAGAGTGAAATACCAAATAAGATTAAAAAAAATAAACAATGAGCACTTAAGTGATGTTATAAATTTAATTGTGCAAGGCATTTACTCACTTAAAACGTCTTTAATTGAGCAAAATCCTCATTTTCATTACTCTCAGCTACTAAGTTGGTCGCAGTTAAAAAAAGGTCAATGGATTATAACAAACGATTCAGATTTTTTAATCATTTTAATAAGAAAACAATCGAGGGCATGTTCTTAACTAACAAATCTATTTTATATTAAATAGATCATTTTAAAAAAAAATAGATGATGAATGTAGTCGTGAGTCTACCTCAGCAGAAGCTAGCAATCCGAGGAAATCTCCATGGTCCATTTTTGTGAATACTTTGACATTAGTTACTGTAGCTTTACCTTGAGTTCAAAACTCAAATACATGAAGTAACTTCAAGTACAGGTCAAACTTAATCCGGAAACATAAAATTGACAAATAAGTTTATGTTTATAAAGGATATAGTTACATACAATGCGGTTGGTGACAACTCGAAGCTTTTCAACATCAGAATAATCAACAACTTCAATAACTTCAACAGGAGTAGTAGCAATATCTTCATCATCAACTTAAACATCTTCAACAGGATCGTCATCTATATCTTCATCAGCAGGAACAACATTAATATCCTCATGACCAACATCTTCTTCTTCAAAGTTTCCAGTTAAATGTTCCAGCCTATTTGGCATATAAATGGACATCATTATTCTTGTTCCATCCTCAACGTGAAAAAGAAGAAAATGGCCTAAATGAAGTGGAATATCCTAAACAACTTGGCCTCCATCCGTTAGAAGAACAGTCAACCCCTCGATATCTGTCATCTCCACCTTCCACTATGAAATAGAGAATGAACAGATCTATAACAGAACTTACATCTAAATAGGTCATGTAAAAATAGGACATGTAAAAATCATGACCGAAACAGTGTTAAACTTCATCAAAAGAGATGAAAGCAGGAAGAATTGATTTTTTTTTTTAAAATTTCAAAATGAATTTCTCAAAAAATGAAATCTATATTCATTAAAAACCATATTCTGAATTACCTCTTATAAAATACACATTTTAAGAATCAGATTTGAGGCTGTTCTTCCTTTGGTATTTCAAAGTTGGGTGTGTTAAGGTGGAGGTCTTTAAAACAGGCTTTAAAATATATGTCCATATCACTGTTATTATCTATAACTAAGGAACAATGCAGCTACAACAACAATAGAAAAAATGTAACCGGTCATAACATTATAAAGGGAAACTTGTGGTATTATTAACAATAACCAAACTGACATGTATCGTATCAATATAATAGAAGAAAATGCCCTTACTTTCCACCAAACCAAACTGCAACAACAGCAACGATGTTATTTAAATCATCTCATCAGCTTTGGGTGCAAGGACATGAACAAATGTTGACCAGTTAGTGGTTATGTTATGTCATCATGACTTGTGACAGCTGCAAGTGCAACAACATTAGCATTAGTTCAATCTGGTTTGAAACAACTTCGACAAAATAAAAATAAAAAAGTACAACCACTTAATCCAATAGGAGGGAATGGGAAATCCCAAGACCAGCTAAATGATTGAAAATTATCCGGTAATCCATCAACAACAAAATAGTGAGGCAAATAATAACATCTCTAAGATGAGACAAAACAACTCGGGTAAGTATTATCCGGTAATCCATCAACAACAGAATAGTGATGCTGCTGGCCTGCTGTATAAAACCACCAATTCTAGAATAAGAAAAATCAGCAAGTTTATTAAATTAAATTGGCCCTATTGCAGCTGTTTAAAATCTTCTAAGGCCATATCAAGTATGAGAACTCAATGATGCATACAATCTTAAAATATTCAGAGCTGAAAAATAAAACCAGTGGACATTTCATATATAAATTTAATCCAGAGCTGAAAAAAAAGGAACTAACATCTGATTCTAAAAAAAATCAGTGTCCTTACACATCTAAATCATAAAGCCACTATTATTCTTGTACTTCCTTTGCATCTTCTAATTTCCTGAGTTCACTGCATATAAGAAGCATCAGCACCATGTTCTACACCCAGATAGTGTCTAGAGGATGAAACATGTTCTACACCCAGATATGTACATGGTTTTATATTTTAAATCATGTCAAAACTTGGTATTCATCATGGTACTGTTCTATATACATTAAACAATGACATGTTGCAGATTTCAACCAAATCAAATGACTAAGCTCAACATACCATAAAATTTGCAGATTAAACCATGATGAGCAAAAGAAGATTAGATAAATCTAATTTGAAATTTTAAGCTAAATAAGTTCTGTTTTAGACAGCATGGTATTGAACAACTTATACTTGTATGCTTGTTTTAAGTATTAAAACATCATATTATTCGTGGACGCTTATATATAATCAATACAACATGCATAGGTTATAAAATCTGTGTTGATTGTGTTTATTAGGATTTCAAAGTTGTTCAAATAAGAATTAAAGAACATGATTAAATCACCTTTCAAACATTCTCAAATAAGTATTTTTTATGAGATCTTAACTAAAAATTACATAACAACACACTCAAATAACTTTAAAACAACACAGTCAAATAACAAAATGTAGACACAACATAGACCAAACACCACACGCAGCCTATAATTTACCTCAACAATAGCAAGTGACTATAGATCCAGTTAATCCTAATGTCACCTCAAAGTACTTGTATGTCTAGTCTTGTGTTTAAACCACAAACTCCCTCAATCAGTCATGAAAGAGAACATGGTAATATCCAAGTTCAAATGACAAAATTTGTTCATGTACCTAGTTATGGTAGTAGGAATTGAGGACCTTGAGACCACCCAACATCCTTCCAGTTCTTTCCTCTGCAACAGTAGGAATTGATGACCTTAATGAGCGTAATCTGTGTGGTAAGCATCAGCTTATTTTTCATGAAATGTCCGTAACAGAAGTGTTATTCACGAAATTGAAGCACAAAAAGAAATCTGTCTAACAAATTAATTACAAAATTAGTACAAATCAGTCAAAAACAACAAGAAATAGAAGAAATTATACCCAATTTGAAAAAATCAATTCACTTGAGCATGCTTGAACCTGAAAAGGGTGAATCGAGAAAGTGTGAGCGTATAGAACAAATTTCAATTTCAAATGACATTGAGCGCCATTTCATGTATGCTCAATGACGATTTCGAAAAGGACCCAGGCTACATCCTCGTCATAGATGAATCCGGGTGAGACCCCCTGAAAGAACCGTCGGATTAGGGTTCCCAATGAGATGAACCGTTCGATTTGTGCTTTCTTCAATATCACTATGAAAGATAGCCGGATTAAGGGACTAAGTAAAGCAATGGAAGAAAGAAGAAGAAAGGCATACTAGATTTGGTTCATCTGATGAGCAGAAAGCTGGGAATTGCAAATTTTGGGGAGGTTTCGTCTGAGAAGCGAGATCTTTACCGAGTCAGATGTCTATGGAGAGATTCGATCTCAACAAAAGTTTAACCTAAATCTTAAGATTTAGTGCTTTAAGGAGTTGTACATCATGCTTTCTTCTCTTGTACAGTCTTAAAAATTTAAAAATCATCATTTTTTCTCTCTTTTATATATATATATATATATATATTAATGTATTATAGATGTATCTTGGCTAGATTAATATATAAACTTATGCCGTTGGATTATTTATTGAAATAACCGGATATTTTATAATAACCTTTAATATATATAAATATATATATTGTCCTCGCAAATTCATTATTAACGTTACTTGAACGTTTAGTAAATACATATATTATATATATTTATTTTTAGAATATTGGAACTTAGAAAATATACAATATTGATATATATTGTGTTTCCTCGCGTTATTTCGACAATCGCTCGGATTTGGCACACGTGCCATCATCGACTTGTTTTGAATTCCACGATCCTTCATTTTTGTCATTTACGTTAGACTTAATAGTTTATAGAACACACACTTATACATTTATGCTCGTTAGGTGATTGACTGCTTCACAAGACTCGTTCTTGCTACTTGAATTAACTGTTTATCTGGAAACTTTGCTGTGCAACCTAAGGTGAGTTTCACGGCCCCATTTTACTGTTTTAAATCCCTTTGGGGGAGATTAACATGCAAACACTTGAACTGTTAGATAATTATATCACCTGAATGATAGTGGCACACTTATTGAAAAGTCCTCATTTTAGAGTTACTGTCAATGTGACATCAGCGGGAACTTATTTAGTAGATCTACTGGGTTTGACAACCCCACCCGGGTCAGTCGTGCTGGCACGATCGGATATCGAACGGGTGTAATATACTTCTTAGTCTTAAAGAGGCACAATTGAACTTGTCGAGCTTCAGTAACTGGATAGCTAGTTTAACTAGTCAAACGTGCACTGATTTCTTGAAAATAGCCTAGCTAGCTATTGATATATTATCTGGATTTTACCGAACTGTTAAACTGATGAACTGATTAAACCTGTGAACTCACCAACCTTTGTGTTGACACTTTAGCATGTTATTTCTCAGGCCGGTAAACTGGATTGATTGCCATGAGCTAGGATGCACCACTTATGGATTTTGATTACCATGCATGCATATTAGACTTTAAATTTTTTTTAAATTAATCATCTTTTGGTTTGCGCATGTTTTGGCGCTTGAACATATATTACAACTTATGTCGTTTACGCTTCCGCATTTCAAAACGCAATTACTCTGGTTTGACTTTTACATTGCATATAGACTGTTCGTATGGCTAATGTGTTCGATCCTGGTTTGTCTTTTACAACGCAATTACTGCGGTGCGTTGTCGCGCGTGGGATTTTTGGGGGTGTGACAACCGACCCGAAGGCCCAGTCTGGCCCAACAGGCCAACCGGCCAAATTCTTCCTTTTTCCTTTCTTCCTTTCTTTTCTTTCGGCCCATTACCTTCTGGCCCAGCTCGGCCCGAGATTCCTTCTCTCTTTCTTTGGCCCGATCCGGCCCACCCGCTTCTTTTTCCCCTTGGTCGCGAGTTCGAGCCCACAACTCTCTCTCTCTCTCTCTCTCTTCCCTTTTCTTTCTTTCCGGCTTCCTTTCTTCACTCTCTTTTCTCTTGTCCGATTTTAACTAAGTCATCCCAACTTACCATTACACTTTTTCCCCAAATCCTCACATGTCTATTACATTGTCCCTAGATTCCCATGCATGTAACATAGTTATGAGACATCTTTGTTTCCTTTGTACATAGCAAAAACAATGATCCATTGGTTAATAGAATTGTCTAACCTACATGTTCCCATGATATGGAACAAGAATGTGGGGATGGTGCAAGCACAAACAAAACCCACAAGCCTACTACTTTCTTATTCCTAGATTCCAATACTTGTGTTCAAAATATGGGACAAAGATGTAGGCCAAGTACATGGCAATTCTTAAGACTAATAGGTAATCACATTAACCATTTAACAAGTGACAAAAATTGTTCCCCTTACCTCTTCCATTCAAACGGTTTTTAGACACCAAGCACACACATTTTGTTCACTTTCTAGCCAAAGATCAAGTGTTGGTGAAGAAGGTTCAAGCTCCTCTATTTTCTTCTCCCTTTCTTGGCTCGAACTGAACCCCTACTCGGTTCCTTTGTGGACCGAACCCAAGACCCAAGTTAACCACCTCCTACATCTTATATACTTACACATACCATCCTAAACACTTAACCATTTCACAACACAAACACACTCTCTTTCCTTCCTCCTTCTTTCTTTTCAGATCAAACAAATCCGCCACCATCACCTTCATTTTTCCACCATCTAACCACCATACAAGCTCCTAATCTTCATCTATATTCAAGGTAACCTTATGTTCATTATCATTTCTTCATCATCTTTCCTTTATGATCATCTAATCTAATCCTTCTAATCACTTTGTTATCCATCATATCCATGTCATTTTCTTTCATTCTATCAACTAACCTTCCATATTCAAGTATTCAAGGGTGGGTTTGGAGCTTAACCCGGAAGCTAATCAACAAGCCATCAAAGTCATTAACCGATCGCGTGGAAGCTTTAGTGAGATTCTAACCTTCCTTTATGTTTCATTTCATGATTTCACTCTCAAATTTGTCACTCGATCATGTTCCAAATTCAAGTCTTGATGTTATTATTTGATGATTTACTAACAAAACATGTTGTTAGTAGCCATATGCTTACTTTGATGGAACCATTTTAGGATCATCATGTTGTTTTTGAAATTTACCTAATGTGTTAATGCTTTCATGATACAAATATCATTATGTAACAAAAACATAATCAAAATCATCTTTGAAATTAAAGACCCTAAAGTGTTAGTATATATATTTCTTGATATTATGTCATGGATAATATACATGTAAATATTTTGACAACATAATGTGCCTTTTCATAATAATAAAAATGTGTTATGAAAAATGACACTAAAAAATGTGTGTCATAAAGATGAATTTACAAAAGATCATAAAATATTCATAGGTTATCATTTTGTTTAATGTTTTGACAAAATATGTTACTACTAGTCATATTGTAACCATAAAATGCTATTTTGTTAAAAAAGACACCAAACATAAAAGAATTTTCAATAATGAATTTTTATGACATAAAAATCATAAACTATGAGTTTTTAGTGAAAATGATCATGGCTAACCTTATGATATATTTGAGACCTATAAATGTGTGCTTGTAACTTTCCAAATCAGTTTCTAAACTCACATTTTGAACCAAAGTGTTAAACGATCAAAACGGAATAATCGGAACCCGTAATGCGACTTTTCGAACTAAAATAATTAATAATTTTGGACATATTTAAGATCTGGTACAGAACTTAAAACACATTCATTTTTATATATAAAAATGTTCCAAGAAGTTCAAAAAAATAGAAAATAATGTTTTAGAAAAAAACCGGACAAAAACTGTGACTTTCGGTAACTCAAAAACACTGATTTTTGCAAGTTAAGCCTCTACCGACAAACTTGGTAATTTAAAACCTTAAACCACTTTAAATCAGGTCCATAAACTTTTCCTAAGGGTTTAGGAAACTCAAAACGTCATAAAATAAGTCATAACAGTTAAACCGGAGAAATCGGCTAAATACTGGACAAACCGACGTTCAAATTTTACAAAATATAAATCCTTATATCTTGAAATCATTATTTCATTAAAATAAGTCTATTTTTATGTGTATAATGATTTTTCATAAAAACGCGACTAATACCGTGCTTGTCTTATTTCATGGTCTGCTTGCCGCGTGTTCTGCATTTCATCTGAAGATTTATTCACACTACACCAGTAGGACATTATGCTTTAAAAATCTTAAATGAATGTCTTTTGAAACTTAAATTCGTATTCACCACTACTACTATTTCCGTTGCCACTGTTTTAAATATTAAAATAAATGTTTAAGACTTATGCTTTCGAAAGACAAATGGTTTAACTAAACGTTCACTTAGATGTCAATCATTGATAACCATGACCATGATGCCAAATCAGTCACACGCCTACGTTCAACCGTTTTCCAGGGTGTGACAGACGTGGTATCAGAGCCATGATTATAGTGAATTAGGATGCATCAGTCCGCACCTAGTCTATAACCTAAGCTCTGCATCATCCATTCATGTGTGTGTGTGCATTCATGCATTGCCTTATATGTGTGCCAACTTGCAAACTATTATGTCTGCTTATTCATGTAATTGCCTATACGTATATAGTATACATATTATTGTTATGACTTGGAATTTGTCACATCACGTCACACAAGAAGAATGTTGTGGTACCTTCCGACCCGAAGCCAGAACTTGAGTATACGCCATCGCTGCCAGTTTGTATTCGTGCGTCCCCGCAAAATACTCCTTCGTCGCCGGTGCTTGAGACGACTGTTGTTGAGGATTCACCTCACCGCCCCTCACATAGGAGGGCAATGGAGCCCATTCTTTCCGATGACGAGAGCGATGATAATTCGGAGGAATCCATTCCTGATACGATTATTCCACAGGCTGCTATCTTTTCTTTTCCCGAGACTCCTGTTCCTGTCCTTATCACTTCTATTCATGTACCTATTGCTCTTGTTGTGGACCCTTCCACTATTAGACCTTTGTCTTTCCATTCGTTTAATCTTCTTCCACTGGCCCTAGGATGATATACTCTCCTAGAGAGTTTGTCATTCAGTACCGTCACTGTTGCTTGCTACTCCTGCACCTAATGGTGAGTCTGCCCCTTAGAGATAACGAGTATCTGAATCCCCTGTTTCTTCTTATGTCCATGAGATTGGAAAGTCATCCGCCTTTGTTATTGCCACACCTCTACTGTACCAGATAGTGTTCCTAACTTCCCATCCGCCTGCCCAACCTTGTTTCCATCCATTCTCGCTTATCCAGGCATGACAATGCCATCCGTCAGTTGATTTCTGAGTTTGTTCCTTGCCGGTTCATAGTACTATTCAGACTCTCGAGTCCCACCCTTCGGAGACCGTGGATTGTTCTATCATTGCTGGAATTGAGATGTACTCTTTGCACGCTCAAATGACGAAAGTCTCCAATTCTGCTTCCATCACTTTGCTGATGTAAGAGTCTTCCGAGATACGTATGCTTGCTATCGAGAAGAGCATCTTGATATTTCAGATATTCATATCCACTATTGCACATGTCGCTTGAATATTCCCTATGCCAACTTTCCCGAGAGACCCGTACCAGCATGCTACCAGGAGAATGCTGCCGAATTCTTAGCATAACTAATGTATGAAAACTATTGTGAACTTTGACAATTGGAGTTGCGCCCCTGTATTCTGAAAACAATGTTTTGTATACTCATACTAAACTTGTTGCATTTTCAATTTTATGTTTTCTAAAATTAATTGCAGTGGTATTCCTTTTACTGCTGCCTAATGCAATTCTTGTAGTTATGACGCATTTTGTGCTTGCTGTCATATCCTAAAGACATGTAGACTTCATAACACCATGTATTGTCTAAATATTTTATTGTTCACATTCGTGAATTAAGAAGGACATGTCTGGACGACGCAAACGCCTTCGCAATAACCAATTTCCCTCACCTCCACCGCCCCCGCTAAATGTTGAACAAGTCGAGTCTATGATCGCCCCGCGAGTAGCCGATGCCATAGCTGCGAACGAAACTATCCGCACCGTAGGAGGCCGCCATGAAGGTTGTCCTAGTGGTAAGACACCGTGACAGATGTTGGAAACCATGATTATGATTACTGATAACTATTTTCAAGGTTACGTCTGACATTTCATGTGCCCGAGAAAGTTCTTAAAAGGACTTCAGGAATTGTAAATCAATCAATTTCAAGGGTACTAAGGGTGCTGTAGGTTTTATCCACTAGTTTGAAAAGACCAAATATGTTCTTCGTATCAGCAACTACCTTGTCCACTTCAAGGTCAAGTTTGCTGCTTACACGTTCATCGATGGTGCTCTCACATGGTGAAATTCCCCTGCCAAGTCAAATGGAACTTGTTTGGGCTGATATTTCGTGATCCTTGGCGGAAGCTCAAGTGGTCCAGTATCCTTAGACGGTTTAAGAATCCTGACAGGTTTGGGCATCCTGAATTATAGTTATCGACTAACCGCTATGTTGTTACTCATATTTATTTGCTTGCAGGTAAAGAAAACGTGTAAAACAAGCCTAAAGACTCGGACAAATACTATAGAACATGGACTACGTGGTCCACAACGTTCATATTGACTTAGTG
Source organism: Deinandra increscens subsp. villosa (assembly GCA_039602395.1). Lineage (NCBI taxonomy): Eukaryota > Viridiplantae > Streptophyta > Magnoliopsida > Asterales > Asteraceae > Deinandra > Deinandra increscens. The sequence continues at coordinate 35,479,881 of JBCNJP010000008.1, read as the reverse complement.
GGGAGAATCCCTAAAATATAGGATAGTTGGTTATTTTATTTAAGGATCCTTTCCGGAAGCTCAAGTGGTTCAGTATCCTGACAGGTTCGTTATCCTGAAATGCAGTTATTGACTAACCGTTTCAATTATCCACGTGTCCTAATTAATTGCAGGCTTAAGGGACATGTAAATGAAGGCTAAAGACCAGGTCAAGCATTAAAGAACGTGCCATAACTGATTCCTAACGTTCACAAAGACTTGGGAATGGAATCCCTTATTTCTAGCACTTTCGGTTATTGCCTTGTAACTATATAAATAGAGGTTTTGATCGACTTAGGGACACACACAACTCGTTCACACTTTAGCTCTGATAGCATACAATCTCTATAACACTTAGCTTGATCGATCAAACCTCCAAAACACTTGTAATTTTTTGTTTCGTATCAATAAAATTGTGAGGAAGCATGCTCTTTAGGCCGGCTCCTGAGGTTTTTTTGCTAGGATTCCTAGAGGCAACTCGAAGGATCCTGGATTTTTCCCTCGTTACATCCTGTGTTCAACTTTACATTTCGAGCATATTGACAAGCACACTACCTCACATTCTAAGTTTGGAATTCGAAATTCCTTTGTGAATTTTTGACCAAAATAGTTTGGCGCCCACCGTGGGGCAAGTGGTGCTTCATTCCAAGAAAATCCCATACTTCGTTCATTTCATTTGATCTTCGATCCGAAGAATGTCGAACCGACAAAAATCTGTTTCGGCCTTCCTATCATCCTCTATTCCTCCTCTTCCTTCCGCTCCAGGAAGCTAGAAGAAGGCCAATAATCACCAGAAGAAAGTGGATGAGCAGCCAAAGAGAATGGACTATCCTGTCTTCACGGGATCCCAGGTTCAATCTGTTGATCCAGTTATTACTAACAATGATCTATTTTCCTTGATTAAACAAGTGAAAAATCAAATGGATCAGCAAGAAAAGACCAATCAAACGGTGATGAAGGAAATTGAGGAGCTTAAGAAGTCTAAGAAACCTGTGGAGGAGCGAAGTCCTCTATTTCCCAGGAACCTTGAATTCAATGCCTCAGGATCCTCAGATCTAGCTCGCTACAATTATAAATCGGCACCAGGCTTCGCTACAGCCCCTACAATGACTTCCCAGGCCACTGGATATGCAGGGAGTAATGTTGGATTGTCAGGAGCCGTCCCGCCAAAATCCTCGCAGCCGCGCTCCAGGGATCCTTGGACTCCACTATCATTGGGATCCTTAGCTACACCATCTCAAGGATATCCTTTTTCTGCTGGGAATCCAGGCCAGAACTCCTAAATATATCAACATTATAACCCTTCTGTTTCTGCAGGGGTCCTCAAGACCAGCTCCTCAGATATGCATGTTGGTGACTTCATCCCCATGCAAGCAACAGCCACTATGGAGCCGAGCATCCCAACAAGCTATAGATATAATCCCAGGATCCCAGTCCAGAATCCTGGCCCAGGTAATATGTCCAATTCAATTCCTGTTGTTTCTAACCAGGGCGCTCCTTATGATGCATGTATTCATCCAAGTATCGCTAGGGAGCTCCAGAAGTTGAAAGAGATGATATCGAATGTTCTAGAGATCCTGAAACCCATTCCTGAGGTTCCTTTGGAAAGCCACAAGACCTCCAGATTTACCAGCTCCTCAGAAGCCTGTCTGTGCAAAGGCTTTGGTTCAACCTTGAGAGGACCAGCCATGAAATGGCTACTAAGCATCCCTCCTAATACTATTACATCATTTTCCCACCTAGTTAACCTGTTTAACAATCAATTTTCTTGCAGCAGAACCTTTAAGAAGCTCACAGGTGACCTGTACCGAATAGTTCAGAAGCCAGATGAGCCGCTCAGAGAATACATTGCCAGATTCGGACGAGAATCTCCCGAGATTCCTCATCTGGATATGGCGGCAACCGTCGAAGCCTTTAAAATGGGGCTCTCTAAAGATTCATGTTTTTATGATGATCTTGTCATGACTCCTTGCAGGAATCTCGATGAAGTACGCAGTAGAACCTTAAGGATTATCCGTTTGGAAGATGACAAAAAGATCCACCAAAGATTGGAGGTTCCTAAATATGATCCTAACAGTAAGAAGGCGGAATCCCCCGGGAAGCCGTACAGATCTCGTCCATACTCCAAACCGGAAAATCACAAAGTCAATGTTGTAGAGCAGTATGATGATGATGATGAGGAGTATCCTAAGGTATCTGAGTATTGTTTTTCTGTTGACATTCGTGGCCTAATGTGTGCAATGCAGGATCTTGGTGAAAAGGCAAGATGGCCTAGGAAAAATGAGAAACAGGGATCTTGGAAAGACAAGACCAAGTGGTGTGCCTTCCACGAAGATTTTGGCCACCTAACAGACGAATGCATAGCGCTCCGAAAGGAAATTAGCTATCTACTCAGTAAGGGGCATCTTAAAGAGTTGATAGGCAGAAAGAAGGTCAAGACTCAGGAATCCGACAAGGTGCCTCAGAGAGTAGCTTCTCCACCTCAGGTTGCTCAAATAATCAAATTCATCTCAGGAGGCTCAGACATATGTGGCACTGCGTATTCCACAGCCAAGAAGCATGCTAAGGAATCTAAATCTGAATAGGGTGACAGACCTATTAGGACGTCCACCCTAACCCAAGACAAGCTCATATCCTTTGATGAGAGCGATCGTTCTCATGTTCAGGATCCTCATCATGATAGTCTTGTAGTTACTTTATATATTGCTAACCATTTTGTCCGCAGGATTCTGATCGATAATGGAAGCTCAGTAAACATAATCCGTCTTGATGTGCTCAAGAAGATGGGGATCCCGGAAACTAAGATAGTTGCAAGATCCTCAGTCCTAGTTGGTTTCAGCGGTGAAACTAAAAGCACCGTTGGGGATATCAAGTTGCAAGTATTCATAGAAGGGGTAAATTCTATGCAAAAGTCTTGTGTTATAGATTCTCTTTCTTGTTGCAATATAATTCTTGGCTGGCCATGGACACATGAGATGAAAGCAGTCCCTTCAACCTATCATCAATGCATCAAGCTTCCTACACCAAGCGACCAGCAGGAAGCCAAGAACTGTTATTCAACGTCAGTGAAGAACACCACTAAGGTGACGAAGGGATATAAATTACAGAAAAAGGAACTTGAAGTACAGGAAGACAGGGAGCTTGATGTTAAAGAAGTCTTTTTAGACCCTGAGAATCTTGAATCAAGGTGCTCGTAGGAACAAGCATCCTAGCGAATGTTGAACAAAAATTAATTCAGCTTCTCCAGGCCAGAACTTTAACTTTTGCCTGGAAGCATGAAGACATGACACGTATCCCTAAACATGTTATTACTCATAAACTTGGTTTAGATCCTTCTTTCATGCCTATACAACAAAGAAGAAGGAAGTTCGCTCCAGAAAAGAATATAATCATCCAGGAGGAAGTTGACAAGCTTCTCAAAACCAAGATGATTAGAGAAGTCAAATATCCTAAATGGCTAGCAAATGTGGTGGTGGTCCAGAAGAAGAATGGAAAGTGGAGAGTCTGTGTTGATTACACGGACTTAAATAAGGCTTGTCCTAAGGATCCTTTCCCACTTCCCCATATTGATGCAATGGTGGATGCCACGGCCGGCCACGAGATGCTCACTTTCATGGACGCCTCAGCAGGATTCCAGCAAATTCAGATGGAACCATGTGACCAGGAGCATGCAGCTTTTATGAGTCCAACAGGTATCTATTGTTATACTGCTATGCCTTTTGGTTTGAGAAATGCAGGTGCTACCTACCAGAGGCTCATCAATATGATGTTTAAGGAGCAACCGGGGGACACAATGGAAGTCTACATAGATGACATGGTAGTGAAATCCAATAAGGCAGAAGATCATGTCAAGGATCTCCAAACTGCCTTTGACATCCTCGATCAGTATAACATGAAGCTCAGTCCCTCCAAATGCCACTTTGGGGTGCGAGCTGGAAAGTTCTACATGGTTACTGAAAGAGGGATCGAAGCAAGTCCAGAGCAGATTAAAGCAATCCTAAATTTGAAGTCTCCATCAAATGTAAAAGAGGTACAAAGGTTGACAGGAAGAATCGTAGCACTCAACAGGTTCATTTCAAGATCCTCTAAAAAAAGTAAGCATTTCTACGATATCCTGAGGAAGATCAAGAGATTTGAATGGACTAAGAAGCATGAAGAAGCCCTGAGATGCCTGAAAGACTACCTGTTATCAGCCCCGCTGTTGAAGAAACCAGAAGATGGGGAGCCGCTATATTTATATCTATCTGTTTCTGGAAGCTCAGTCAGTGCAGTCCTGGTAAAAAACCATCATGGTCAGTAGAATCCGGTATATTACGTAAGTAAAACTCTGCTAGACGCAGAGTCCGGGTACTCTCAAGTTATAATTGTAAAATCTAACTATCATATTGGCTTCCACTAAACTTAGGCATTATTTCAAAACTCAAGTTATAATTGTAAAATCTAACTATCATATTAAGGCATTTCTCAGGAAGCCGGAATTGTCAGGTAGGATGGCTAAGTGGGCAGTCAAGCTGAGTGCCTACGACATCAAATATGAGCCAAGGACAGCAATCAAGTCCCAAGCCTTGGCTGACTTTGTGGCTGATTTCAGCAGTGACTTAGAACCAAAAGTTGAGAAGGAAGTCCAGCAGCTTGAGAAGCTCGAAGAATAGTTGATCCTTTACACTGATGGATCCTCACATTGTTAGAGGAACAGGGCTAGGCATCCTACTAAAATCGCCACAGGGGACATAATACCATTATTCATATCTTGTGAATTCCAGGCTACCAACAATGAAGCTGAATATGAAGCTTTGATTGCTGGATTGCAATTAGCTAGAGATATGGGCATCCGGTACATTCAAGTATTCGTTGATTCTCTTCTATTAACTAACCACTTTAATGACCGTTATGCAGTGAGAGGGGAGAATCTAGTCAAGTATCTTGATATTGTTAAAAAACTGTCTTTGTTTTTCGAAAGTTTTAACATCTCACATGTGCCAAGAGAAGACAATTCAGAAGCCGACGCTTTAGCAAACCTGGCTTCATCTCTCAGGATCCCTGAGGATATCAGAATTCCTATCACGCATATTCTGACACCGGCAATAGCTCAACAGGAAGCTCACGCTATCGATGATAATGAGGAAGCAGATGTTGGGAGTCCCAAGGATATCCAGGAATCCTGGACCCATCCAATTATTAAATATCTTAAAAACGGGGAGATTCCTAAGGATGAAAATCCTAGGGCTTTTCGCGCCAAGGTAATACCTTACTTTATCCTAGATAACGTATCATATAGAAAATCTCTCGCAGGTGTCTATTTAAGGTGCTTAGATAAAGCGGAAGCTCTTGAAGTGCTTGAAGACATTCATGGCGGAGATTGTGGAAATCACACTGGGGGCAGAGCACTCTTCTCAAAGATTCTCAGGTTTGGCTACTATTGGCCTACAATGAAGAAGAATGCCATGAGCTTCTAATAAAAATGAGATGCCTGCCAAAGGCACGACAATATTCTGCATCAACGAGCCGAGCATCTGCACCCTATAGTATCCCCATGGCCGTTCATGAAGTGGGACATGGATATTGTAGGCAAGCTGCCCAAGGCTCCTGGAGGAAAAGTATTTATGCTTGCAATGATAGACTATTTCTCCAAATGGATTGAAGCAGAAGTCTATGTGCAAGTGAGAGAGAAAGAAGTGATATCCTTCATCTAGAGAAACATTATTACCAGATTTGGGATTCCGGCAAAGATCATATGTGACAACGACTCCTAGTTTATTGGCAAAAGAACAACAAATTTTTATGCTAGTTGGGGCATAAAAATGATCACTTCAACACTTGTCCATCCCCAAGCTAATGGGCAGGAAGAATCCAGCAATAAGATCATCATCAATAACCTCAAGAAGAAGTTGGGCTCCAAGAAAGGTAAATGGGTTGAGGAGCTGCCTTTTGTTCTTTGGGCAGATAGGACAACACCCAAGTATGCTACCGGTCAAACTCCATTCTCATTAGTGTTTGGAGCTGAGGCCGTGATCCCCACGGAAATGATGTTACCTACAGTTAAGATCAGCTGTCAGGATCCTGAAACCAACAGCCAAACCTTGCTTCAGAATCTTGAAACAGTCAAAGTGCTCAGAGATATGGCGAGAATCTAGATGGAATTCTATCAACAGAGGGTGGCGAAATCTTATAACAGGAATACCAGGTTGAGAAGATTTCAAGTAGGGGAGTTGTTAGAGCATATCCCTAT
>JBCNJP010000008.1:35446478-35473134 GCA_039602395.1 Deinandra increscens subsp. villosa | reverse complement strand
TGGTAAACAATCTTTTCTTCCAGGAGGAAAACTTGGGTTGGATAAATCCAAAATTAGGTGTTTCAAATGTTCACAGATTGGACATTTTGCTCGTGAATGTAACAATTCAAAAGTATATGCTTCCTCATCTTCAACAACCAAGTCAAATTCACAAGCATTGATTTCACAAAATGTTGAAGGATATGATTGGGAAGAGGATCTTGCGATTATTGAAGAGAGACAAAATCAGCTGGCATTACATGCAAGTCAAAATCCAGAGAGTTCTACTTCTAGATATGATCCTAATACAGATTCTATTTCAAAACATCACCTGCTATGGTTTATAATCCTCATCTAAAACATTATGTTATATTGTATCCTGATGAATCTGCATTGATTGCCGAGATTGTACGTACGGAAGTACATGATTCAGATTCAGAAACAAGTTCATATGAAACAGGGGTGGAAGATGGTACTGCAGAAATTACTAAAGAGTTACAGGAGAAATGTGCAGCTTGTGTTTGTGTCAATGCTAAATTTGAATCTTTGTTCGAAGCTAATGGTTTGATAACTGAAGAACTTAAAGTTGTGACAGTTGCTTTAGAATGTTCACAACAAAGATGTGCTGATTTAGAAAAAGTCAATTCAGAATTGGTAAAAGAAAAGGATAAATGGGTTGTTGAGTATGAAAAAGAAAAAGCTGCTCATCTTGATGCAGTTCAATATTTTGAGAATCTATTTGAGAAAAGCTATCATGTCCAACAAAAATATGAAAAAGCAAATGCAATTGCTGTTGAAGCTGCAGATAAAGTTTTAGAGCTTATTACACGAAGAAATGGGAGAAAGTTCATGCTGAGTTAATGGAGATGTGTGATACAAAAAGGCAAATGAAGTCAGAATACAATGTTTTATCAGATCAGTTTATTGATACTCAGAAAGAATTGTTGGATGCTCAAGTTAAAATATCTGAGTTGAAAATTGAGATTCTTGCTCTTCAAAAGCAAGTAAAGAATTCAGTTATGTCTCCTACTTCACTGAATTACATTTACAATCAGGAGAAGAGTGACAAAAGCGAGAAAGAAGAGGAATTACATTCTGTTCCAGCTCCGGTGGTTATATTAAATCCTCCATCTGTATCACTTGATCCAAGAGTTGAATTGCAAGATTATTCTAAATTTGCAACGTCGGCAAAGAAGAAGAAACATAAATCTGAGAAAAAGGGGAAGTGGTTAGGTGAAGCTCCGAAGTTTATATCAAATTCCAAATTTTTGGAAAATGAACAGGTTTGTGAGAAAGTGGTTTCAGTTTCTACATCTGCTAATGAAGAAGAAAAAGCTTTGATTCAGGATAACAAATTGCAAGATATTAAAGCCAAGTTCACTAGCGCAGCTAAAGAACGAAATATTCCAGAATCTTCGTCAAGTTCTTCAAAAATTCCAGGTTGCAAACAAAAAGGTTTGGGTTATATTGTTCAAGAACAAACAGTCTCCGCACTACCAAAGAAACAGCTGAAGGAGAAGGTTTCAGTTCACAAGAATCAATCAAAGCAGAAGACACAAAAGGTGTTCAAATCAGAGGATGCTGCTTATTATTCTGGAGGGTCTTCTTATAGTTCTGGTTATTCTTCACGAATTCCACCTCCAAGGTATGATTCTTCAGATGATTTCTTTGATTTATTTGATTCAGAAAATATTTTTGGTTATCATGAGGTGTTTAGTAAACAGGGAAATAGAAAACCAAAGTATTTTTCTGATGAAACACAATTTTTTGAATCAAATTTGGGTAGCAGTTCCCTTAATGTTTTTCACAGAAAGTGTTATGCATGTCGTAAACCAGGGCATCTTGCTGCTCAATGTCCTACTAATGCGAGCACTGACGCTTATGTGAACAAAACTGCTAAGTATGTGGATTTAAATGGTCATATTTTTGATGAACCACAATCATTCAGGTTCAAATCAACCAGTAAGTCGTCTTGGGCAAAGACGCAAGTTGAAAATTTTGTGGATTCATTGAAAATTTTTCAATCGCCCAAGATCTGGAAACCCCGCGTTGTTTCCTCGGGTGTAAACGACCATGTTGAAGACACCGGGCGACCCGAGGCTGTTGACTCGGGCCGATCCCAAAAACACTAATGTTTATCTGGTGTCTGCAGGTTTCTTCAAGAAGACCTATCATGCATGTGTTGCTGATAGTGAAGAACTTGCTTAAGTTAGCGTTTCAATGCATTATCTTTCAAACAGAATTTATTAACAAAAGTGCATTTTCAAGTGGTCGCTTTCAAAGGAAATGTTTTAAAATGTGTTTTTCACAAACTGTTACGTATCAGTGTTTGGTCGATCAATTTTCTTTCTTAGTTGTATATATTTTTTTAGGGGGAGAAAAATTGAAAATTCAAAAAATAGTATTTGTTTGAATTTTAGGGGGAGAAATTGGAAAATATAAAAAAAAGGGAAAATTGAGAAATTGATCCGACAAAAGCGAGAAATGATGGTACATCAACATATACGTTATCTGTCATGGATAGATTAAGTCTAAAGGCTATAGGTACTTGCGTAATCTGAGAATGTGCATGACTAATCAGATATCTGCAAGTAAGATATAAACATAAAGCTTGCCTGATAATCTTTGGTTATTTTCTTCTTGATGAATGCTATGTGATGATTCTATCAAAAATAGAATAAAGGGATATCCTGATGAATGCATGTTTTCAGTTTAAAAGATTTAAACTTGTTTGATTTTCTTTATTTTGTCAAACGATCGGACTTTCTCTGCGTATTGAAAGATCGACCTGATTGTTGTTCGTTTGACGTTCTGCTTTATTTTAATTGGTGTTTCGTATAATCCATCGGACTTTCTCTGCGCGTTCGGAAGAACCGACCTGATTGTTGTTGGATTATACAATTTCAACTTGTTTTGCTTTCTTATTTTCTCAAATACTTGGGCTTTCTCTGCGTGTCGAAAGACCGACCTGATTGCTAGGTATTTGAGGTTCACCTTTATTTTTGCATGACTCATCAAGGATGCTTAAATCTCGAATAAAAGTTACTTCTATATGATAAACATGATGATTTGCTAGTATTTCTGATAGAGTGGAAGCCAAGTTATCAGTGCATGAAAATTTTACCTTAAGCGTATCTGAAAGCGATAGAAATTGATTGGTGCATGCTGAAATAAACATAAACGTTGTATTTGCAATTATCTTGGCTTACATGCTGATAAGGGCCGAAATTGAAATGTGCTAGATGCGTTATGTTTGATATGATCTCGCGTCGTGATCTTTCTCACAAAAGACAAAAATAGTGTCTGATTCTGTATTGCATCTACATTTTATTTCTGAAAAATCAAAAAGATTTTGGTGTGTTTTGGTATAAAATTTCAAAAAGCCAAAAAGATTTTATTTCTTATTTGTCTTTGATCGATCAACATTTGATTCAAAAACAAAATTGCCAAATGGATATCTTGGATTCTCAAAGAGAAGTTTTGCACCAAGATTAAATTAGTTTTAATTATTTGAAAAGAAAACAAAAACTGCGCTTTTGTCTTCTAAAGTTGCAGGGTCTGTGTGTAAAGACTCAAGCATAGTGAGAAGGAGAGTTTGTTATATCTTTAACAAGTGGATCTTGAAGATCAAAGATGTTTCAAGAAGAGATTCAGCCATGCAAGCTCGTTTTCTGACAAGATTTCAAGTTAAAAATCCGATGCAGCAATGTTGAAGATTGAAGACTAGAGATTTAGTTAGAATAGATACACTACACGTTAAGGGGGAGTTTGTTAGAGCATATCCCTATGGTCTACAATGTGTCTCGTGTATTGTATCTATGTAATGTGAGCAACTGTGTGAGTCTTGTTAGGCAACCGGGCGTACCACATGGTCCGCCGGACCAGTTGGTACGGCGTACCAATGTGGTACGCTAGCCAGTTAGCCAGTGCCTATAAATAGGTATCTTATGTTGAGAGTTAAGGGGGGCTTAGAACTTCTAGTCATATTCTACATTTCTGTGTGTGTCTTTCTGTGTGTATGCTCTCAAGTCTTCATCAATATAAATCACGTTTGTATTTACTTTTGATCTCGTTTCATCTCATTATCACTTGATTAGCAATCGATCTGTCGCTCCATGGTTTTACAGGAGTTAGTGTTGAGAAAAATGTTTCAGAACACTACCAATCCATCCTATGGGAAGTTGGCACCCAAGTGGGAAGGCCCGTATTTGATAGATTCTGAAGAAGGAAAAGGGGCATATCGCTTGGTAAACATGGAAGGAGAACCCCTACCAAGAGCCTAGAATGCCATACACCTCAAAGCTTATTTTATGTAGGAATCCCTTTGGAATCCTATTAGAATCCCGAGGATTCTCACTGCCAGATACTACAAGGTACGTATTCCAATCCAATTTCAATATTATTCTTATTATTTTTGTCACATGATACTGACTTAAGCATCGGAGTGGTGTTAGCTAAGCACCCACCCCTCACCAAGTGTTGAGTGTTTTGCAGATTCTGAGAATTCTAAATACTTTAGGTATATCCCCAGCTAGAGGCTGATCACCTCTCCTCTGTTTAAGGTATCCTGCATACCTCCTAAGGTTTGAGAGGATATCACCTCTCCTATGTTTGGGTAGCGCACGACCCTCGTCAGGAGCACACATTGTCCACTAGTATGCTCAAGATGGCCGGACCAGTCCATCCCAGGGGTGGCTGACAATCTTGTCATTGTAGGCTTCTAGGCAGATTCTCAAGGTTTTTAACACTTACGTGTTAACTAAGGTTTAAAAGGTCTTCACCTTTTCTAATAATCGCCAGGAGCGCTCGTTATTCGCTATTAGGCGGATCCTCAAGTAATAGCAGACGTGTTATCCTCACGAATTATATAAGGTTTTGGCATTTTCATGTCACTTACGTATGGGTATATCCCCAGTTAGCTTAGTCCCAAGTTTATCGGGCTTGTCCCAAAATTAGCTTAGTCCCAAGTTTATCGGGCTTGTCCCCAGAAATGGCTTAGTCCCAAGTTTATCGGGCTTGTACCCAGAATTAGCTTAGTCCCAAGTTTATCGGGCTTGTCCCCAGAATTGGCTTAGTCCCAAGTTTATCGGGCTTGTCCCCAAAATTGGCTTAGTCCCAAGTTTATCGAGCTTGTCCCCAGAATTGGCTTGGTCCTAAGCATCTCGGGTTTATCCCCAGTTTAACTCAATTTCGAAACTACTATGATTTTACCACAGGTATCCTCAAGGATGCTGAACGAGGATTCCAGAAGTTATCTAAATGCGCCTAAGGTAAAACCTACTTAAGGGACTATTCAGGTAATGTACTTTCGAATTATTACATTTTATAATGCTGACTTGTGTCATGGTTTGTCAACTTACATATTTAACTTAAAGCACTTTTACTAACTTAATGTTCCTGAGGAACCTGATGGGATTCTCACTTAAATATTTCAAACTTTTTTCATGAACAAAATCAAAAACAAGGGGAAAACACACCATGATAAAGAAAGTCGGATACTAGTATTAACCATGCAGGAAATTCAAAAGGGGCACCTCCAGCTTCTCAGCTCCCCCAAGCTTCTCCAGAGTTCCTTTCCAGGTAGCTGCATCCAAGCCTTAGTAGTGATGCCTTCAGCATCTGCTTCATTGGCCTTGATCGCGAAAGAAAATCGAAAAGAAAAGGGAAGGAGCTGACCTGGACAAAAAGAGAAATCGAGAAGGTTCCGACGGTAACCCATGGTTATTTATGGAGAAGTCTCATGAGAAGTTGTGTCGCTATCAAATCAGGAGCTAACGAGTCACCTCCGTAATATTTCAAGAGTTTGAATTTTTCACAATCGTCTTCATGGTCGACAACTGTCAAAATTCAGGGGCAATTATTTGGGCTGATATTTCGGGATCCTTGGCGGAAGCTCAAGTGGTCCAGTATCCTTAGAGGGTTTGAGAATCCTGACTGGTTTGGGCATCCTGAATTACAGTTATCGAGTATCCGCTATGTTGTTCCTCGTATTTATTTGCTTGAAGGTAAATAAAATGTGTAAAACAAGCATAAAGACTCGGACAAATACTATAGAACGTGGACTAAGTGGTCCACAATGTTCATATTGGCTTAGTGGGGAGAATCCCTAAAATATAGGACAGTTGGTAATTTCATTTCAGGATCCTTGCCGAAAGCTCAAGTGGTTCAGTATCCTAACAGGTTCGGTATCCTGAAATGCAGTTATTAACTAACTGTTTCAATTGTCCACGTGTCCTAATTAATTGCAGGCTTAAAGGGACGTGTAAATGAAGGCTAAAGACCAGGTCAAGCATTAAAGAACGTGCCATAACTGATTCCTAACGTTCACAAAGACTTGGGAATGGAATCCCTTATTTTTAGCACTTTCGGTTATTGCTTTGTAACTATATAAATAGAGGTTTTGATCGAATTAGGGAGACACACAACTCGTTCACACTTTAGCTCTGATAGCATACAATATTTGTAACACTTAGCTTGATCGATCAAACCTCCAAAACACTTGTAACTTTCAGTTTCGTATCAATAAAGTTATGAGGAAGCAGGCTCTTCAAGCCGGCTCCTGAGGTTTTTTTGCTAGGTTTCCTAGAGGCAACTCGAAGGATCCTGGATTTTTCCCCCGTTACATCCTTGTGTTCAACTTTACATTTCGAGCATATTGACAAGCACACTACCTCACATTCTAAGTTTGGAATACGAAATTCCTTTGTGAATTTTTGACCAAAACAGGACTGATCTGGCTTATGCTATGCCATAGGGATGAGATAAAGCAACTGTTAATAGACGAGTATTGCCCACGCGAGAAACTCCAAAGACTAGAAGTTGAGTTTTGAGGATTAACAATGAACAAATCTGATATTGCTGGCCACACCAAGCATTTTCATGAACTCACCCACATCTGTTTCTACAATGGTGACACCGTTGTACAGGAAAATCGAGCGATATATTTAGGGAATATCTCTTAATATTCAAGGGAACGTGATGTCTTCCTATCCAACCACTCTGCAAAGCGTTGTTTGCTTGGAACACAGTTTGACCCATCAGAATGTATGTCAATGCGAATCTTTCGCCAGGAAGGATTCTATATCAAAATCCGTTGATGCCTGTTCCCCTCCTTCTTCATCTGATAAGAAATTTTACCATAAGCGAAAGCGAGGTCATCATGGCAAGAAACATTCTGAAAAGCGATCAGAGAAGGCCTCTAAGCCTGTAAAGCTTTGAGTCTACTGATTTTAGTCTTTTACTTAAAATCACTCCAAGAATGTTAGGCATTAAATACTCCGTAGGGCTAGCAGGTTTTAGTTAGATTGAAACTGATAAAGTCTACCATGATTGTCCCATACGCCTTTCCGAATCAATTATTCAACATTGACTTGCTACCTGTCAAATTGGGAAGTGTCGACATCATTATCGACATGGATTGGTTATCGGAGAATCGCGCAGAGATTCTCTGTCACCAAAAGCAAGTCAAAATGTCATTGACGAATGGTGAAACTCTAGTCATTCAAGGTGAAAAGAGTGGAGCTAAGTTAGACATTTTACCCTGTATGAAAGCTAGAAAGTATATTCGTAAAGGATGTCATGCCATTTTGGCACATATTCGATAGAGAAGTCACCAAACGATGTTCCAATCGTTTGTAAGTTTCTGGACATATTTCCTGAGGATTTGCTCGGACTGCCACCGCCTAGGCAAGTAGAAATTCAGATTGATCTCATACTAGGAGCTGCACCTGTAGCTTGTTCCCTCTATCGTCTTGCTCCTTCCGAAATGCAAAAATTGCCCAATCAATTACCAGAATTATTGGACAAAGGAGTCATTCGACCTAGTTATTCCTCTAGGGGTGCTCCTGTTCTTTTGTCAAAGGAAAGATGAATCTTTTCGCATGTGTATTGACTAATCGCGAGCTGAACAACTTAACTTTATAGAACCGCTACTCGTTCCCAAGGATCGACGACCTATTTGACCCATAGCAAGGGTCTGGTTATTACTTAAAGATCGATCTACAATCTGATTATCATCAGTTAAAAGTTCGTAAGGTAGACATTGCAAAAACTGTATTCGGAACCTGTATGAATCTCTAGTTATGCCCTTTGGCTCGACATACGCACCAGTTGCATTCATGGACTTTATGAATCGCGTGTGCAAGTCATACTTGGACAAGTTCTTATTGTGTTCATCGATGATATCTTAATCTACTCGCGTAGTAAAGAGGAACACGAACAATACTTAAGACTCGTTCCTCGAGTTACTTAAGAAAGAGAAATTGCACGCGAAATTCTCAAAATGCGAATTTTGGCTTCGCAAAGTGCATTTCTTAAGTCACGTGGTAAACCAAAGGCATACACGTGGACCCGTCCAAGATTGAAGCAATCCAAGATTGGAAAGCACCTTCAACCCCTTCTGAACTCCGCCAATTTCTAGGTCTCGCTGATTATTATCGAAGGTTTCTTGAAAACTTCTCCAAGACTGCTTAGCCACTAACTATCCTTACCCAAAAAGGACAAGAAGTTGTCTGGGATTCTAAAGCTAAGACTGCATTTTAACCGTTGAAGCAAAAGTTATGTAATGCACCCATCATGTCCTTACCAGAAGGAACCAATGACTTCATGTTGTACTGCGATGAGTCCCACCAGAGTCTAGGATGTGTGCCTATGCAGCAAGGGAAAGTCATTGCCTATGCTTCCCGATAGCTAAAAATTCAATAAAAGAATTACTCAACCCACGATCTTAAACTCGGAGCCGTTGTTTTCGCTCTAAAGATTTGGAGGCACTATCTTTACGGGACAAAGTGTGTCATACACATTGATCACAAAAGTCTCCAACACGTCTTCAACCAAAAAGAGCTAAACATTAGACAACGATGCTGGGTAGAACTGCTAAATGATTACGATTGTGAAATTCATTACCATTCTGGAAAGGCTAAAGTATTCCTAGATGCATTAAGCAGATAAGATCAAGAGAAACTCCTTCGTGTCCGATCACTTAGTTTGGCCATCCAAACTTTGGAGGACATGCTCCGTGCTTGTGTGATAGACTTTGGTAAGGGTTAAGACGACCATCTACCTCTTCCCGATTTTCCTAACAATAACAGCTATCACATCAGTATTCAAGCCGCACCTTTCAAAGCTCTCCATGGAAGAAAATGCAGCTCGCCCCTTTTCCGGACCAAAGTTGGTGACAGCCAACTAACTGGTCCCGAGCTAGTGCATGAAACTATTGAGAGTATCTCCCAGATTCAAGACCGCCTGAAAGCTGCACGTAACCGGCTGAAAAACTATGCCGACAACCGTCGGAAGCCATTAGAATTTCAAGCTAGTAATCGTGTCATGTTAACGGTATCTCCATGAAATGTGTAAATTGTTTCAGAAAACGAGACAAGTTAAACCCCTGCTACATTGGTCCCTTTTGAGATCCTCGAACGGATTGGACCAGTAACATACCGCCTTCAGTTGCCATCTGAACTCAGCAATGTTCACAATGCCTTTCACATATGCAACTTGAAGAAGTGTCTGCCCGATGAGTCTACTGTTATTCCTCTCAACGGAATCGGGAATTGACGATCGACTTCAGTTCGTTGAAGCTCCCGCTGAAATCTACTACCGCGTGGTCAAGCAATTGAAGCAAATCCGCACTTCTATCACTAACGTGTATTGGAACTTCCGAGATCCTAGTAAGAATCTTACCAGTAGCTAATCGACCTAAACTATCTCACCAGCTTAATAGTGTCCCCGACACGTTCCATGTTCTGACAAGAGCTGAAAACTCAGGAATGAGTGAAACCTAGGCTGATCATGCAAAGCAAGATCACAATTGTGGGTGCACACATAATTGTAATTTGAACTGCATGAAAATCCTGATAGAACATATTGCTTGAGTGATTATGCCTAGTCTAGAACTTCTAATTTAGAACCCCATGCATCTGAATAACTGACGCTCGTCTTCATAAAGAACTGTTGTTAATAGCCTATCAACTCCACTTCATTCGTATACCATGGCAATCAAGGATCGCGTGATCCGAGGATTGAAAATGGAATCGCATCCCCGTCGTAAAGGACCGTTGAAATTATTGACATGATTCAAAAGTTTACATGGGAACGCGAAGACAAGATGTGTCTAGAGTACCTGCAACTCTTTACCAATGCTACTAACTCAGGTGTTCAATACTAAATTTCGGGATGAAACTTCTTTAACTAGGGGAGTATGTGACTATCCATAAGTTCCAGGTTAACATTTATACTATATATACGTGCAATTATCTGTTTAATTACATGCATTAGGCTTAATTTATTCAAATTAGGTGAACTTGCATGCCAACATAGTCAAACTAGGTCTGACAACCGTACCCACACTGGAAATCATTCACCAAGTTCTACATTTGTTCAAACCGGAACTTTAATAACAAGAAAAATTTCGTAAATGTAAGTTGTGGAATTTCAATAATAAAAATATAAAATATTCAATTTATATTTTCATAACATTACGTTACGTCGTAATGAGTTCAAAACAAGTCATTTATTCAAACGACGAATTCATTCCGCTCAAAAACAAAAGTTTACCTTCGTAAAACTTAGCTATTTTATTCAAACGGTATTTCATTCTCATTAAAATAGTTTAAACTTTCCGTTTAAACTTAAACGTCAAAACATTCAAATGAAAAAATTCATTTCATTCAAAACATTATTTACTTTCCGACAAAAATAACCTAAATATTCGTTTAGATTTAACCATTAAAAATTCAAGCAATTATATTTTTGTCAAACGACGTCTTTAATTCAATCAATTCAAAAACATCAAAGTACGTTCACGAATCATCAATACATCAAGACATGTGACAAATTCCATTTCGTTCATTCGGACGATGTTTGTTAACAATTTTTTTTATTCATTATATACATATACGTTCGTATCGGTTCAAGTTCCTAACATTCTCATTTTTAAATCCCTTTATCGTTTCAACCCGAACAAACATTTGTACGACTCATTTAACCTAATGGATCAACCCGGTGCAACCCATTCGGCGAATATAAATTTTCGGCCCATAAGGCCCAAAGCGGCCCAATTAATATTCTTAAACCCAATCCAAGGCCCGACCCTACCCATCCATTCGATTAGACCCTTTTGTTGACCCGAACCGTGGCCTAGACCGACCCGAAGGCCCAGTCCGGCCCAATAGACCAACTTACTCAGCAAGGGGCACCTTAAAGAATTGCTGGGTAGGAAGAAGAGCGAGACCCAGGAAGCTGACAAGCTTCTTCAAAGAGCAGCTTCTCCACCTTCGGATGCCAGGATTATTAATTTTATTTTAGGAGGCTCAGATATCTGTGGCACCTCCTATTCATTTGCCAAGAAGCACGCCAAGGAATTCATGTCTGAACAGGGCGATAAACCTGTCCGGACATCAACTTTAACTCAAGATAAAGTGACTTCATTTGACGAAAGTGACTACAACAACGTAAGGATTCTCTTCACGACAGCCTTGTGGTAACTTTATATGTTGCTAACCATTTTGTTCGCGGGATTCTGATAGACAACGGGAGCTCAGACAACATTATCCGACTTGACGTGCTCAAGAAAATGGGCATCCCAGAAAGTGAAATTGTTGCAAGATCATCAGTGTTGGTTGACTTCGGTGGTGAAACCAAGAGCACTGTGGGGAATATCAGGTTACCAGTATATGTAGAGGGAGTAAATTGCATGAAAAAAATTTGTGTTATCGATTCTCTCTCGTGTTGCAACATTATTCTTGGCAGGACTTGGATTCATGAAATGAAAACAGTTCCCTCAACTTATCATCAATGCATCAAGCTTCCTACACCATGGGGGGTTGTAAGGATAGAGAGCGACCAACAGGAAGCCAAGAATTGCTACTCAACTTCCATGAAGAATACAACGAAATTGATGAAAGCATAGAAATTACAGAAGCATGCACATGACGATCAGGAGGACAGGGAGCTCGATGTGAAAGAAATGCAATTGGATCATGAGAATCCCGAAGTCAAGGTGCTGATAGGGACTAGCATCCCAGCGGAGACCGAGCAGGAGCTCATTCAAATTCTGAAACCTAGAAGCATGAGGATATGACAGGTATCCCTAAAAATATTATTACTCGCAAACTTGGTTTACATCATTCTTACAGGCCCATCTAGCAAAAAAGAAGAAAGTTCACTCCTGAAAACAATGCAATCATCCAGAAGGAAGTTGACAAGCTTTTCAAAACAAAGATGATCAAAGAGGTTAAGTATCCTGAAAGGTTAGCCAAGGTAGTTGTGGTATAGAAGAAGAATGGGAAATGGAGAGTTTTTGTAGATTACACGGACTTGAAAAAGGCTGGTCCCAAGGATCCTTTTCCACCTCCTCACATTGATGCAATGGTGGACACAACGGCTGGCCATGAGATGCTCACCTTCATGGACGCCTCGTCAGGATTCCGGCAGATTCAAAAGTGAACCCTCTGACCAGGAGCACACGACATTTATAATTCCAACAGGTATATACTGTTATACTGCTATGCCTTTTGGTTAAAGAATTGCAGGTGCCACGTACCAGAGACTAATCAACATGATGTTTAATGAGCACCCGGGGGACACAATGGAGGTCTATATCGATGACATGGTGCTGAAATAAAAAAAAGCTAAAAATCATGTCAGGGATCTCCAGACTGCTTCCGATATTCTTGATCAGTATAACATGAAGTTGAACCCCTCCAAGTACCACTTTGGGGTGCGAGAAGTGAAATTCATGGGATATATGGTTACTAAAAGAGGAATAGAAGCAAGCCCAAAGCAGATCAAGGCAATCTTGAATCTAAAATCCCCATCAAATGTTAAAGAAGTGCAAAGGTTGACAGGAAGGATAGCGTCACTCAACAAGTTCATTTCAAGGTCCTCAGAGAAAAGTAAGGATTTCTATGATATTCTGAGGAAAAACAAAAGATTCGAGTGGAATGAAAAGCATGAAGAAGCCCTGAAATCCTAAAAGAATACTTATCAACAACTCCATTTCTCATGAAACCAGAGGATGTGGAGCCATTATCTCTGTACCTTGCAGTATCCGGAAGCTCAGTTAGCGTTGTATTAGTCAAGGATCATGAACGTCAGCAGCATCCGGTGTATTACGTAAGTAAAACTCTGCTAGACGCAGAATCCGAGTATTCCTATCTTGAGAAGTTAATCTTAGTTCTTATTATGGCTTCCACAAAACTAAGACATTATTTTGAAACTCATGTTGTTATTATGAAATCTAACTATCCTATTAAGGCAGTTCTCAGGAAGCTAGAAATGTCAGGTAGGATGGCCAAGTGGGCAGTCAAATTGAGTTCCTATAATATTAGATATGAGCCAAGGACAACATTCAAATCCCAGGCCTTAGTTGACTTTGTGGCGGATTTTAGTAGTGACATTGAGCTAGAAGCCGACAAAGAAGTTCAAAAGCTTGAGAAGCTCGATGACAATTGGATTCTCTATACAGACGGATCCTCAAATGTTAGAGGAATAGGGTTCGGCATCCTGCTAAAATCGCTACAGGGGGACATAATACCACTATCCATATATTGTGAGTTTCAGGCTACCAACAATGAAGCTGAGTATGAGGCTTTGATTGCTGGATTACAACTGGCCAGGGATATAGGAATCTGGTGCATTCAAGCATTTATTGATTCTCTCTTATTGACTAACCAATTTAATGGCTTTTATGTAGTGAGAGGGGAAAACTTAATTAACTATCTTGATATTGTTAGAAAATTAGCTTTTTGCTTCGAAAATTTTAACATAACGTAGGTACCAAGAGAAGAATATTCAGAAGCCGATGCACGCCTTAGCAAATTTAGCTTCGTCGCTCAGGATACCAGAGAATACCAGGATCCCAATAACACACATCCTAACCCCAGCAATAGCTGAACAGGAAGCTCACGCAGCTGACAACAACAATGACACGAATGTTGAGGATCCCAAAGATATCCAGGAATCCTAGATGCACCCGATCAAGAAATATTTACAAGATGGGGAGATTCCTAAGGGTGAAAATCCTAGGGCCTTTCGTGCCAAGGTAATACCCTATTTCATTTTAAATAACATCCTGTATAGAAAATCTCTTGCAGGTGTGTACTTGAGGTGCCTGGAAAAATCAGAGGCTCTTGAAGTGCTTGAAGACATTCACGCGGGAGACTGTGGAAACCACACTGGGTGAAGAGCACTTTTTCCAAGGTTCTCAAATTTGGTTATTATTGGCCCACAATGAAGAATGATGCCATGAGTTTCTCCCAGAAGTCTGATGCTTGCCAAAGGCACGACAATATTCTGCATCAACCAGCTGAGCATCTGCATTCTATAGTCTTATCGTGGCCATTTATGAAGTGGGGCATGGATATTATGGGTAAGCTGCCTAAGGCTCCTGGAGGAAAGATGTTTATGCTCGCAATGACAGATTATTTCTCTAAGTGGATTGAAGCAGAAGCCTATGTTCAAGTAAGGGAGAAGGAGGTGATGTCCTTCATCAAAAGGAACATCATTACCAGACTTGGGATTTCGGTGGAATTTACTTGTGACAACGGCTCCCAAATTATTGGCAAGAGAACTACCAACTTTTGTGCCAGTTGGGGAATTAAGATGATCACATCGAAACCAGTTCACCCTCAGGTCAATGGCCAAGCAGAATCCAGCAACAAAATCATCATCAATAACCTCAAGAAAAAATTGGGTTCCAAGAAAGGCAAGTGGGTTGAGGAGCTGCCATTTGTACTCTGGGCAGATAGAACAACACCCAAGAACGCAACATGTCAAACTCCATTTTCCTTAGTATTTGGAACTGAGGTTGTGATCCCTACAGAGATGGTGATACCTACAGCAAGGATCAACTGCAAGGATCCTGAAACCAACAATCAGAATCTGCTTCAGGATCTCGAAACAGATAAAGAGCTCAAAGACTTTGCCAGAATCCGGATGGTGTCCTACCAGCAAGAGTGGCCAAACCTTATAACAAGAATACCACGCTCAGAATATTCCAAGTAGGCGATATGCTACTCAGAAAAGCATTCCAAAACACAACGAATCCTGCTGATGGGAAATTGCCACCCAAGTGGGAAGGCCCATACTTAATAGATTCCGAAGAAGGAAAAAGGGGATATCATTTGATGAATATGGAAGGAGAACCTCTGCGAAGGGCTTGGAATGCTCTTCATCTTAAGGCATATTTCATGTGAGAATCTTGTAAGGATTCCCAAGGATCTTCATTATCTTAACATGAACAGGTATGTCTACTAATCCAATTTTAATTTATCCTTATTATTTTTATTTCACGTTACTAACTTAAGCATCAGAGTGGTGTTAGCAAAGCCAAAACCCACTCCTTATTAAGTGTTAACTGTTTTTGCAGATGCTGAGAATCCTGATAAATTACTTTGGGTATATCCCCATTTAGAGGTTGGCCACCTCTCCTTCGCTTAAGGTATCCTGCATACCTTCTAAGGTTTGAGAGGTTGTCTCCTCTCCTACGTTTGGGTAATCGCCAGTAGCACACGACCCTCGCTAGAAGCGCACGTTATCCACTAGTATGCTCAAGGTGGCCGGACCACTCCATCCTAAGTGGTGGCTGACAATCCTGTCACTATAGGCTGCTGGGCGGATTCTCAAGGTTTTTAACACTTATGTGTTAACAAAGGTTTTAACATTTACATGTCACCTACATTGGCTTAGTCCCAAAAATCCGGGTATATCCCCAGTTTGGCTTTGTCCCATGTTTTCAGGGCTTGTCCCCAGAATTGGCTTAGTCCCAAGCATCTCAGGTTTATCCCCAGTTTGACTGTATTTCCTAACTTAATTTGAGTTCAGGAATCCTATAGGTAATGTGCCTAGGCAAATTGCCACCATACCAGAGGAGATTCTCGTAAAGATCCCAACTGGAATGCCGGCAAAAATGTTAAGTAAATGAACTTGGAAATTGCCTAAGGTAGAATCTAATGGTCAAGTACTTATTATCTTTAAAATATGCATTATTAGACTTAACCTCTGCCTTTACACCTTTCCGTCTTATTTACAAATTTCCAAAATATTCTAAGTCATTTTTACAATTACACTTATAAGATTTCTAGAGAGTTAAAATACATAGAACTATTTTTGGAAATCAAAAGTACACCATAATAAGTCAAAAGCCATACCATCATATTATAAACAAAAAGGGGTAAGGTTGAGCTCCCCAAGTTGCGTCCTGAAAACCTCAGGATCCCTCCACTTGGGAAGCTCAGAGGTCATTGTTCATCTAGGAATCTGGGTTTCGTCTTGTAAACCACAAGATCCCTCCGCCTGATCCCTACCATTGTTCGTTTGTTACTTGTTTGGAACAGGAAACCATAAAAGTTAATTTTTTCTACAACTACCACCATTCAAACCAAAAAACATAGAAAACTGGGCTCAGACCGTTGCTTTATCTTCATAGCACGTCACCTTCCCATCTTCCCTAAGCTGGTATGAAACTAATATATGATTGTTGAGCTTCTTACTAGGTTCATCATGGTTTGCATTGAGAGCAGCTTGTTGCTAACTTCCGAAGCAGCCAACCCATCGAAGTTGTCCAGGTACACAACGACTTCAGGGCCCTTCCTTTTCTTGGAGGAATTAGATTTGGCTCGGCTGGGAGGGGGCTTCGAGATGACTTGGGTTTCTGGTTTTCCCTCTTCACTTAGCATGGAGTCCAAATCTTTGAGGGAGAACGAAGAGCCAGATTTGGGATCTGCATCAACAATAAACGGATTCTTAACGTTTGGGATTCTCAGCAAGGTTAAAAGTTTGGAATCCAAAAATACTTACCAGACATCTCACGAGCATGATGGTCGACTGAAAAGCTTTGTCCGCTGGCTTCGGTTTTGTAAAACCGTGAGACGGATGGTTTGCTTGATTGTATGGATGAGAACGAGATGTAAATATAAAGTTTGTTTTATTGAAATAAAAAAAACTCAATTATAAACTCTCAATGAAGCTCAAACAGAGAAACACTCTGGAAAACACATAGTTAAGATCTGATCTCTCTCAAGTTCTCTCAATTTACTGAATTACAAAGAACAACGTCTATTTATATGAATGTAGATCTGTCCGAACTGGACTACACCCGAAGTCACCCGAACTGACACGAACTCAGTTCGTGTGGTCACACGAATTGTGACTTCGTGTCACTTCGGTTAACAGCTTCTTTGCAATTCTCGTCTTGTTCAGGTACTTAACATGACGAACCGTATATGCACTAACAAGCTCCCCCTCGACATGTACAGTATCTGGTCACCACTTATACTTGTATCTTCAATCAAACTCCCCCTCAACTTGATGGTTAGTTTGATCTTGAATACTTGACAATGCATAGTTTCTTTCATCCTTATCAACAGCTTCAGAAGACTTGAAGTTGTGATTAACTCTTTCCTTTGAGTACCTGGCCAACATAAATAATTTTGGTGCAAAACGTCTCTTTGAGACTCCAAGATATATGTTTTGAAAATGTTGTTCGTATCTTGTGTCGATCAATCGAAAACAAACAAGAAATAAAATACTTTTGGCTTTTACTAAGTTTATGCTAAAACACACCAAAAATCTTTTTAAATTTTTTGAAATGAAATATAAAATGTAATACAGAATCAAACTCTAGTTTTGACTTTGCGAGAAAGATCACGACACGAGATCATATCAGACTTAACGCATCTAGCACATTTCAATTTTGGCCTTAATCAGCATGCAAGTTAAGATAGTCGCAAATACAACATTTATGTTTATTTCAGCACGAGCCAATCATATTTATCATTTTCAGATATGCTTAAGGTAATATTATCATGCACTGATAACTTGGCCTCCACTCTATCAGAAATACCGACAAATCATCATGTTTATCATGTAGAAGCAAATTTTATTAGAGAATTAATCATCCTTGATGAGTCATGCAAAAATAAAGCAGAACCTCAAATACCTAGCAATCAGGTCGGTCTTGTGGACACCCAGATAAAGCCCAAGTATTTGAGAAAATAAAAAAGAAAAACAAGTTGAAGTTGTATAATTCAACAACAATCAGGTCGATACTTCCGTATACGCAGAGAAAGTCCGATGAATTATACGAAACACCAAGAAAAATAAAGTAGAACCTCAAACGAACAACAATCAGGTCGATCTTTCGATACGCAGAGAATGTCCGATCGCTTGAGAAAATAAAGAAAATCAAACAAGTTTAAATATTTCAAAATGAAAACATGCATTCATCGGGATATCTCTTGTTCTATTTTTGTGAGAATCATCACACAACATTCATCAAGAAGCAAATAACCAAAGATCATCAGGCAAGCTTTATGTTTATATCTTACTTGCAGATTTCAGATTAGTCTTGCACATTCACAGATTATGCAAGTACCTACAAATTTTAGACTTAGTATGCTGATGTACTATCATTTTTCGCATTTGTCAAATCAATTTCTCAATTTTTCATTTTTTTATATTTTCCATAATTTCTCTTCCTAAAATTCAACAAACTCTATTTTTGAATTCTTCAAAAGTTTTCTCCCCCTAAAAATATGAATGAAAGAAAATGAATAACAAAAATGAAAATGATCGATCAATACTTGACACATTTTGCAAATTTTATTTTCAAAAATCAGTGTTTCAAAGATAGGAATGATGCTATATAACTTAAATCAACCACAAGTATCTCAGTATCAGCAATTTTTCAATCACTAACAGGTCTTCTTGAAATACCTGCAAACACTAAAAAATAATAAGTCTTTTCAACCCTGACCCCCCCCCTCCACAGTTGTGGGTCGACCAGTGTCTTCAACAAAATCACTGTTGTCCGTGAGACAACTTTTGGTCTCCATTCCTATTTTGGTTTTAACATTTCTAGTGAACCATTGTCAACAGATGAGTGACAATCAGAACTACTACCCAACTTTTTTGAATTAAGCTTCTTTTCCAAGAAAAATTAGTGTTGGGCATTGGTTCACTAAAAATAATGCCATCAAGATCAACATATTTTGTATGTTTAGCATTTGATGATGAATTGTTAGTTGTCGTGGGATAATTATTTGCATAATGACCCTTCTGACGACAAACATAACAACATCGACTATTAGTTGGATTGATTGAAATTGATTTTCCAAATTGATCAGTCAAACATTCATCATAAATTTTTGATATCACAGGTTTAGGTTTCTTTGGTCTCTGAAATTTTGGAAAACATTTTGGAGAATCATAAGAACCAGAATCATCTCCATAACCAAAGAATTTATCTTGATGATAAAACCTGTTAGAATTAGTAGAATAAAATGAATCTGAATTTGTTGGAACCTATTTTGTTGGCAACACAAACTATTCACCGTTGAGTATTTCTGGTGAAGACCTTTTGATGTCCTATCTATATTTGATACTTTGTTTTGTAATTGACTTTGAATTTGTACTTAGAAACATTTTGATTATGAATCTAGCGTACTTGTTTTTCTTCTTAGTGGACTTCTAATTAATTGAACTTAGCGGACTTGTTTAACACTTAGCGTACTTGTTCAATGTTTGTCTTAGCGTACTTATTTTGTTCCTAACGGACTTGTTTACTTAGCAGACTTGTTCCTGATCTTAGCGAACTTGATTTGCTCTTAGCGAACTTGTTAGCGGACTTGTCTATGTCTAGCGAACTTGTTAGCGAACTTGTTTACTCTTAGCGAACTTGTATACTGCTTAGCGAACTTGTCTGTGCTGATGGAATATTTTGCTGAATTCTAGGTAATGATTGTGTGTGTCAAACATTCTTTTTGTCCTATGCTCTCTTGTAGTATATATATATAGTTGAGAAAACCCTATTGAGGGAGGGCACTCCTGGAATATTCTTCAAGAGAGCATTTATGTGTGTGTTCTTGGTGTTAGTGTGTGTTCTTGAGCTTCAGGAATCATCAATGGGTGAGCATTGATGCAGATTCATCCAGAATCGACCATCACACATGATTTCCGAACTTGTGTGATGAATCATATGAGAACATGTTGCTCAAATTTGGTCCTGACATATGGTATCAGAGCCATGTTCTTCATTTTTTAAGTTTTTCTCAAAATGGAGAAAATCTCATATGAGTTCTCAATTTTGGATGGATTTGCTTGTTGTTTGAGTTGATTCTTGGTAGAAATCACTCAAGAAACACAATGCTACACTCAGATTTCAGTAAAACTCAAGCTAACTAGTCGATTTTTTGAAGATTTGGCCATGAACAGTTCGTATTTTTTATAGTCTGTACTTGAGAAATTTTTCCAAATTCATTTTTCTGTTGATTCTTTGTTGAAATTGATAAATGGCGAGGTTATTACAGCTGAAACCGAACCTATAGGCACTGATTTCTCTCAAAAACATCAAGTATTGAAGATTTTAGATGCTAAAAGTGGTGGTTTTTGGTGTTCTTCACATAATCTTACTATTCCATCAAATTAGGTCATTTAGACTGGTTTTTGGAGTTTGCGTCAGTTGAGTAAAGTGTTCCTGTATAAATTTTGAACCTATTGATGATCTTAAACATTGTTTTTATCAACATTGATTTTTGAAGTTTGAAATTACTCAAGAACAAGCTGTTCAAATTTTGGCTAAGTCTAAAAATTTGACTTTTCAAATTTTTTGCAGAAATCTCACTTGCTTATGACTAATTATGTTTGTTAATGTTTGTGAATGTAGGATTTGTGTGAATTCAAGCATTCTACAAGCATTTGAGAATTTTGAACAAAGCGTTCAATCCGTCCGAACCGTTAGTCAATTTAGCAAGTTTGTGCTAAATTTTCGTGTTTCTCACTTCCAATGGCTGAAGGCAATCAGTTTGCTCCTGTCATGCAAGGTCACAATCGTCCACCAAAACTGATGGGCGCAAGTGACTTTGATGATTGGAAAGGGAAGTTTGTGCTGTTTCTGGAGTATGTTAATTATGATCTATTGACTTCAATCGTTGAAGGTCCGGCTCTGTTTGGATTTGAAGAAGCTACTGCTACTAGCACTGCTTCTGTTACTGTTGCTGATCCTCCTCATCCCAAGAAGAAGATGATTCCAAAACCTTTGGATTCGCTGACTCCTGCTGAAAGGTCACAAAGGAAACTTGACATGCGTGCATTTGGTTGTATAAAGATGGCATTGAATGATGACTTGCTACATCAATTTCATGAGGCTACTTCAGGCCATGAGATTTGGGTTGGTTTGGAGAAAAAGTATGAAGACAATCCTGCTACAAAGGAGAGAAGACCTGAGAAATTGAAGTTGGCTTTTAACACTTTCGCTCACAGAAGTGGAGAGTCGTTTGAAACACATGTCAACCGCTTCTGTAGAATCATTACTGAAATGACTACCAAGAAAATTCGTCCTGATTCTGGAGATATCATAAGGAAAATCTTGCATTCTTTCCCTCAGGAATTTGCCTCTTATGTTACTTACCTGATAGAAAGTACCGATCTAACTCAGGCTGAATATCTGGATATGATAGACAAGGTTAGAGACTATAAAGTAAGAGCAGTTGAACGTAGTGGCAAGTCACTTATGGGAAATGTGACTTCAAGGGGCTCATCTTCCTCAGCTCCTAATGCTGCATTTGCTGCTTCTGCTTGTGAGGAGAATTATCAACTTTCCAACTCCTCTAGCTCAACACTGCCTGCAATTGCTTCATCACCTATACCAGCTTCTATTCAAACTGAAGTATTTGCATCACATGCCACTCATCAACCTTCAAATGTTACATATATTCAACAGCCACCATCTGGGTTCATGGTTCAGCAGTCAGCACCAATTTCATTTAACAACACCAGTTTGGACCAAGATTTGTGCAATGCTTTCCTAGCTTGCATGAACTCTCAAATGTCCGGGAACATTGAGACAATGTATGTCTGTCAAGAAGATCTTGAACAAATTTTTGCTGATGATCTGGAAAAGATCGACATCAAGTGGCAGATGGGTATGATTGTTGCTAGAACGAGGAAGTTCTTTAGAAAGACTAGGAGGAAGTTGTTTCAACCTCCTTCGAATGCCAATATTGGGTTTGATAAGTCCAAAGCTCAATGCTACAACTGTCAAGAGCTCGGACACTTCGCACGTGAATGCCCAAAACCAAGAACGTGGAATGCTCCTGCAAGCTCAGGTGGAAGTAATCAGGCTTTTCAGAAACAAGCTGGCAATGGAAACCAGTCATATCAGAAGCAAACCAGCTCATCCTATCAGAAACCTCAGAATGCCAACTCTAATGTCTCTCATCCTGGCTCGTCTAACTCTTAATCTGCTCAAGGAGTCAACAACGGTGGCAAGGCATTAGTCTCACTCAAAGATGGTATCTATAACTGGACATCTTCTTCATCATCTCAACCTTCAAGCCAGTCAGACTATGCACTAATGGTCAATTCTGATGGTGAACAGCTTAATGAGTCAGTTGAATTTGACCCTCTTTTCCCAACTGACTTCTGTCTGATGGCTGGAGTTGATGAGATACTTGAAGAGTCTTCTTCTACTGTCGAAAACGTTTCTGCTGTGAATCCATCTGAGATAGAGACGGAAGCAAGCAAGTGTCTTCTTGAACTTCAGAAAGAAACAATTCTAGATGAGGTAAGATCATCTTTGTGTTCTGAGATATGTCGTGAAACTGTCGCTCGCTATCGCGCGTACAACCTAGAGTTGCATGCTAAGGCGAAAGAGAGCGAGAGTCATGTTGAGCTTCTTCAAGCTAATGAAAAAGATTTTTTGGTCAAAATCAAGTCACTTCAGGATGATATTGAGATCATGAAGCACACAGAATCAAACTTAAAAATCCAAATTGCTGATCTTTTGAAAACTTTGACTTCTCTGAGAAACAGCTATGCTGAAGCTCGAGAAACAATTGATTTGATGAAACTTAATCCTGAAACTTTGCGTAGTGCAGTCGCTAAGGACATAATGTCGCGTCTTAGGACAGGTTAGGGTATAACACGGGAGATACTAGAGAGTGCGGCTGAGCATCCACTCAATCACAACTATCTTTGTGTCCCCGAATGGACCAAAATCAATCCTAAGAGCCGTATTAAGTTCATCGACCCCAGTTTGATTCCGTGTACTTCTGAAATCAATGCGACGGAAGAACAGCTGGCTAAATCCGAAACTGCCTCTGGTCTCCCACAAATTGATGAAACATTAAAATTTGGAGATTTTGATGCTATTTCTTTAAATTTTGTCAATACTAGTTTGTCTGAAGCATATGTGCAAAAGGCTGCTGAAACCGAGTTTCTCAATTTGTGTACTCAAAACACATCAGAGGCTCAATCATTTTTATTTAATGAAAACTATGATGTTTTTAACACAAATGAACTTGCTAAAAGAACTAAAACCACTCGAAGGCGCAAGCCAAAGAAGAAGGTTGCAAATGAGAAACTTGTGATTCAGCAGGACATCGATGGTGATGAGTTTAGTCGTGCTTTTGCCGAAATGGCCTTAAAACATGGTAAGACTATTATGCACACACAAGCTGGTCTTACAATCACCGATGGTAAGGTGATCACTGTTCCTGTTGCACAACCAAACTCTCCAACGATGCTTGCTCAAGCAACTTCTGCAACCGTGTTTGTTGAGCCAACTGATACATCTGTTAGCACTGCTCCCAATGTGGCTGGAAAATCCACTATGGTTCTATTCAAGACAAGTGATCCTAAGAAGAAGAGACCTCAAAATGAACCTATTTTGACCGGTCAATCAAGTGTTGAAGATCAGCCCACTGTGGTCGAGCTAGATGCCATAACCATTGATGCTAGTGAAACTGAGAACACCCCCAAGAAAAAGAAACAAACCAGAAGGGGGAAGAAGAAGACGGTCACTGAAACAGGAAAGGATAAATGTGTAACATCCAATGAGCCACAACCAACGGCTCCCCAAGTTGCTGAACTACCTCTTGTGGTTGACCCTAGTGGAACGGTTGAGACATTGGGTTGTACAGTTTGCGGGAATCCACACCATGATGCAAGGGTATGATGATCATCCTATGTGTCAAGACCGATTTCAAGCCAAAGATCATCATTTGATTCATCACACGAGTGCGGAAATCACGTGTGATGATCATCCTTGGTTGGATCAGCAACATTGCCTTGCCATTGTTGAAGAAATCTCTGAAACTCAAAAACACCAAGAACACACACACAAACACACGGTGCTCCTCAGGAGGTTCTCTCAAGGCTTGTTTAGGATTTCCTAAGAATTCCTATATATACCCTATGAGGAGCACAAGTTTCTATGCACTATTAATACAAGGAGAATCACACATCACATCAAGGAATCATTAAATTCATCTAACACTTATTGTCAGATCGTTAACCTCAAGAAGCTGATCGTTAAGATACACAGGTCAGATCGTTAGCCACATAGCCAGATCGTTAGCCACATAGCCAGATCGTTAGCCACATAGCCAGATCGTTAAGAACAAAGTATCTGATCGTTAAGGCTCCTTCAGACTAGCCAGGTCGTTAAGGTTTCACCAGATCGATAGAACAGTTCTTCAGGTCGTTAAGGCTAAACGACCAGGTCAGGTCGTTAAGACATGTGAGGCACATCGTTAGAGAGGCAGATCGTTACTTTGTCATTGAGGAGGCAGGTCGATTAAGATAAACAATGACAGATCGTTCAACATATTTCTCATGCAAGTCGTTAAGGCCAAGGCACCCAACTCGTTAGGACCTTTGTTAAGCAGATCGTTAAGCACAACTAGGTTTAGATCGTTAAGAGTAGTTTGGCCTGATCGTTAAGTACAACTCAAGCATGAAAATATTCTAAGTGTTGAACAACCAAACAAACATACAATCACAAGATCAACACAAATGTAAATCAAGCTGAACTAACATAAGATAATAAACAAACATTCAAAGTAAATATTCAAAGTTCAACATTAACTAAACTATTACAAACCAAAGTGTTCAAATACATAAATAGCAAAATACATGTTGGTTCTGCAGCTTTACCTATGATCTTGTTCTTGGGTTCGTGTGTTCGCGTTATCACCAACCTCCAGGTTCCAACGATTCCCCTTTTGGTGGTAATGCGAATGACCTCCATCATCATCATCTTAACTGTCCAAGAAGCTTCAATAGGAAACGCCAATATCTTCTCGCCAACCTGTTATACTTGCGGTCATAGCAGTAGATTTGGGTTTGCCACAGCATCCAAAGATCTTTTCTTGCAAATTTCTTCAGATCTGAGTAGTGCCACATTTCAAGCTTCCCGTCCGGTCCTCTACACAAATGACATATCCCGCGACTATCTATTTCCCACCTCTCTAAGTTCTTTAGACTTTCAGTTTTCATCCTTCCGGTGTTAATACATTCCCAGCTCCACCATTTGAGGAACAATAGGAAGTAATTTGCATCAACTACCTCATAGGGCTTCAGTCTGGGTGGAACAGTTTCAAGGCGACTATAACAGATCCAACGCAAGTAGTAGATGGGTAACAGCCTGAGCTCTATGGTAGAAAAGAGTCTGATTGGTTCTGCATTTTCTTGTTCAATCACTAACTTATGTGTTTGAGCACTGTAGTACCAATCCTTGATTGGGTTTTTTCTTCAGATTACCCTCAATCTTCTTAGTCTTTATGTTCCTGCCAATGTTAGAGTAGATCTGCTTGTAAGGGACTTTAGCTCGTCTCTTCTCAAACCGTTCATGTTCCTACTTCTCTTGCTCTCTGGTCTGCTTGTGATACCTGTTGAGGTATGTGGAATGCACTAAACTCTGAGCTATTACAGCAAGCTCAGCGTTTGAGTGATTGACAATGTCGAACCGTCTCAATTCTTTAAGTTCCCAGGAGAAGAGCTTCATGAGGTCTCTGATGGTTGCGAATAATTGAACGAACCCGTTTCTTCTTTTAACAATGAAAGCCCCGAACTCATGATCATACTTCCATCCCGGTATTTTTATTGCATCAGGATGCTCGGAAGTAGAAGGCATCTCCTTGAGCTTACGCGCAGTGAACTGCATCATAGCTTTAGTGTGCGGGAGCATCTCCTTCCATTCGTTTACCAATGTGGGAGCATCATTGACTCGATGGCTTTCTACCCTCTCTTGTTCCATCATATTGATTCTTCTGTTCCTGGACTCAGCGTCATCATCCATGAATTGCTTGGCCATCTTTCTTAGTCCGGGCATTTGCTTGAAAATATAGTCTTTTCTTGCAACATTCCTGACTGCTAAGAAGTCCCGAAGCTCTCGTTTGGTCATGGAGTTGACTTTATCCTGGATAGATCTAGGACTAGGAGGGCTGGGTAGTTGACAATCTGGGTCGGCCGGAGGTGCCCGATATCTAGTATG
Organism: Deinandra increscens subsp. villosa; assembly: GCA_039602395.1. NCBI lineage: Eukaryota > Viridiplantae > Streptophyta > Magnoliopsida > Asterales > Asteraceae > Deinandra > Deinandra increscens. The sequence continues at coordinate 35,446,883 of JBCNJP010000008.1, read as the reverse complement.
CATTTGATGAAGTTTTTTCGTCAAGCCATCATTGAATTGGACGTAGTCCACATCTTAATCTGTGTCAGCATACAGATTCACAATGCCTTCTTCGGGTCTCTCAGACTACAGTGAGGGTTCTCCTTTAGTAGCTTTTCCATATCCATTTCATCAGTGTACATCGCAACAATTTGGTAGGTGTTGAAAGTCATAAGATATTGGAAGGATAAGCCACGCTCTACCAGTGCTCTGACGTATCTTACAGCCTCAGAGTGGTCATCAGGGTGTACACCATCACCAGTTTCATTGGGAATCACCTGGATCAAGGGGTCAGTGAGATTTGAGTTTGGCTCCATTGGCATTGAGTCGTTTCCCAATATGGTGGTATTCAGGTGTCGGGTTTGACGAAGTATTTCTGCTTCTCTA
>JBCNJP010000008.1:35283075-35445978 GCA_039602395.1 Deinandra increscens subsp. villosa | reverse complement strand
TCGGAATGGTAAAATTACACCGTCGTGAAGAATTTTCAGAACTCCCTGATCCATGACTAGCAATCAAAGCGGTTGGAGCAGGATTTGATGAAGTATTTCCAAAAAAATTTGATTGAGCATTAATGCTTGCAGAATTTTGACCATGATACAATTCAGGATTTTGCAATTGAGCTGTTGACTTATTTGAAGTCATCATTTCCATCTCTCGAGCATGAAGCTTTCCAGTTAGATCATAAAATGATAATGTTGAGTACTCTTTATCATGAGTAATCAATAAAACATAATTCTCCCACTTTTCGGGTAATGCTTCTAGTAGCTTTTCCTTCAGTTCTTCTTCAGTCTTTTCTATATTAACTACTTTCATTTCACTTATCAGATACGAAAATTTGGATACAAGTTCTGGAATATTTTCTTTATCATAGTGTTGAAAATTTTCAAATTCTCTGTTCAGCACTTTCCGTCTACTCTTCTTGTATTGGTCACTGCCTTCGCATCTTGCAGATAATGCATCCCACAACTGTTTTGGCTTTTTGCAAGTACTAAACTTATGTAACAATTCAGTAGGCAAAGCCATCGTAAGATAACCAAAAGCTTTTTCGTCAAGCTCATACCTTTTTCTTTCAGCAGCATCAAAAATTTGAATTTGTTTAAAATCTCCATCATCAGTTGAATGCATGTAAAGCTTGCGAATTGGAATCCATAAATCGATATCATTTGTGCCAATGTAAGCAGAAAATCTTCGTTTCCAATTATGATAATCTTCCAATTTCAACAGCTTGGGAACTTTCTGGCTTGTTCCAGTTTTGTTATCGAAATTGAGCATAGCTAGCATCGTGCTTTGCATAGCCGCGAATGCTGTGAAAATCAGACATTTCGTGATAAACTTTCGGTATCAAAAAACTTCGGATGCGAAAACGAAGGTCTTAGAAGCGGATTTTGGGTAGCCAAACCGGAGGGTACTGGCCGTTAGGGCAGTAAAAGTGTAGAGCTCGTCGAGACGGTCGTTTTGGCTAGTATTGAGTTCCGTAACTCTAAACAGAACTCAAGTTACGTCAGTCTTAGTGAACGTCACTATTCTGTCGGCATACCAATAAACGGACCAAGAGAACCAGCGTACCAAAGAACTTCAGCATACCAAAGAACTTCAACGGACCACTCGACGTACCAACCAATCAGCATACCAGACCAGATCAGCGTACCAGTTGCGGACCACTATGGTACGGCGTAACCGTCAACGTACCAAGCTTGAAGATTGCCTTCCGTACCACTGATCAGCGTACCAACCTCTCGATAAAGATACTCATGCGTACCAGAAAATTTATTCAGCGTACCAACAGATTCAACCGGCGTACCAGCAGCAAACCATTGTAAAATCGATTGATTTTTCAAAATTTTGACGATTTGAGCTGTAATTTGCAACAATAGATAGCGAAAACACTCTAGGAAGGTTCGGAAATCAGTTTTAGCACCAGAAACACTCGAAATTGGGAAAATTTGATGAAAAATAAAGAAAAACCTACTTTCTCTCACTAGAAATCCGAAAATTGATCAAAACACAAAAGTAGAGCAACCTGGATTGCTCTGATACCACTTGTAGGGACACGAAATGATCTTACTAATGCATGTTTCGATCAATCTAGTGAACACGAGAATGTAAATAAGAGATTTCTTATTGAATCACACAAGATTACAAAGAACTCTCTCTAGTTTCTATCTCTAGAACACACACAGAAAGGTGTAGAATGACAGAACTGTTAAGCTAACATTCTAACACGAACTATTAATAGGTAACATATTCTGGCTAGCGTACCATCAAACGTAACATTGGTACGGGCGTACCATTGGTACGGCGGACCAGCTTGGTACGCTGCCCCCTAAGACTCACACACTAACACGCTCACTTAGATACAATACACGAGATACTTCATAGCATAGGAATATGCTCTAACAATTTGGATTAGTTTTTGCGATGGGAAAAAGAAGTCAATAAATTATTTTTCAAAAAGGTTTCAATTTAGCTTTCATATGTAAAATGACTAAAAGGGGTTAGATGGGTAAAAAAAATTAGGTGAGTATAAAGTTAAATGAGAGTATTATGGTAATTGTATGTCGGTAAGTCATAACCACTTTTAAAAAGCCATCTTTATGTGGCTTACTGAAAACAACTTATTAATCTTTTACAAAAAGTCAAAACCAAAAGTGTTTGTCTGTCTATTTTTCGAACAGTTAAAATGATTTATTGGCTTTTTAAAAAATCAATAAGTCAATAAGCAAATTTTATAAGCAATCCCAAACACCCACTTATTCACTTTCAATCCTACACCGTCTGGTCTTTTACCCATGATCAACCCTTAATTATTATTATTACCCCTAATTATTATTTTTGTGTCTTTCAGCTCTTTTTGCAAACTCAGATTTTAGCGGTAGAACCTTGACTGCAACATGTCACAAGTTTACTTTTACCCCTTGTTAATTAATATTCTGGAACTTATTCACACACAAATATTAGAGTTAATTACGATTTGCTTCCCTGTGGTTTGTCATCTTTTGCCATCAAAGTCCAAAAGTTGAAAATTTTCCATCTGACACTCTGTAGTTTGCATTTTTTGTGCGATTTAAGTCCTTTTGGCTAATGAGGTTAAAATTTTTCTGTTAAGTCAAGGGGTATTTCAATCACTTTACACATTAGGGACTTGTTATGTAAATTAATAAAATTATTTAGATATAGGGACTATTTTTGTAATATTTATAACTTAGATGCAAGGACAATTTTTATAATATTTATAACTTAGATGCAGGGACTACTTTGTTTATAACTTATTTAGATGCAGGAACCCTAACGGCTCACTTAACTCAAAGGCTCAAAGCCACCTTTTGTTCTACCGGAAACCGCCGCCGGCTACCCAATGGCCATCACCACCACCACCCCGGGCGCCGCCGCTGTCACAGCTAGAGAATGTCACCGTTGTTTTTCCTTCTACTATCGAACAATCCGGTGTGTGTGAGCTAAATGGAGCTTAATGATATGGGTTTGTTTCGATTTTTTGTGGTGGTGGTTTCAGGTGGTGATGTTGGGTGGTGGATGACGGAGGGGGCGGCTGGTTTCCGATTTGAGGTTTCTGATTCGTTCCCGTCTTTTCCGTTTCAGGGTTCCGATTCGTTCCCGTCGTCTTTTTCATCGGTGGCAGTTCCGGTGGCCTAGAACATTGTGGGGGTGAGAAGAAGGCTGTAAATATCATGTTTGGTTTTAATATATTTTTTTAAATTTTTTATAATCTTTATCAAAATTACAAAACGGTCCTTATATTTTATTAATTTACATAATTAGTCTCTTATGCAAATGCAAATTGAATGAAATACCCCTTGACTTAACAAATTTTTTTAACCCCGTTAGCCAAAAGGACTCAAATCGCACAAAAATACAAACCACAGAGTTTAAGATAGAAAATTTTCAACTTTTAGACTCGGGTGACAAATAATGACAAACCACATGAAGGCAAACCGTAATTAACTCAATATTATATTAGATCATATATGGGTCAAATATCATATTCAAATGCAAAATGTAACACAACGTCATACAAAACAAAAGTTCACAATTACCAGTTTCTTTGTAACCTATACATACATATATTCACCTTCACGTACTGCATTCGCGGCTCCTTTCCTTTCCTCTTCAGCTTCCTTCTCCCGCTCCTTCCTACTTTCATATTCATGGTCATCCGTTCGCAACTCATGCCGACAAATTGGGCAAGAATTATGCTCGTCCTGCAAAAAAAACCATAACTTTCAGTCCCCAAATTCAGTATTAAGAACCAATAAATCAACTGACATGTGAGTAGAGGTTGCAAGTTCAATCTGTTCATTTTTTAATAAATTGATTTGGCTTTGTATTTTTTCATAGACGGATCAAATGAGTCCGTAAAAGTATAGCTAATGGGAGGCCGGTCGAACAGGTAGATTCATTTATCTTAGACTACTTATGTATGGGAAATAACCATAATCACCTAAAGAATCAGTTGTGAATTTTGGAATCATAACTAATACATTAACCAGATAGAGATGGAAGGTCCAAAGAAATGGTCAAAGGAATTGTGGGTCAACCCAACTCGACCCAGTTTGTTTCGACTCGTACCAAAAATGGCAGCTTCATCCTGAACCCGCTTTGACTGGTTACCTCAGCCGCTCGACTATTGAGTAGGGGGCATAATGAGTAAAAGAGGTATAGGAACTAATTACCAGCCATGGCTTAAGGCAAGGAGGATGAAATGTATGTTTGCATGGCATCTCTTGCATATTGTCATCTACCAGCAAATTCTCTTTACAAATGGCACATTCCACATCTGGTCCTAGCTTGGCCAATATCTCATGTGTAATAGTGATTACTGGAAGCTTTGCAACCACTTCTTTGCTTGCTGGTGGTGCTCTCGGGGCTGAATTCCCCTCTGGGAACTGCATATAAACATCAAAATGCACTGTTAAAAACACCCAACATGGTTTTCCTTTACAAAAGATAACATATTAAAACTGTGATGATGATCAGTAGAGGCAGTAATTAACTTCGACCTGTTTACTTCTGATTCAGGTTATGCTTCATCTTTGATAGGTCAGATCCAAAAATTAGCTTACGAGAAGATAGTTCAAACAGGTCAAAGAAGCTTAATGTATATTTTGAATGCGAAAAAAGTTGAAACCTTCAAATTATTTAAAATTAAAGCATTATTAGTTTATAAATATACGTGATACTAGTTTTAAAAAATACCAAATACTTGAACAGATATTGTTCCGGATCAACCAGACATCTAGCGGATACCCATTTGGCCATTTTGCCCCAAACCCATGTTTACCCATTACGCAACCTGCTCATTTTGCCACCCCTACATATAATCTAAGAGTCAGATGCTTATTGCGTGGAGTAAAGTACCATTGCCACAAGTCTGTCTATCATCTCCTGTGGTAGATTGTTGGATTCGTCGGATATGCTAGGAATAAGCTCCTGAATTCTATCCATCAGATCTTGTGGTAAGTTGTTATGCCCGTCTGATGTTTCAGCTTGAGTCATGGAAGCAGCAAGGGCTGTCATCAGATTTGATTGAACCATCCATTGAGGTTGCGGCGGCTCTTGGTCCACTGTAAGGTGCCCTTCAAACAAATACCCTGCAATATATTATGACAATGGTACCAAAGGTGTGAGTCTAACCTCCAACAGCTGTAAAACAATATCTTCAATTTGGGTTATGTTATATCTCAAACATATCGACTGTAAGCTAAAAGATAATAAAAGAAAAACAGTCGAATGTGTTAAGCAAGTCGAAAGTCGCCCAAAGTGCATTCAAATACATATAACATCCTGAACCACATTACTTGTCTTACTGCAAAATTAGAGTTTTTGTAATCATATTAAAAACAATAAATTATTTCTTAAATTTTTAAGATGAAAAAAGCAAGTGTATGCAAGTCAGCAAAAACTTACAGGCTCATCTGACCCGCGGTAAAGAATTACACATATTGACCTCTTAGACCGTTACGCATATGGATCATGAGAATAAAAGGACAGACCTTGATTTCTCCTATTTTGTGCAGATTCCTCAGGCGGATTATCTATTTCATTCAACTGCTCTCGGGCCCTAGCAATGCACGTTTGTAAAAGTTTCTTTTCAGAAGATTCAGACACTAACTGTTCAGCCTCAAGAAACAGCCGTAGTCCAGCATTCCAAAATCCCGGTGATGTGTATCTGGTCTTTAATATGGTTGCAACACGAGATATGACGGTAAAGAACTGTGAAATATATAACTCAGTTTAATACACATGCAGTTCATTAGTGGATGAATGTGATCCAAATTATTCATTTATAAGGCTAATTTCCAAATGATCAGATTTTTTTTCTTCTGTATCTATCAATTATCTATCAATCAGCAAACTATTCCTAAACCCTATAATCTGTCCAGAACACACTCCGATTCAAAACCATAGCCAAGGATTGCATTCAGTTACATAGCAAAATTCTATAAATTCCCAAATAATTTGATCATCAACCCTTGTTTTCATGTTAAAAAAACAGAAACCCTAGGTGACTTCGCCTTAAAACGCCTATTATTGAGATTGCAGCATTCATCTGAGCAAATTTTAAACCGAATTCGCAATTCTTCGATGAACAATTACAAATTAGACAACCCTAAGCATCATCCCGAACAAATCTACGTAACCACTTCATAATTATCGGTCAGAAGAAATGAACAAATTACCGATTTACGAAGAGAAGGAGACGCAGAAAGGTAGAATTGATGAAGCATAGAACTGATTGACAAGACGGCCTCTTCAAATAATTGCTTCTTCCCCAGCTGCTTCTGTAGATCTTGCAATTTGTTCATCAACTCATTCTCACCTTCCATATCGAGTTTTCGTATTGAATTTGTGTAGAACAGAATTTGATAAGAATCGAATTGATTTCAATGGAATCCGAAATGTGAAGATATGTATGGGAATGTAATTTGTTTCGGAAGTTATATAACGGTGGGGTGGGTTGGGTGTCTTGGATAGGGGGAAACCTGCCTGCCAACTACATGAAGTTTGGAGTCGAGTTGTTTCCGTTTGACTTGTTCCAATGTACCGATTGGTGTAATTTTTTTTTTCTTGGTTGTAGATAGGTTTTTTTAAAAAATATGTGAGAGTAAATCTGTATAATTTAAGGTTTGGTTGTAAGTTGTTGTGAGTAGAGGAGAGAGAAAAACTTTACAAAATCTAAAATCTGTATATTTAACAAAAAGTTTGGTGATTTGCTAAAATTTGGGGATTAGAAGAGAGAGAAAATGTAATGATAAAGGTATAAAAAATATTATTTAACTATGATTGTGATTGAAAGAGAGAAAACAATAATAAAAGTATAAATTATAAGGATAATGATAGAGAAACCTGCTGTGAATGCTCTAAGGTTGGGCGGAATGAGTGCGGCGTGGGTCTTGGTGTCACCGGCAACCACCGGTAACACCACCGCCACCCCTGCGGCATCGGCAAAAAATGAGGTGAAACGGCTAGAAGTAGACGATGGTTTTGCTCATGGATCAAGGACTTTTTTACCATTTTTTTAATTAAATAAATAAAAACCACCAAAACTTTAAAATCAACCACTCCCTCATAAAATTCTTCAAAATTCTACTTCAATTCTTTTTTTTTCTTTTTCCTGCGTGGCACCCTCTTATTGGTATAAATAATTTTTCAAAAAGCTTTCTATCCTACCACTCCCCCCACCCTAATATAAGTTCTTGCAAGTCTTTGGATTTTTTTTTAATGAATTTCTGTTAAAAAAAGTTGTTTCGGTGACTATAACTCAATGGGTGATTATAATCTCTTTGCTACGAGGTAATGAAATGAATAAAGGTTATGGGTATGAAATAGATCATTAATAATGTCTATGATCCTAGGTCTTAGGTCAACTATTCATTGTCTTGTAACCAAGTCAGTGGGTTATTGGATACTTCGTTGTGGTTGTGGTTTTTACTAATGATTCAGGTGTCTAGCAATTCTGTATCCATAAGACAGTTTAGCATAAGAAAATCATTCCATAGAGTTGATGAAGTAAGATTATTCGATTCCTAGATGATGTTCTTCTCATATTTAAGTGATCTTATTAGTTACCTTAGACAATTACATTTGATAGCATTTTCACCATAATCATTTGTAATTTAAGTTCTATTATAGTTACGTTAGTTAGTTAGCTAGTTTAGGTGATAGATAGGCTAGTTAGTTTAGTTAATACCTTAGGTCGGAAATAGATTAGGTTAAGTAGGAGATACGTATCCACAGATCGACCCCTTATACTTACCCTTAGGATCATACTACATGAACGATAGGTATACTTACCTGTATGTATGTATCAACAGTATGCGTGTGTTTAAGTCCTTTAGGTCGTGTCAGGGTTATAGATATACAACTTTTTTGTGCAAAATCCCCCATTAGTTTATATACTATTCGCACGCATCCATCAGCCAAGATTATTTAGCTCTAGCATGAACTTTCTGAGTTCAACGCCTTGGTAAATGGTATGGATCACCCTATTGCCGACTTGGCTTTGAAGCGTCAGGAATTGATAAAAAAAAATCTAAACGATTAGGAGAGATTGAATGGGTTGGATTTAGCTCAAAAGGCTAATGTCAAATGGGGAACTAAGGATGAAGAAAATTTCAAGTACTTTCATGGTATTGTTAATAAGAAGCAACACATTCTTTGATTTCGGGGATTAAAACTAATGGTTTTGGGTTGATGAGCCGAACGAGGTAAATACTGGTTTTTTTTGGAGTTTTTTGGAGTTTTGGGTGTAACTCTTCAATTACCACGCTCATTCCAAAGACTCGGGATCCGATATTGTTTAATGACTTTCATCTTATTAGTCTTATAGGCATCTAATATAAAATAATTTTTAAGATCTCGGGGAATAGATTGGCAAATGCGATTGACTTTTTGATAAGCCCAGAGCAGTATGTGTTTATTAAAGGGCGATAGAATCTAGATGGGCCCTTAATGTGAATGAGGTGATTGATTGGTATTCGGAAAAAAAAATTGATGTTGTTTAAAATTAATTTTGCTAAAGCCTATGATTCGCCGTGTTAGGATTACTTGTTTGATATTATGCATTACATGGGGTATAGTCCTGTATGGATTGGATGGATTCGTGCTTGCTTAACTTCTTCTAGGCCTTCGATTTTGGTAAATGGTAGCCCTAGTCAGAGTTCTTTGGAAATAGGTCTTAGGAGGGTGATCCTATGGCTCCTTTTTATTCATTATCAATACAGAGGGTTTGCATGTGGCTATCTCTGAGGTTCATTTTGCTGGTTTGTTTCGTGGCATTAGGATTGGGGAGTTGGTCATCTCTCATTTGTTTTATGCAGACGATGTGATTATTATTGGTGATTGGTGTGAGGAGAATATGTTAAACATTGTTAACACTTTTCACTGTTTTTTCCTTGCTTTAGAATTGAAGATCAACCTTCATAAATATTCGATTTTGGGAGTTGGTATTTCTAACATGGAAGTGAAATGCATGGCTAGATTAATGGGTTGCCAAGATGAAGGTTCTCCGTTTCAGTATTTGGGAATTCCTATCTGGGGGAAGATGACTCATATCTCTAGTTCGGACATTCTCATGAACATATGCAAAAAAATGTTTGTTTCTTGGAACTGTAAATTACTTCCAATGAGAGGAAAATCCACGTTGGTTACATCTATTTTCGGGTCATTGGGGTCTTATTGGTTTCTTTTTTCCAGGTTCTTGTGAAAGTTAAAAGTTCCTTGGAGGCCTTGTGGGGAAATTTTTTTAGGGGGGGGGGGGGGAACGTCGGTTACTTCTATTATAGGATCATTAGGGTCTTATTGGTTTTCTTTGTTCTGGGTACCAGTGAAAGTTAAAGTTCCTTGGAGCCCTTGCGATCTAATTTTTTTTAGTGTAGCGACAAGTCCACACATAAGATGGCTTTGATTAGTTGAAAGCTTGCTCTTTATGATAAAGCTTGCTCTTCATGCTACGAATCTAGCTTTTCTATATAAGTGGTGTTGGAGGTTTATAAATAATAAAGATGCAATGTGGGTTAAAATGGTTAAACATATTCACGGTGACGATTTGGTTCTTGGTGCTGCGAATGGGGAGGAGGCATTTGGCATGGTATTTGTAAGTCTGTTCTCGAGTTGCGTGTTAAAGACATCATCTCACTTCATTCAATTCGGAAAAAAATTAGTAACGGGTCAGGTACGTCTTTCTGGAAGGATAATTGGTTCGAGGACATCCCTATTTCTATTCGTTTTAATAGACCGCTTCGGTTAAGGTTGAGCAAAAAAGTTGTTGGGGGGAAAATGCCTACCGTATGCTTGTTTCTTGTTACTTCGCGGAGAATGTTTGGAACATGATTTCTTCGTGGTGCAATATTTCGCCCATATATGCTTCCTCTTTGGAAGATTTAACCAAGTTGGTGGACTCCGTGCAGCTAGATAATAGGAAGAAGGCTCTTTATGCTATTATGTTTACATCTTGTTGGGCTAAATGAAAAGAAAGAAATGAAGTGGTGTTTGCTAACAAAATCCCCTCTTTTTTTTTGTCTTTAGGAGATTAAATGTTTAAGTTTCGTGTATGTTAAAAGTATGTGTAATGGGGGGGGGGGGGGGGGGATTGAAGTGAAAGTATTGGAGTAAATTCATTATGTAATTCTCTTTGTTTCTTGTTGTTGGCCCCTTCTAGTTTCTCTCTAATTGAGGTGGTGAAATGATATTGCTGTTTATATGTATATATATAGTGAAAAGTTCATTGTAGACATCTCAATAAGTGTAGACAGGTATACACCCTTTTTCACCATTAGATCTCTTGATCTAATGGTTATGATTAATCTTTTTTCTTTTTTTTTTCTCTTTTTCTCATTGTTCAGAAAATTTCACATGTGAAAACATATGTCAAATAAAGTAATTTCACATGTGAAATAGGGTGTCTACCTGTCTACACTTATGGAGGTGTCTACAATGAACCTCACCCTATATATATATATATATATATATATATATATATATATATATATATATATATAGGGTTAGGTTCAAATGAGAACTTTTTATTTTGAGAACTTTTGAGAACTAAATCTCAACCACAAATTTCAGGGGGGGGGACCACTACAATTCATGGGAGGGGGATACATGTAATAAACATGTGGCTCAAATTAGTTCTTTTTAGTTCTCAAACCAAATTGGTTCTCAAATGATCATCTCCCTATATATATATATATATATATATATATATATATATATATATATATATATATATACAGGGAGAAGATCACTTGAAAACCAATTGGTTTTGAGAACTTTTGAGAACCATTCTAAGCCACTAGTTTATATATATGGAACCCCCCCCCCCTCCCCCACAAATGAATTATAGTGGCCCTCACCTGAAATTAGTAGTTGAGTGTTTTTTTAGAACGGTAGAATTTTATAAAAAAACGGGCTAAGGAAGCCAAAAAGAACAAATTACATCAACAAGAGTGGATTAGTAAGCCACTCGGTCCACGATAATCTACATTTCCTATTCCTATTAGAAAACCAGAAATAAGAAAATAATACAATGTTATCGAACAGACTGTCGTTCCTAATACTTGAAGAATTAAAAATGAGGTCGTTTCTGAATCTCCAAATAACCCACCAAGTTGAAAAACAAACCACCTCAATTAAGATCTTCTTCTCCTTATTGAGACTCGAAGCATCTAGAAGAGCAAGCAAGTTCTTCGGAGACAAAGGTGCTATACACCCAACTTGTAGCCATTGAGCAATCAAGCCCCAAATCTTTTCGGCAACTTCACACGAGGCAAAAATATGGGCGGTTGACTCAACATGCAAATGGCAAATCGGGCACAGAATATGAGAAATAGTTCTCAAAAGTTCTCAAAATAAAAACTTCTCATTTGAACCTAACCCTGTATATATATATATATATATATATATATATATATATATATATAGAGAGAGAGAGAGAGAGGTATATAGAGGAAGGATAAAATGAAAACCTCTCTGAGTTTGGAAAACCGTGAAAACCAAGCTAAAAAATTCGTTTTTTGTTCCGATTTTTTTATGGTGATTCTCTAAGTTAAAAAGACTCCCTTTATGCAAAAAAGAAAAAAAAAGCCTAGTAATTTTTAAAAAAATATATATATTATAACTGATGTTACATATGTAACAGTACCGTGTTACATATGTAACATCAATTATAAAAAAAATTTAAAAAAAAATTTACTAGGCATTTTTTTTTACTTTTTTGCATAAAGGGAGTCTTTTTAACTTAGAGAATCACCATAAAAAAATCGGAACAAAAAACGAATTTTTTAGCTTGGTTTTCACGGTTTTCCAAACTCGGAGTGGTTACGTATGAAGAAAACAAATGAAGATGATCCTACATTCTCTCTCCTCTCTCATAAATTACACGTTTTTAAAAGAATTCAATCATCTTCATTTGTTTTCTTCATCTTCATCATTTTTAGAATAAATTCAAGTAATCGTAACAGACATATGTAAATTTGCTTACATGTATGTAAGCACATCTCTAACCGCATTATGTATATGTAATTACATAGGTAAAAACCAATTATACAGTTTACAAAACAACATATATAAACAAAGTTACATACATGTAATCAATATTAAATCATAAATAAGAAGCTATAAATACTAATATAAATTATAATCTGTACATAAAAGATAAGATTACATAAATGTAATCATGTTTGCAAAATTATAAATTATTATTGTTAACGAAAACTTATGATTACATATATGTAAGATAATTTGTAACCCGATGATAAACTTTAATGAGTGGTTATGTTTACGTAAACCTGATGATAAACTTGATACATGATTACATATGCGGTACAACGAGATAATAAAAGAAGTAACCTAATGACAAATCAGATTATAAACCATATTATAAGTGGTTACGTATATGTAACCTTAGATAGACTCATTTGTTATGTTGCTCTTCGCAGATAATAATTGATAACATATACGTAAGATTATAAGTGGTTACGTAAAAACCAATTATATAGTTTACAAAACAGCATATATTAACAAAGTTCAATACATGTAATTATATATTTAATCATAACTAAGAAGCTATAAATACTAATCTCTACATAAAAGATAAGAATACATATATGTAAGCATGTTTGCAAAGGTATAAATTCTTATTTTTAACGAAAACTTATGATTACATATATGTAAGATGAAGTGTAACTTGATGATAAACTCTAATGAGTGTTTATGTTTACATAAACATGATGATAAACTTGATACATGATTACATATATGGTACAACGAGATAGTAATAGAAGTAACCTGATGAAAATCAGATTATAAACCTTATTATAAGTGGTTACGTATATTAACCTTATATAGACTCAATTGTTGTGTTGCTCTTGGCGGATAATAACTGATAACATATAACTTCAATGAGTAGATACATATATGTAACCTTAAGATAAACAAGTAATACATGAATAATACATAAGATAGAGCAGGAAAGAGAGGAGAGATAGATGAGACAAATTAGGAAACTGTTTTATATTAAATAGTTAATTTATTAATTAATTAGAGTAGTGGTCAAATTACATTACTAACCTTTTCTATTTTAATAAATATAAAAAGTAAGAAATGTTATGATTGGTTGAAATTAGTTTTCTTGGTTTTCTAGATTTAGTTTGGTTTTCTCTTGAACCACATCCTATATATATATATATATATATTATATATATATATATATATATATATATATATATACTAGGCGTGTACCCGCGCGTTGCGGCGGCGACGGTGTATAGCGTGTTATTCATCTTATGTTCGTGTGTTTTGCGGCGGTGACAATTTACAACACGATATTTGTTTCTATAAGCACAATGTGGCGCGATAACAATTAAACAATGCGGTACTTATTTTCTGTTAGTTTATTAATCTCATCGTGATATATTGTATTGTCTGTCTGTTTTGTCATTCACAAAATCCGTGTAACCTGTCTATGTCATGAGCCTTGCAGATTTCAGTTATCGTCACAAGCATGTCGACTTCATTTTTTTTTGATTTTTTTTGTTTTTTCTTTTTTAAAAAACAGTTCAACCAATCGACATCATCAATGCTCTATTTATCTCAACTTTAGGGAATAATGATAGATCGTTCATACTTTGAATCTAATTTTAGAATCTTTAGTATTGTTGGGAAGTGGTTGATGAGATCAATGGCTATTGTCAAATCCGATTCACCTACTTGCAAGATGGATGTTAGATAATATTTGTGGTTAATCCCAAAATCCCCCTTAATAAAAATGATAGCAAATTTATATGAGCATAAGCTCTTTATAAGCAAATAAAATTATGTTAATAGGAATTAATAAACCATAGGAAAAAGGCATATTGATAATTTGGAGGTTATTTGTGTTCATAATAAAAGTTTAGTACTCAATAAAAGTCAGATCTTTCACAAAATTTCACATACCATTATAATTTTAGAACATGAGTTATGTTCATTGCGGTTTCCATCTTATCACCTGTAATAACATACTTATAAGCCGGGCATGTGCTAGTTTATGAATACAATTGAAGCACATATAAAAGAAACCGTCAACAAAAAGTGGAAAAGAAAAGAAAATGAACTAACATTGTTTTACACAACATTTGATACCTTACAACAAAATATATCACCTCACTTTGTTTTATACAACCTTTGATAACTTACAACAAAAGATCATCACAGGCTGTGAAGCATAAGACACAACTCGATAGGCTGCTATGTCAGGGCCAACAACATCTTTTAAGCATAACACGGGGACCGAACCGCCATTGTTGAACGCAAATACTTTTCTTTCGTAAGACCCTTTGAGGCTACATCCCTTTCTTTCACACGAAAGAGGAAAACCGATCATGTGGAAAATTATAAAGATGATAAGCAAGCACCTAACATTGTACAAAGCATCACCTTAAGGAAGCCAAGGATCCAAATATCATACATTGATGTCATTAGTAACAATGTAACATACTCGACATAGTTTCACGTTTGGTCAAAATAACATCCTATCTTCTCTTGTTCAATGTTGAAAGGTTCAAGCTAAATTCCATCATCTTCAAGTTGCTTATTATCCTGCAAAAATTAACCCCGTATCGTTCATTTTCTTTGTTACATTAATTTCTGTAGGTACAAATTCCACTTAAAAAAACAGAGGCAATGCATTATATTAAAAAGTGTGATTTGAAGCATTTTAGCTTCTATAATTTGATCAAGGTTATATTCTTTCAGTGAGAATCATAAAAGTGGAGTGAAGTTCATTAAAAAAAAAGGTTATACTTTCAATGTTCTCAAAAACTTAAGCACTCCTAGAAAGTTGAGTAGCCTCATTAAGGTACCTTGCTATATAATATATCAAAATACATGAAGATCAAAATTGACACCCAAAAAAAATTGGTTGATAACCCAGCCATTTTACCACTTCTGGGTAAACCAGCTGCAGCTACAGGAGCTACAAGAGCACCAGCAACTGGTACATGAGACGTCTCAGCGACCCATTGGGCATCATGAATCTGGGATGACCATTGACTAATTTCTAAATTTGATTTCCAATATATTTCTACAATTGAGAAAGAACAGAGTTACCATTATTACTTCTTAGCAGGGTATGATATCACCATCTTCTCCATTGCTAACCAATACTTAGCTCGAACAAGCTTTTTTGTCAAATTTTAGCCACCTGCTTACAGAAATAGGTTGTATATCCACCATAATCAGAAACAGGCTAATATCAGCAATAAACATCACTGCATTCAACTGCAAACAAGAAAGACATAAAACCAACCGGTTATAGACTCGCCAAGCTACTTTCAAGTTTCGACTCATCTGCTATATTAGCCTATTTCCTTATTATAAATAAAAGTAACCTAAATTGAGTAATTGACCCATTCATAATATGACTCAAATTCCACTTTCATGTTGAACTTTGCTGTAACAGTTCTGTCTTTTTAGGAATCAGAAAAAGGAGCACATTGCTAAAATATTTGAGCACAAAGTGTTCAAATAATCCAACATTACCATAGAACGACTGAATGACATTCTTACAAAATGTGGAGACACCCCCTAACACCTTCCAGAGGAAGAAAAAAGTTGGTAAGCTTTTAATAAAATAACTATATCTTGCTTGTATGGGATATGACATTATTTATTTATTTGTACCCTTTCCTATTGAACTAAATTAGACTTATATATGCAAAAAAAAGAAAAAAAAAACACTGAACCAGAAAGCTTAAATAGGCAATGCGGTTCGGTTTCAGTTGCACACTTTAAGAGAAATGGGATTAACTGAACTACTTATACTTGTATGCTTGTTTTAAGTATTAAAACAACATATCATTCATGGACTTGTATGCATACTTGTATGCTTATATATATTAAAACAACATATTATCCACGATATATTACCTTACAAGCAATAAGAAATAAGTAATAGGATAAAGTAAGCCTTCTTTACTTCATGATCTTTTTTGCTTCTGCTTGTTTGATGAATCTAGCAAAAAAAGTAAATTCCCTGGGCCCTCACAGGTACAAATGGCATCAACAGCAAAATGAAACAAAAATACAAGTCAGTATAAACAATTAACACAAAAACATTTAGAGGCTTGTGTGTGTCTCAATAGAGAAGAAGAGGGCCACGAAAAAAATTCAAATTGAAGTTTATAATCCCATTTAGCTGAGAATTAATCATTTTTAAAGCTTTTAACTTTTCATTAGCAATTGCACTTACAGAAGAAGTAACTTCTTTTACATCAGCAACTTTTAAGAAAGTCATAGATAATGTCATTAGTTGCTTCTTAGCAAATACAAAGTGGATAGCAAGCTTATTATTTGTGTATCTCACCAACCATCTAAACAAACCAAGATTATAGTAAAAAAATACTCATTATTCACCTCATTGGAAAGAATCAATTGTAATAATACAACTTTTTATTCAACTTTAAACCAACTGTTATAACGTAAGTAAAAGAAAAAAAATGTTTGTTCAATTACCTAATCCGCAAGACCCACCCATTTTCATTCCTGTACACAAATAAATGGATACGCAGCTGATTTCATGGACCATCACAAAATGAAATTGGTTATAGCTTTGCATATGATACTAAATTGTATTCTTAATTGATTATATAATATAGAAAACAGTCATACTGTGATTAAATAGAAACAAATTACTAACTACCATGCTGAGAAAACAATGAAAAAGAGGTAAAAGATTGAAAAACGCAAGTAAGATTAACTAATCAATCAGTAATAATAACCCTACACTAAAGAACATGTAAAGAAAGTATAGTTTAACCCAATCCTCCATCTTCTTTGGCTTTGTTGACTCTTGTACAAAACTGTTGTTTATATTGATGAGTCTGAGATGACTCAATCCTGCTTAACAAGTAAAAAAAGATATAAGCAACTTAACATAAACAATATTAGATTTTCATTAATATAGCTATCATCAAGTATGGCCTTCGATAACATATGACTCAATTCTTCCATGCATATATAGTTTCTCATACAGCTTGTAGAGACAAAATATTTATCTCATAACCCACATACAAATATAAGTATATAACAAGTATCATATCATGTTGCATAAACAATCAACAAATTATAAGATTAGGGTTATACCTTCTTTTTATTCCATATGTGATGCCTGATTTCTGTGTATGAGATTTAAAATTTAATAATTTGGACACATTATAGGAACAATGATCTTAACACTTGACAATTTCCTCTTAATGAGCCAATAGCACAGAAACATATATACACATAAGAAAAGAATACCTTAAGATGATTCGGTGACTGTGGCGTTGCAATGAAGGCGATAATAGGTTTATGGAGAGATTCTTAAGGCTGCGTAGAATAGAAGGCTTAGGGTTTTACTGATTGAGTTGAGTATACATACCTTTACATAAACGTTTTTGTGAAGATTTTGATCAGATTATGGATCTCATACCCGCTTCAAGTACTCGATATGAAGAATTGATGAAATCAAACACAAAATTAAGAACGACTATGAACCACAAAACCAAACATGATATACAAATTTTCAAATGAAACAAACTATTATGAAATACAAATTAATAGTTCTTAACGAACGATTTCACGGACTGGGACCAGACCTGGTTTGTGTCTTCAAGCAAATCTGAGTATTTGGGGAGCGAGTGTTTGGGGACCTGAGTGTTTCACGAACGATTTCATGAATGATTTCACGGACTGGGATCAAATTTGGGGAGAGAGTGTTTGAGAAGCGAAATGGACCAGATCTGGTTTGAATTTTGAAATTTTCCTTCTGGTCGCCAATTTATGATTTGTAAGATTCATCATCAAATTGATGGTTTCTTGATAAAGCAGATGAAAAGCAAGTGGAGAAAGCTCTGAAAGGGGAGATTCTCTGATTCTCTGCAAATTTGAAGATGAAAAACGCAATTCATGATATAGTTTGTTGTATCGATGTGCAGTATTAGGGTAAAAATGGTGAAAGTTAATGCGTGAAGGAGTCCCAATGGAGTGAGTCTTTCCAATTTCAGGTCTGTTGAGACTGCAAGAAAGAAAGATGTTTGAAAGGCTTGCAATGTTTGAAAGAGTGGTGTTGAAGGTTTCCGATAGAATGGTTGCAATATGGCTTGTACACCATGCTCAATAATTTGTAAAACTCTTAAAAATTCAACATTTCATTTTTCTCTCTCTCCAATATATATATTATAGTATTATAGATTATAGATATAGATATATATGGTTAGGTTCAAATGAGAACTTTTTTTTAAGAACTTTTGAGAACCATTCTAAGCCACTAATTTTCAGGGGGGAAGCATTCAAATTCATTGGGGGGGGGGGGGGGGGATTTCCTTATATATAACTTGTGGCTCAGAATGGTTCTCAAAAGTTCTCAAACCCAATTGGTTCTCAAATGATCATCTCCCTAGATATATATGTATATACTAGCCGGATACCTGCGCGTTGAGGTGGCAATAGTTTATAGGGTATTATTTGTTTTTTTGTTTACGCGGTGCGACGATCTATAATGCGATATCTGTTTCTGTTAGTGCGATGTGGTGCGACAACACATCACAATGCGGTACCCCTTTCTTGTGTGCGATGCGACGGCTGTGACACTTTACAACGCGGTACTCGTTTTTCTATCTGCACGATGCAGCGTCGACAATAATGTACAACACAATACTCGTTTTGTATCCGTGCGAGGACGAATCACAACCATACCATTTCATATATATTTCATTCGCAAATTTTTAATTCAAATAAATATATTATTATATTATACAATGGAATTTCATACATTAATAGTATACTTTTGGTTTTTTTAACTTTGGTTACATGACTTTGGTGTTTTGACGCTTTCTACTCCTAAACTTTTACGATTTGTTTTTTTTAATAAAATAGTAACTTTTAGTTTTCATAGTTTGGCCACATATGTTTCATACTCTTACGTTTTGTACCGTTTAACTTTTAAAGTTTTTTTTTTAGTTTTAAGTTTTGTTGTCTTCTATTTTGGCCACAAAACTTTTAACTTTTCTACTTTCATTTTTAGTATATTTTTATAGTTTTATACTTTCACTACAAGACTTTTAAACATTTACGTTTTATACCCCTTAACTTTTTACCCTCTAACTTTTAATTTTTTTTTTGTTTTAAGTTTTGTTGTCTTCTACTTTGGCCACAAAACTTTTAACTTTCATACTTTCGTTTTTAGTATATTTTTTTATAGTTTTATACTTTCACCACAAGACTTTTAGACTTTTATGTTTTATACCACTTAACTTTTTTTACTTCCGTTCAGTATACGAATTCAACTCCGCAGCAACGCGCAGGGGAATAAACATCTCATTACAGTTAAAATGAAACCCATTATAATCCAAAAAACTGAAAAACATGTCTCTAAGATATTGAGAAATTTGGATCAGTTGTGTTTTTAAATCAAATGAATATATCACAATTCAAATGAAGCCCACTATAATCGGGAAAAAAACTAAAAAAACATATCTCTAAGATATTAAGAAATTTGGATTAGCTTTTTTTTAATCAAATGAATATATTACAGTTAAAAATCCCACTACTACATGTGCTTTGCCGCAGGGAATTGAAAGCCGAAACACGTAAGTGACATACACAACACATTAATTTATTCACCTTGATGATTTGTGGTAGTATAATGTAACATAAATTTATAGTAGTAATGAGAAAGAACACATTTAATGGAGTTCTGTGAGAGATGGAGAAATAGATAAAGTGGTCATCAAATTCTTAATCACAAACTTGTATTTCACTTCAGCTTTCTTCATGAAGATGTGCATAGCCCAAATTAAATGTTATAAATTAGAACACATCAATTTGTAGGGCTACAATTTGGATTGGTTCTCGAATTCATTCCTTTTTACTTATGAAATGAGGGATACCCCGAACAACATCAACGAAACATAAATAGTAGAAGCAAACGCACAACCATCTTACAAAACCATAAACACATACTTTTTAATCTGTGAATTTCACCGATAAATCATCATAGACTCTAAAGATGGGTACACAATATATAGACTCTAAAGATGGGTACACAATATATCTATAGGTTAAGCATTTATTTTTAATACATGAACTTTGGAGCCCATCGTGTTGACACAAACACGATCAAATATTGTACCATTGCATCTTCTCTCTATTAACAAACAGTTAGCTTTTATGAGCTTCAAGGAATAATAGAAAGCCTCCTACATGTGTTTATAAAACAAGGAAAGATCAAATTTCAACCCCATATTTTCTATTACACACAATATTAAGAAATGCGTCTAAAATGTACTTTAATCTAGCATTTGATCACATATGAACCTTTATTGGTAATATCCCTGACCGACTCAACTATCTTGAAACCGCTCTTTTTAATAACTCGACTATCTCAAGTTAACAATAAATACATTGTTTATAGTTATAAACCAACAATGCATCAAATGGTTTCTATCTTACCTATACTCTATAACACATTCTAAATTTGATGTGCAGAAAATTACCACTTCACTATACAACACATTTGAAATTTTACACAACCCCATTCACAACTGCAGAAGCTATATGAATCTCCTTATAGCCTTCTAATTCATCTTGAAATGCTTGTTGAACTTCTTCCCAACTTGATCCAACTATTCTACCAATGCTCTTTTGGGAAAACATTATCTGCTTTCAACTATTCTTGAAACGCATAAGTAGGAATTTCCACATGTAAAACCAGATTTGCATAGGAACCCTAGAAAAAACCAAACAAATTTTGAACCTTTTATCAATCATTTAATCCTGGTAACTGCCAATTGAGTTCCCAAACTATAATAGGGATTTCAGATTAAGAACCGGAATACTGAAAATCAGATCGTAAAGCCTCTTACATACCCTTTTAGAACGGGTCGATTTGGCCATTTGGGTTATGGTTTTATGCCTAACGGGTCAAATAAATTATTTAGCTAACATTTGGTTGCTAAAATCAGCTTATCAACTTGGACTTGTTATGTGCAAGTCCAAACTGCATTGCTCTTATCTAGGTCGCTTTTTAGTGGTGTATTTTGATATGCATGTAGTCATATTTGTCTAAAAAGAAAGGTACCCAGACACATACCGTAATATTTAGAGGAATAAAATAAATACACATACATGCAGCTCTGGCTTAGCGAAGACTTGGATTTGGGATTTTGAAAGTGGTTATCTGATTATTGGGACTTTAAACTAGATAAAAGTAGGTTTATAAATTACCTTTGTAGAATAACAAGTCCCTACTTTCTTCTTCTCAGCATTAAACCTTACACCATTTGTAGTCATGGATTTGCAACCACAACACCAGATATTGCTATTGGTTGCAGTCATGGAATTGCAACCACAACACCAGATATTGCTATTGTATTCCGTATATAGATCATATTATATTATAATCATATTTCCCAGTTTTAAACAATATATATGGCATCATAACATCCCTATTGCTGAAACCACCAACCTGTCTAGGCGTCTACACGCCTTGAGGCAAATACATAACGACTCAAACCGACAGTTCATCAGCCTCCAGCTCCAACATCATGACCCTCGTTGCAAATTTAAAGACATTATCTGTGCTTCCTATCTTGGTCGGAGGGATCATCATAAAACAGTGGCTGTATCCAAGGGGTCAACCTCATGTTTTCCATTAGAACCTGAACCAGAATCAAGGCAACAGAAAAACTGCAATTAGTTCATGTTTCAAATATTCTTTACTTTGTAACACCTTAAATTAGACATTGAACAAATTAAACCCCCAAATTTGTTGGATCAGGCCCTCTACAAATGTGAATTTCTGTGTCGCAAGCTCTCAAAGTCGACGTTAATATAAATGAAAAATGTTGCAGAATATCAAATATGTTGAAAGAAAGTTGTGAAGGAAAACTGCAATCTTATTAAACAAATGAAGGCTATATATAGCCATGCTATCTACGTGGACTCTTTAGCCACCATGAACCCACTAAAGCCTAGGGAACCGGTACATAGTTTAGACTCTTTCTTTACCCACGTGATTCCAACGTCTACTTCACCAACAAACCCGGTCAACCTCTACGACTTACAACTTTATTTAATTGTAACATAAAACAACCTAACTACTAATTAAAAAAACTAACTTGACCTAATGAAGTAAGTCAAGATTAACTCAACAAAATTAACATAATGAATTTCATGAAAAAAATAATCCATAAAATAAAACTAACTGTTTGAACTCTGTAAGCTTACCAGCAAGCACATGAAAAATAAACCATCAGGTAATGGAAATGACTATCTAAAATCTGATGAACATATCTATAACTTTTTCCAGATCCACCAGTGCTTTGCATCTGTGGAATCATTCGAAGTAGTTGTTTAAGCAATTGTTCTATACTGGATCAAAGATTACCCTCTTTAGAATCATCAACTTTTGTAGACACAAGTTTATAAAGAAAGATTTTATTTACATATGCTTACTCTGAGCAACCATATGATCAAAATAATTATAAACTGATGAGTCCTAACCCCTTTCGATCTCCGGGTGATATTTATAAATAACCTCCCTGATGTAATGATTTAAGGATTAAATTTAATAATAAATACCATACCAATCTTTTCTGCATCACTTACTGTGTTCCACTTCCTAATCCACAAGGAAGATCAAGTTTACCATAAACGCCACCTCTGTACCCAGCCTTTCGTGATACAAATCACTACCATCTCCACCCATGGAACATAAAGCATCTTCTTCGTCTATGTTCCAAATGATTGTGATATAACATGATTAAGTGATTACAGCATAGAAAAGTCAAGTTCCATAATTGCCACTTAGTACACTTTTCTACTTGAGTAAAAGGGAATGCAACATATCAAATGGTTTTAGTTCATAAGTCAAAAATCAGTAATGAAACACACCTTTAGTTGGACTTGTAGAACATTTTGCAGCACCTTTGATGTATCAACTTCTCTCAATTTTTAAAGTCTATAATAGCCAAAATTTTAAGTAATGGGCAAGAATTGCCAGGTTTACATCAAATAGGTGTAACTTTTGTAATAGTGCAGTAAACATAAGAATCAACAACAGCCACAAAAGATGAAAAAATACAAAATAAATCTCCAACAACTTTAAAAGGGTGGGAAAGAATCATACGCCGAATCCACTTGACAAAGGCAATCACTGCAAGTAAACCATACGGTGTCAATGTGATAATTAAACCAGTAAAAGTACCCACATAATAAACAAACCGAAACAGATTTTTATATAAAGGTTTTATAATCCAGTATGCACCTACCTGATATTTTTAATACCAATACCCTACACTAAAACCACTTATCAAAATCAGTGAACCCAAAATAAAAAGTAAAACTCAAACATATGAAAATCAGAATCAAATTCATAAAAAAACCCAATTATGAAGATCAAAACAGAACCAAAAGTTTAATATGACTGTGGTATACACTCAATTAGAATAGAATTCAGCATTGGAGTATGGTCAAACACCTAAAATCCTATCAGACCTTAATGAAGATCAGACACAAACTAAATATGATTTGCCATATACACAAACAAAATTGGATAGTATGTGATATGCACCAGAATTACTAAATATTGAGGCTTAAACACAAACAAATATGATTTGCCATATACACATTTAACAAAATTTCATTTACCTGAGTCCTGGGTATAATGATGAGTGAAATATAGAAAAAAGATATTGTATTCTTACTCACCAAATGCTTGAAGTTAATAATGTATAATGATGAGTGAATGACTTTTGAATTTTCTTAAATTAATCTAACGCGTCTTTTTGGACAGCTTAAAATTACCCTAAACCCATAATCTGCCTTACAAAAGATCAAGATTATTACCTAATTTAACGTCACATTCACAACACATCTGTTACTGCCAAAGACCACCGTAAAAGATAACAGAAGATGATGTTACAACCACATATTTTGGCTATAGTGAGACTGATTCAGATTGTTGGTTATTTAGGGATCAAATGTCTGACTTGTTGAACTGCTAAACTCACATTCCCATGCTCATGTCTTTCATTTTCAATAATCTAACAACAACCCCAAATTTAGCACTTCAGTAGTTTAGCGGGTCACATTAACTATTCAGTTCCAATCCAAACAAAGAACATCAAGTGCAAAAATTTACCACTTTATCTAATCACATTACCTCGAGAACATCAAGTGATTCCGTGCTTCTCGGCTACCTATAGCATCAGCAACAAAAAATATAATTCCTACAATAATGACACCCAAATTGTAAATGGCCTAATGATAAATCTAAGGAATTATATAAGAATCAGAAAAACAAATAATCGATTTAGTGTGCAGGTCGAATGTTTTAAAGGCAGCAAGGAACCCATTGGGCTTCACCTCGAAATCTAACCTCTTTTATCTCGTTTTCTCAAAAGCCTCAACTTCTTATAGGCCTAATTCATGAGAAAAAAAACCTCAAGTACAGTTACATGAACAATAAAACTCTAATTGTTTGAAACAAAAATAAATAAAACTAACTTAACCTGAAATTTTAGCTGGGTGGAGAAGTATGGAGACCAAAAATCAACACTAAGCTTCAACACAAGTCACACTCAAATGTTTCTCGTAAAACAATAAAAAAAAACCAAGTTCTTTTTAATTTGTACTTAACCCGTAATGAACAAAATCAATCCCGATATTAACAGATATGTACCTAAGTCGCTTGCACCATCATCGAATACCGCTTTCCGGCAGCCGGAGTTCATCTCTATTGCCACAACCATCGTCGAGCACCATAAAAACACCCTAAACCTTTAGATCTGAACAAATACAAGTCAAGCAAGAGTACATCTAACGTTTACAGAAGTGATTTCGTGAACAAAAAGAAGGAATATGCAAGAGCTTACAAGAAATGGATGAAAAGGAAGTTCAGATGACGTCTCTCCCGACATCACCGAAAGTATTTCGGTAATTTGTAATAACCATTGCGATTACAAGTATCTGGGGGAAAACCCTAAATCTGTATGTGAACATAAATTGGGCAAAAGAAAAAAAAAATTAAATAGAAATACCTGGGGAATACACCTGCGACAAGCAAAGAATCCAAAGAATCTAAAACCAAGAGATGAACGAAGAACTCTCTTTAAATTGATGCCACCAGCAATACTCCTACAACAAACAAGAAAAATCCAAAACCAAGAGATGAATGGAGAAACGAAAGAGTCTCGTGAATATGAGAGAGAGAGAGGGGTACCAATTTCTTGCAAGCGTGTAGAAGAGGGGAAGCGATTTGAATTTCAATTGACCGCCCAAAATAAAGCAGAGGTAAACTATGTCCTGCAACCAGAAAAAGAAAAGCAGAAGTTGTCCTTCTAGTTTCATTTCTGAGTTTCGGTTCATATGGAACTGAAGATGGTTGATGTGGAACCGGTTATGCTTTATTTCCTTGTACATGATGCTTGATGGTTTGTACCTCTTAAAATTTTAAGAGTTTGAAAAGAAATGCATTATAAGATAGTAAAGATTAAAGTAAAATAGATATGTCAAATAATATATATATATATAAATAATTAAATAACTATTACAAATTACATCATTATCAGTATCCCGCTATACAACTTTTTCACCATCATATCATATCTTACGTGACATTCTACGTGATAACTTTTTTTCTATTATACTATCAAACCATCCCGCTAAAAAAAACTTATGTAGTGTTTGATATGTGGGAATGGATGGTAGAATAGAATGGGCCATTACATCATAATTAAAAAATGACATGTTTGGCAGCACATTGGTATATAATGGATCATTACATGAGAAATGTGATTCCTTCAATTTCTAAAGATTTTCATTCGTTAGGGGAGCGATGTTTTTTTAATTCTTTCAAGTAATAGAATGGAAACTTTTATTCATTTCTAAAATTTTGTGAAAATACAAAAAGATAAAGTTTAAGAATAAAAAGTAAAATATAAACAAAAATGTAAAAATAAAAAAATTAGATAAAAGTATAAATAAAAATGAAAAAATAATAATATAAAAAAAATAAAACTAAATAATAAATAAAATAAAAAACAATAGAAAATAAAAATATAAAAACACAAAAAAGTATATATTTAATAAAAAATAAACTAATAAAAATTTTAAAAATTATAATAAAAAATATAAATGTATAAGAGTTATATTAATTTGAAATAGAAATGTGGTAAAATTGCATTCGATTAGTTCGTTTTTTACTAATATAATTTTTTACTAACTATCAAATAACACGAAACAATGATTTATTTCATATGATAATAGAAAAGTATGGTCGAATATTAATCAGGGACGAAACTAGTTTAGGTCCAGAGGGTGCACGTGCACCCCCTCAAACTCGTACGCGAAGTGCGGAAATTTTTGAAGTGCCCGAAATTTTCAATATATTGTTATGTAATCTGTTGACAAATACTCTTTGTCTTAAAATAAGAAACATAAGTGATGTAGATCAACTGGCTAGTCCGCATCAATTAAAACTTTTAAGGGTTGTGGAACGGTGTGACCCGGGTTCAAACCTTGTCCTTAGCATTTTTTTAGAAAAAAAAGTTTAGAGCAAAATGGTGCTCTCCCTCAAAAAAAAATTCTAGTTCCGCCCCTTCATAGACCAATCCTACTTTGAATGATCAGGATGGACTAACTATTACAACCATATCACGTCACATCATAGAAGCAATGCACCTAGACAATTATCCATTCTTATGACCCTAGAAAAGGAAGACAAGATATTTGACTAAACACAAGGACAACCTTCAGTCGAACATACTATCATAAGACCACTATCATTGATTTGTATCTAGGCTAGTTAGAGTTCCTAAACACATATTGAGATTGTTACATAACAACTAAGAAATAGCAATTGATCGGATGAACATGTGATATCAAGTCTATACACCAAACCAATGACTACTAGGAATCAATTCAAGCATTCAAATGATACCACAATTATATCATGCAATATGAATTATAAGAGTTATTCTAAAATCATCGTGTAATAAGAAAACATCAATCCATATAGTCGAATTAGCAAAGAGTCATCTAAAGCTAGATGATGAATGCACTAGCCTGACATACTGAAATATAAAGACAAGCCAGATCTGTTCATGGCTGTAAACATAAAGAAAATACTAAACGAATTGCAAACCGGACAATCGACGCGTAGTAGCATCAACTGGATGTTGATTCCTTGCTTCTAAGACTTCTCGAATGATCCAGTTGCCTTCTCTCGATGTTTCTGATCGTACCTGGGGCAGAATGGCCGATCCCAGCCGTCTTGGCCTCTTTTTAGTCACATGAACAACATGTTCTAATATACTAAAAATTAGGGTTTTTTGTCGGAACATGCGTAACGAGCCATTATGGTAAAATGGGTTGTTATAAGGCACTTTTAGCAAACCCTAAATTTGGGCAACAAGCTAACGAAGCTGTATGAAGAAACCAAGAAAATAAAGTCTTTGCGGTACGCGAAGGTTTTTTAGATGGTTCTTCTCGTATCTCCAAGCATCCTGTTGACCAGATTGTTGACTTTTGTATCTTTTATCTACGTCTCTTCTTATTTTCTTTGTTTTTTGATCAGTTTTCCTTCTAATCTTCACCAAGGCCTCTAGAAACACAAAAATAAGTATTCTAAGCATTCAAGTCTCATAATTATTCGGAATCATATATAAAAACGTATAAAATTTCAGGAACTATTGCTGAAAAAGCAAATTATCCCCAAAGATAATTGCCGCCAAATTAGAGATATGAGTAATGAAAGTACAAAGGATTAAAGGATGCAAAGATGATTTTATTAAACTCAAGAGAGAGAAAGATACAGACGCATGTGTAACTGGTTTATTACAAATGATATCCAATCCCTAAACTACACTAGACTTCGGGTATTTATAGGCCTTCGTCTCAATCTTCTAACTTCGCATATGCAGGGCCACATCTACCTGTGCCCTGTAAATACACTTTTGCAACGCATCATGTCCGAAGGACTTGGAAGTAAGCGATCAGACGTGTAAAGCACATCCAAATTATCGTTTACTTCATCAAGTCCCACAAGTCTATTAAGTGAATAAATGAGGTTAATAGACTTATCTTTGAATACAAAGGGTCGTTTGCACATCCGATGGTTGCAATCGCTCAACCTGACACGTACAACTAACGTTCCAGTTTTCGAACATCCATCAATGTCGCGTGTAAAAACCCGTACCCTTTCTGTTTTCTGTCACATCAGTAGTTATGATAAAGAATCTTTTTAAAATTTTAAAAACTTTACCTTCCATTTTTACCCTCCGTAAAACCAGTTTTTGCAAAAACCGCTCTGTGAAAACCGCTTCTTTAAACCCCTTATTAAGTAGCCTATATATAAACCCCTTCTTCTTCCCCCAAATTTTACAAGGAAATTTCCTGTAAATTTACTGTCGTTCCCTGTATTTCCTCCATCACTCCTTCTGTTCAGGTTAGTTTTTTCTTCTCAATCCTACGCTTTTATAAACTTCTACTTTCCTTTCTTCACACATGGCTACTACCAAAAAACTTCCCTTTAAACACAACCTTTCCATTTCTTATCCGAAAATTACCCAAGAAGAATTGGATGAATTTGTAAAAGAATTTCGAATTCCTAAAAAATTACACCCAGTTCTTGCAAATGAAGATAAACCCATCCATCCTTTCCTGATAAAAAAATTATCAAGCGCTCTTCAGCTGAAGGACTTTAACCAACTTAGGTTTAGCAAAACCGAAGTTGCAAAGGGTACTTCTTCCTCTGCAGTCCCTACTCCACCTATTGTTGAAGAAACTACCAAAGAAACCCCAGTATCCGCAGAAGCAACTGACCTCGCAAGTGTATCTTCTCCAAAAGAATCACATCCTCCTTCCCTATTGATTCAGAAAAGAAAGAAAGGAGCAACGAAGCCCAACAAAAATGCTCCTGAAACTGAAGCTGAGGAAGAACCTGCACCGAAAAAGACTCGAAAATCTCCTATTACCAGATCCAAGGTAAAATACTCCTCAACTGTTGAAGCTTTATCCGACCACCTTGAAGGTGAATTTTATCAAGGAACCCCTTCTCCATCTTCCGAGGACGAAAATGCATCTGTTTTGTCCCCACCAAGTTTGGCACATCTAGTAAGCACTTCTTTTGCTGACTTCATCCAATCCCCATGTCAAACCGTTGACCTAACTAGCACTCCTTCTCCGGTGATCAATTCTTCTGATAATGAGTTTCCTCAATCCACTTCTCAAACCATGATTACCTCTCCCATTACTTTTACATCCCCACTGGCAACACACTTTGGTTCTAGCAGCTCCATAAGTCAAGGATCACCTTCCAATCCTGTCAGTTTTTCAGATGCTCTTTGGATCAGGAATGAAGCCAAACTGGTTGCCTCTCGCAACAACTCCTCTTTTAGTCTCGATGAACTTTTCATCCCTACCTGGAATATCACTAACAGGGATAGCATTACTGACCCTGCATGTGTAAAAGACTTCTTTCTGAAAGCGATTGGCCCTGGTGATGTGAGACAGTCTCAAGAGATGTCTGCTCCCGAATTTGCTTCAAAGGTTGTTTCCAACTACGCAAATGTCAGCACAATCATTCCCGAACTTTACAGTCGTTGGATCAAAGCGGAGTTCCAACTCCAAACCCTTAATGCAAAACTGATCGCAACTGCAAAGCCGAAACTCCAGGAGAAAGCCCAAGCACTTCAAAGAGAAAATCATGAGCTCAATCAATCCAATGCAGCCCTTTCTTCTAGACTTGCTGACGTTGAAAAATCGCTGAGCAGTTCAATGATGCTGGTAGAAAGTCTTAAGAAGCAAAAGCAGGACCAGCAAACCACTTCCGGTATGTAGCATTTCTTGAACATACTTTCTACATTATAAGCAATCCTTTCTCTTTTTTCATTATAGCTTGTTTTTTTAGAGCTTCACACCATCAAAACTTCATTTAATAATGAATGAAAAACACATGATGGAGTCGGATAAGAAGATACTGGAGGATGAAAGGAAATGGTTGATCTCAAAGGGCATCCCTGCTGCGGTAGAAAAAGTTCTCAAAATCCCAAACCTCACTTCAGCAATCGCAAATATGACCAATGCTATGAATGCTTGTGGGTTTAATGAAGGTACCCGAGCATGCCTTTTCTATGCTCACGATCCAAAAGCTACCGCCGAGACTTGTGCTGGATTTGATCCTGAGGCGCCTCGCAAGCTTAAAGAGGCCAGAGAAGCATTTCCAAAGCTCACCTTTCCATTTGCTGACACTTGCAAGAAACTCTTTGATGCCCCCCTCAGTCAAATCAAAGAAATACTTGCTCCTGCATCCACTTCCAGCACTGCTCGTCACCCATGAAAACTTCAGGTATGATCCACTTTCATTACCTTCTGAACAGTTTAACAATAACTTTGCTCCACCTGCGAGTGGACTTGTTTTTAATGCCCGTATGTGTAGGGCTTATCTTTTGAACAACTTACTTTAATGCTTTCCCTTAGTCTACGGTTTGTATTTTGTAAGACTTATGACTTCATCACATTAAATTGTGACTAAATGTTTTGATGAAATCCCACTTGTATGTATGCAAACTATATTAAAAACTTAAATGATCGCATGCGTCCATGTTACCAGTTTAAGATCTCAACATACATAGAAATAAGTTTCTTAAGAAATACACATTCGATCATTTTTAACATTTCTTGTCTTTCACTACCTCCGTTTCTCTTTTTTTTTAAAAAAAAAGGAAGTACTGTAACACATAGTTACTTTTAATCGGTCAATTAGACACCATCCGGAATTAAGAGCAACATTAGCCTCTTTATGAATCACTTCCGGGAACATGGATAGTGCATAACTACCTCTTCTGACCCCATAGGTCGCATCTATAAAGATGTCAATTTGTTTGGTTTATTAAAACCATATCTTTCATAAGACACATGGTGGCCAACCATTTCAATGATCAATTTAGATCACAATCATCGCATACGTATGACTTTTTTTTTAACAAGTGTTTGTTCATAACAACCACGAAAACAATTTTATTCAATCAAAATGAAACATATCCATATGTAACATCTTTCAACCTCGCATATGTTTTACTTTTGAAAAACTACAAGTAATATTTTTTCAAGTGAACACCATTCCAAGGCCGCACCAACTGGTTCCCATTTCCATCTTCCAACAAGTATGACCCCTTCCTTAGCACTTCCGACACCTTGTAAGGTCCTTCCCAATGTACTCCCAATTTTCCTTTAGATTCAACTCTGCTAACATCATTGTTCCTTAGTACCAAATCTCCTTCCTTAAATTGGTAAACCTTAGCATGCGCATTGTAATACTTTCCCATTTCAGACTTATACCTACTCTCTCTAATGGCAGCCATCTCCCTTCGTTCTTCTAACAGATCCAAATTGACCCTTAACTCCTTGTCATTATCTCTAGCCTCAACCATCCTTTGTGTAGGTAAATCAATCTCTGCTGGTATAACAACCTCCGTTCCATATGTTAAACTAAACAGGTGTTTCACCGTTACTTGTTTTCGGCGTAGTTCGATCGCCCATAATACATGTGAGAGTTCATCAACCCAACCTCCACCTGCCTTATCCAAACGCATCTTAATCCCTTCCACCAAACTTCTGTTTACACGCTCAACTTGACCATTTGCCTGAGGATATGCCACTGATGCAAAAATTTGTACTATACCCAATTCTTCGCACCATCCTCTGAAAGGGTCCTCTGCAAATTGCGTACCATTATCTGATATTATGTGTAGAGGTAACCCAAAACGGCAGATAATATACTCCCATATGAATTTCTTTATATGTTGCCCAGTGATACTTGCTACCGCCTTCGCTTCTGTCCATTTTGTAAAGTAATCAACTGCAACAATGAGAAACTTAACACGTCCTGCAGCTTCCGGAAACGGTCCTACATTGTCAATCCCTCACTTTTGAAATGGCCACGCAGTTGTGACAGGTACAAGCTCATGTTTTACCTTTAAACTTATCGGAGCGTGTCTTTAGCAACTGTCGCATTTTCGAAGCTCTTCTACCACCAACTTATGCATCCCTGGCCAATAATATCCCAATATGATTAACTTGTTAACTACCATGCGAGGCCCCATATGATTTCCACAAATACCACTATGCACTTCCTGTACCGCCCTCTTTGCTTCTTCTTTTGTCAAGCATCTTAACAATGGACCCAAATATGTCTTCCTATATAAAGTTCCATTCCGCAATTGATATTGTAAGGAATTCACTTGAATCTTTCTTGCCTCCTCTCTATCTTCTGGCAGATGCCCTTCTTTTAAATATTTCACAATAGGTTCAAACCACGCTTCATCCTCCATCAATATAGCTACTACCTGTTTTGCCATAACCGAGGGTTCCTCTAACACCTCAACTCTTATTTATTTAGCTAAATGTTGAAATGAGGTTGACGCCAACTTACTCAGTACATCTGCCTTTTTATTTTTCCCCCTCGGAACATGCTCCACCTCGCAAGTAGCAAATGAACTCATCAGATTTTTTACTTGTGACAAGTAGAGTGCCATAACAACACTCTTAGCCTCGTATTCCCCTTTAATATGGCTAGCCACTAGCAGAGAATCCACATGCGCTTTCACATCTACTGCACCCATTTTCTTAGCTAACTGTAACCTTGTACTAAAAAAATATCACACAAATGCTTAGTTCACCCGATTCCCATCCTTGACATATCCTCCATTTTCATTATTTTTTTTATATTTACCTATCTTTGAAAAAGACAACTTTCTATATTTGTTAACTAAAATTAACTTTAACAACCTGCTAATAACGCCTCATATTCGGCCTCATTATTAGATATGTTGAAATCAAATTTTAGAGCATATGTCAACTCATCCCCTTCTGGACTTATTAATAACAACCCTATCAAACAAGTAAAACATATACTCATTATCACAAACTTATAAATGAAAAATATCTATCAATGTGATACATAAAACTTAAACAAACCTGCCCCTGCTCCATCACCACTTGAAGATCCATCTGTGAACAACTTCCAAACTCTTTTTACTAAACTGGGTTGTATATCAGAACTATTATCATTCACGGCCTGTACTGTGCATCCAATTGGCATTTCTGCTAAAAATCAGCAATAACTTGACCTTTAACAGCCACCCTTGGTTTAAACTGAATATCATATTGGCCCAACTCAATAGCCCACTTTACCATTCTTCCTGACACTTCCGGTCTACGTAACACTTGATTCATAGAGGACGTTGTTAACACCTCGACCATATGTGCTTGAAAATATCTTCGCAAACGCCTTGCCGCCAACACAAGTGACAAAACCAGTTTCTCCATTGGTGAATACCGAATTTCATAATCTTTTAAAACCTTACTTACATAGTATATGGGCATCTTCTTTTGTCCTCTCTCTGCCATTAATACTGAACTAGCTGCCCCTTCCGAAACTGCTAAGTACATCTGCAAAGTCTCTCCCACAATCGGAGCAGTTAATGTCGGAAGTGTCATTAAAAATACCTTCAATTGCTTAAATGCCTCCTCTGCTTCTACCGTCCAACAAAATCCTAACCCTCCAGTACTGGATTTTAACACTTACATGAACGGTAAAGACCTTTCTGCGGCCTTAGAAACAAACCTCTGTAATGCAACGAACCTTCCATTTAAGACTTGTACATCCTTTACTGTATATGGTGACCCCATCTGCAAAATCGCATCTATCTTGTCTGGACAAGCTCGAATTCCTTCATTATCTACCACCATTCCCAAGAATTTCCCTGTATCCATGCCAAAGGAACACTTTTTAGGGTTTAACCGCATGTTAATTTCTCTAAGCTTTGCAAATGTCTCCTCCATATCTCTAAACATATCCTCCTCGCTTCTACTTTTGATAACAATCTCATCAACATAAGCTTCCACATTTCTCCCCACCTGCTTTTGAAAAGCCCAATCCATAAGACGCTGGTAAGTTGCACCTGCATTTTTAAGACCAAAAGGCATCTTTTTGTAACAAAACATCCCTTTTTCTTGTAATAAATGAAGTTTTATCCTCATCTTCTACTACCATCTGTAATTGATGATATCCTTTGTATGCATCCAAAAAACATTTCCACTGAAAGCCAACAACATAATCAACTTTAAGATCAATTTCCGGTAGTGGATAGCAATCTTTTGCACATGCATTATTCACATCCTTAAAGTCTATACACATACCCCATGAACCATCAAGCTTCTTTACCAGCACCGGATTTGACACCCAATCCGTGTATTGTATTTCCCTCAGAATTCCAGCTTCCACCGACTTTCTGATTTCTTCATTCACCACCCCTGCCCGCTCATTATCCATGCCTCTTTGTCTTTGTTGAAATGGCTTACTACCAGGATATAAAGCTAGCTTATGTTCAGCTAATGATCTTGGTACCCGCGTCATATCCGATGGCTCCCAACAAACACATCCACATTCTTTTTTAATAAAACATACAATTTTCCCCGTCCTTCTATTTATAACCCATTTCCAATCTGTAACTTTTAATCCAGAAATTTCGAACTAATTGCCCATTTATCACTTTTTATCTCCTTCTGATCAATCACATCTGCTTCTATTTGCATTTCCACATCATGCACCTGCACACTTGGATTTGTAATCAACGTTGCAACACCCACTGGTGTTGGAAATCTAATCATCCCATGCATTACCGATATTGTAGCCCCTAACCTTCTCAAAACTGGTCTCCCCAAAATAACATTGTGTACAGATGTTGCCGATACCACCAAGAATGTCACATCCAGTTGACGCACTTGTAGCCCATTACCCATGGTCATAGGTAAAGTTATTTCTCCTATCGACTTAACCACTTCCCCCGTAAAACCTATCAGAGGAATAATAGTAGATCGCAATTGTGAACATACAGCAGGTCCCATCTGTCGAAAACATTGTTCATACATAATCTCAGTTGCACTGCCACAGTCTATATATACTCATTTTACCAGAAACCCTCCAATTTTAGCAGACACTATAACCGGTTCTTCTGTCGCCATTTGCTCCAATATTGGAGGAAAAGTAATCTCCTGGTATTTCCAATTCATATACTTATTACTCTTCCCTCTTACATTTCTACACTGATCCGACCTTGGCATCTATATCATGTTAATCACAGGTGCATCCCCATGTATATTATTCCTAATTATTTTTACCAAATGCCCCAATTTTCTCGATCTTACAGCCTTATCAATTTCCTTCTTCAAGGTCCAACATGTATTTGTAGTATGCCCTCTATCTTTATGATAGTTACAATATTTGTCTAAATTTCTTGTGGGAGCATTTCTCATTTTTGGTGGCACAGGCAGATCCACCTTCTCAATTGCCAATATTTGTGTTGGAGTCTTAATCAACTCCACAAACTTTGCACCTCGATAATCTGAAAATGCATTCCTCGCAGTACCCACAAAATTCTTACCCCCTGGCTGGAGGAACTCTTAACCACTTATTTTGCGGAACCGAACCTGCACCTCTTACCGGACCTCCGTTTCCACGCCTAAAAGGCACAAAACCTTGGCGCATCTATCCAAATCTCCCATCACTTCCGTTCAGGTAGGCACATGCATTTTGCCTCTCACAAAGGCTCTTGCCTTATCCATCAGAACATCCATCGATCTAGGTAAGTCCTCATGCAACTTTTCAACTAATTGTGCGCACTTTACCCCATGATAGAATCCTGATATTCGTAGTTGATCGCCTGCCCCTTCAACCCTCATACTCTCCTTATTAAACCTTGTGATAAAATCTTCAATAGATTCATTATCTTTCCTGCGAATATTGTGTACCTCTGTCGGATCTTTAATACATCTTTTCTGCTGACTAAATTGTCACAAAAATTTATTCTTTAAATCTTCAAAACTATCTACCTGACTTGCTGGTAAAGAATCAAACCAAACCCTTGCTATTCCGGTAAAATTTTGAACAAACATGTGACACCAGATTTCCTCTGTCCAATGTTCTAGTCGTGCCGCAGAATAAAATTCAAACACATGGTCATCCGGATCAGCCAAACCCGCATATTTTCCCACAACCGAAGGTAATTTCAGTTTTTTCAGGAATATTGCCCCAGCAATCCATGGCGCAAATTTAGAATGCAAAATTATTGATTGAGGCATATATGGAACAGTTATATCTGCTACAACATTTTCCAAAGAACACACAATACGTCTTAATATAAAACATCATTTTTAAACATATATAATATATGCAATACCATGAAACAAACACAATTTTTAATACTGAACACTTGTAGTCATGATCAATAATTGTTTAGTAGACACATACCTTTCACCGTAGTGCCTTAACCGAAACCACGTCTATCCAAATTATCGAAGGAATGATCCTTTTTAAAAATGTGTTCCTTCAGACGCATCTGATCAGTCCATTCCCTAAAAAACTCTTCTTCTTTATGCTCACTACATTTCCTATCTGCATTCCCCTCTATTCATTTAACATCCTCCTTCGATTGTCTTTTCTTCAATTGCCATAATGATGCTTTATTTCTGATTAAGAAATCAGTGTCAAACTCAGCTAACTCATTGTGTTCTTTTTCGTATGAATCCTTATTTTCTTCTTCCCGAGTCACTAAGACAAATTGTTTTGATAGACCAAAATTATTACCGTCTTCTTCCTGCCCTTTTTTATCAGAAGATCCTGGACCTGGCATTGTTTTAGAATTTGGTGTAATTATATCACGTTCGACTTGGAACGATACCGAATATTTCGTCCTAGGAGTAGAAGCAAAATCTGTCATTACATCTTGCTTAGACAGACTTTCTTCAACATTCTCCCCCCCCCTGACGAAGAACGAACCAACGGCTTCCTCAAATCCACAATCGAATCCATTACGTTTTAAATAAACACGAGTCACTATTCGGATGGCGCCACTAAAAAAGCAAATTATCCCCAAAGATAACTGCCGCCAAATCAGAGATATGAGTAATGGAAGTACAAAAGGATTAAAGGAATAGATGATTTTATTAAACTCAATAGAGAGAAAGATACAGACGCATGTGTAACTGGTTTATTAAAAATGATATCCAATCCCTAAACTACACTAGACTTCGGGTATTTATAAACCTTCGACTCAATCTTCTAATTTCGCATCTGTAGGGCCGCATCTACCTCTGCCCTGTAAATACACTTCCGCAACGCATCATGTCCGAAGGACTTGGAAGTAAGCGATCGGATGTGTAAAGCACATCCGAATCATCGTTTACTTCATCAATTGCCAAAATAGATGTATACTTTGGGATACATCACTTCCCGAATAGGTCGCAATGAGTCCAACTTTTAATCTTCATTTTCAAGTCTTTGAGCTTGTTTTTAAAATCAATCATCTTACAAGATGTAGCCATATGATTCCCAACACCCCAAGACTCAATAACAAACCAATTAAACTCATCATCCACCAATTAAAAAATATAAAGTTTAAACGAAGATGGCCCATAATCAACATATTTAGAACGAAGAATGATAGGCTTGTGGTAAAAAGAAGACATATTAAGAGTAAGATCCGCGAGATCTGGAAAAATAGTAAGCTAGTGATCCGAATCCATCAAATTTGCTAAATTTAGAACTATTAGCATCAAATTTTGTGAACTTATAACCACATAACATAATTTCCACCAAGCCACCTAAATCAGTAAAAATGTTGTAATTAGAAGCATTAACAGGAGAATAAACACACCCCGGAGTTCCTCACAACATCGGACCAAATTAAAGTCCCAGAAAATCATAATATTCTCTTGATTTAACTCCATAAAAGATAAAATCTATTCCCAAAGCACAGTTTTATCTTCTTCTCCTTGTGGCGCATACACATTAATAAAAAAGCATTTTTGTTTCGAACTACCCCCCCCCCACCCACACACAATAATTATATTTTTTTAGCATAAGAAAAGAGATTTAACAAAGCAATTCAAATCCCAAATAGACAATAAACCTCCCGAATGGCCATTAGATAAAACATAATCAATATCAAAAATAATATTACCCCATAAGCTTCGAATTTGTTGAGATCAAAAGATGTCATAAAGTCTCATGAATCCCCCATAAAACTAACGGCACGAGTATTTTCTAGAGAAGCCCATCCTCCTCTTCACCCTATTCCTAACACTACAAATATTCAGAGACAATATATTCATTGATCAACCATGTTAACACCCATTTAGTTAACAATCTTCTGAAGGTTAACCATGTTCACACCCATTTAGTTAATAATCTTCTGAAGGTCATTAGAAGTGCCTTTATGTTTAATCCCATAGCACTACCAATCTGAATAACTCGGTTCATGACATTTAAGATAGAACCACCTTTATGGAAAGATTATTTAGCGGAAAATTTGACCTCCTGATCCACTAGAACATCACTAGTATTAAATTTTAGACCCATAAACCTCGGAGGTTTTGAAGGATCCTATTGGGTCCAATGAGGGGCTCTTTAACAATATAGGCACAATTTGATTTAAGTAAGATAATAATGTTTATACATGGTTCCTGATCGTTATATGAAGTATCGAGTACAAGACAAGATGGTGCAAGATTGGTTTTGGCCGAACCCTAGACGAAATCTAGGTTCGGACCAGGCAAACCTTGTCCGAACTTGAGCTTCGGACAGTCGGGGTTTGGCTAGTATAAATAGTTGTCTTGTGTTGTGTTCAGTAAGCTTCTAGGTCATATCTTGTATGTGAACTCTATGGTGTTTCTCTGTGGTCTAATACAAATCCTTTGTATTTACATCTCGTGTCATCCTTGTTTAACATTGATTTCGATACGATTGAGTAGACGATCATATGCTCACGCATTTTCAAGTGGTATCAGAGCATTTGGTTCAATCTACTGATCGGAGATCACTGTTTTTCGAAGTGTTGAGTCAAAATCTCAAGTTTTTCAAAAATGAGTATCATTTCTGAGTTCGTTGATCTTCTCGAGCGTGCCTTTCGTGAAAAATCTTATCCTCGACTGTTTCTATTGAGTTAACTAGCATTCCTGTCAAAAATCTCGTTCAAATTCTCTCAAAATCGTGAAAATGGTGTCGAGAGTGCTCGCGTTCGTTTGAGGTTCGGACAACTCAGAAATAACCGCTATGAACTCCAGGTTCGGACAACGTTCGGCGCTTTTCTGGTTCGGTCAAGGTTCGGACCACGTTCGGACGAGGTTCGTACAAAGTTTGGAACACGTTCGGTGCTGTATTGGTTAGACTTTCCGAAGCTTAGGTTCGGAGAGAGTTCGGCTCATTTCTGTTCGGATAAAGTTCGGATGAGGTTCCGGGTGAACAGTAACCAGAATTTACAAAATGTCAGATTTTCAAGCATTTGCAGCTATTTAAAATTCGGTTCAAGCAACGATGCAAACTATGATGAATTATGATAATGAAATCGTGAAAATGCGTGAGCGATAGATCGTCTACTTAGTCGTATAGAAATCAATGTAAAACGAGTAAACACGAGGAGTAAATACAAAGAAACTTGTATTAGACCACTGAGAGTTTACACAGAAAACACATAGAAGATTTTACCAAGAAGTACTAAACTGAATACAAGACAACTTATTTATACAAGTCAAAATCCGATGGTCCGAACCTCCAGTTCGGACAAGTTCGGACTTGTCCGAACCTGGAGTTCGCTAGGAGTTCGGCCAACCGCATTCATGCATGATCTTGTCTTGTACTCGATACTTCACATGACGATTAGGAACCATGTATCAACAAACTCCCCCTCGGCATGTGCAGTATCATCTTCCACTTAAAACTTGTATCTTGTACCTTCAATCAAACTCTTCCTCAATCTTGACAATGAGTTCAATCTTGAATACTTGATATTGCATCGTGTCAAAACTCTTTATCAATAATCTTCAGAAGACTTGAAGTTGTGATGACCTTTTTCCACTTAGAAACCTACCAACATAAATAATCTTAGCGCAAAACGTCTCTTTGAGACTCCAAAATATTCTGATTTTGAAAATTGATTATGTATACCGTGTTGATCAATCGAAAAGAAATAAGAAACAAACTCTTTTTGATATATATAAATTTATATCAAAACACATCTAAAATCTTTTTGGTATTTTCTGATACTGAAAAGTAAATGCAATACAGAATCAGACACTATTTTTGTCTTTTGCGAGAACGATCACAACTTAGGATCATATCGGACATGACATGCTGAACTACACTTAAATTTCGATTATTGTAATACATAAGCCATGACGATTGTAGATATAATTTGTCCAACTTTAAACTCAGACAGAATCATACTCATATATCTGGATATGTTAAAGTATTGATTATATTTGCATTGACCAATGTACCCCACACTATCAGACATACTCAGATATGTTTTTGCTTATCACATTTTTTGTGATTTTAATTGTGATTTAATCACATAATGATTGTATTCATGATATAGTCAACTGTGTTCCATGCAAAAAGAAATAAGAACGTTAAATCGTCTACCTTAAGGTCGATCTTTCGATACGCAGATAAGGCCTTGGATTTAAGAAAAAAAAGAAAATAAAACAAGTTGAAATTGTTTAACTCAACAACAATCAGGTCGGTCTTGTGGACACACAGAGAAAGTCCGATGAGTTAAATGAAACACCAACAAAAATAAAGCAGAACGTCAAACGAACAACGATTAGGTCGGCCTTGTGAGCACGCAAAGAAAGTCCGATCGTTTGACAAAATAAAGAAAATCAAGCAAGTTTAAATCTTTGCAAAAAGAACACATGAATACACAATGACTTCTCATTTCATTTTCACATATCTTTTTCTTGATATATCATGAGATATGCATAAAGATGTTGTCCACTAAGTCAAGCATCAGATTTAGTGTATATCACATTTGAATACTTTCTGATTGCCGAGCCTACCTTACAAATCGATTAAATGATCTTATGGCGTTTTCATCTATTTTATTCATGATTCATACGATGTAAGCCAATGTACCATCATTTCCCAATCATGTCGGATACAATTTCTCATTTTTCAATGTTTTTTTATTTTTGCATTTTCCAATGTTTTTGTCTTTTTCAAATTTCTCCCCCTAAAAATGACAACTCTATTTATAGAGTTTCATTTTTAACACTTTGAAAAACAACACACTATTTTTCTATTTTTGCAAAAACAAACTCCCCCTCAAGATGAGACGGAGGGAAAAATAACGAAATTGATCAACCAACACGAATACTTCCAGTGAAACACGTTTTGACAATCAGATTGATTTTTGAAATTTAGATTATAGATATTTCACAATCAGTAATTTCCCAATCACCGATAGGTCTTCCTGAAATACCTGTGTGACACCAAATAAACATTAGTCACTTTGGAATCGACCCGATTCAACAGCGTCGGGTCGCCCGATGTCTTCCACAAAGTCGTTGTTGGCCTTGGAAACAACTTTTGGTTTCCATATTTGAAAATTTCTAAATTTTTTATCAGAACCAGAATCGGATTTAACCGGCGTACTTGGTTTAGACCATGACGACTTAGGAGTTGATTTGATCTTTGGATACCATGGTTCATCAAAAATTCGACCTTTGTTATCCACATATTTTGTAGTGTTGTGAATATATGCAGTCGTCGGATACTCTGCAGCAAGATGTCCTGGTTGACGACATGCATAACAAAGTCGTTCTCGAAAAATATTTGAAAAAATCTTTGAGTTTAGAAAACCAGAGGAATGATCAGAAGCAAAAGTATCAAAGAAATCATCAGAAGAATCATACCTAGGAGATGGACTCCTTGAAGATGATGACCTTTCAGAATAATAAGAATCTTTCTTAGGAGGTAATTTCTTTTGAACTTTAGCATTTGAAACTTTTTCAGCTTTTTCTGGCTTATTTGCTTGAACAGGTGCATCCGTCACCACATAAACCAAGCCTTTGTGCTTTAAACATGACAGTTTTGATAAACCTGAAGAAGAACCAGAAACATCTCTTGCTTTAGCTTCACTAGTGAATTTTGCTTTGATATATTTCAGCTTGTTCTTTCAACCAAAACTTTTTCTTCTTCGGTTCCAGATGAAGAACTTGAAGCAACCTTATCACCCAAAGGCTTTTCTTTCTTCTTAGACTTTGAGCTCTTTTTCTGGGATGGAATGGCAAATTTCGAATAATCATGCAATTCACCCTTAGGATCAAGCGGAGCAGATGTTACCTCAATCAAATCCACTTGTTGAGGAACCATGTGAATATCATCTTTCTTAGAATTCTCCTCACTCTTATCCTGCTTTTATAAGAAATTCAGCAATGTCGATGACAAATTGCAATTTTTGACTTACCGTTTTAGCTCCAAAATTTCCAACTGTAATTCATTAATTTTCTGCTGAGCTTCAAACACTTCCTTTTGTGACTCGATGAACTTTGCATTGAGATCATCATATTCATAAGCTTGAAGTTTCCTGATCTCACATTCAGCAAATAACTCTTCAAGCACACTTTCTCTCTTCTTTTTGTAAATCTCAACATCTTTAGTCAACACTTCATTCTTGTCACGATAAAGGACATTTTCGTCTTGAAGCATAGAAATTTTATTTTGAAGCTTCTCAACAGTTGCAGCAGTTTCAACAATAAGAGCATTAGCCTTCTCATACTTTTGTTGAATCGGATAACTCTTCTCAAATAGATTCTCAAAATCTTGAGCTGCATCTAGCGCTTCAGCTTTTGCTTTCTCACATTCTTCAGCCAATTGAGTCTTTTCTTTCAAAACATCTTCATGAACATGAACCAATTCATAATATTTCTTTTGAAAATCATCAAATTCTTTCTTGAGATCAACAATCTCGTTAGTTGACATTTTAGACCTTTCCTCAAAACTCGCAATCTTGTTACTCAGCTTTAAACATTCAATACATCTTGATTCTTCGACTTTAACTTCTTTAATCATCGATATTGTTGAATTGGAATCACAATCAGTTAGGATGCTATCATCGTCATCATGACGAGCAGTTAAAGCAATTGTAAATGGAGCAT
The DNA here is from genome assembly GCA_039602395.1 of Deinandra increscens subsp. villosa. NCBI lineage: Eukaryota > Viridiplantae > Streptophyta > Magnoliopsida > Asterales > Asteraceae > Deinandra > Deinandra increscens. The sequence goes on along the minus strand of JBCNJP010000008.1, from coordinate 35,402,891 downwards.
GTTTCCTTGTATCCTCAGAATCTGCATTCCAGGCAAATTCATTTGGATGCCAAAACACCTCATTTAATCCCTCATCAAAAGAAACAACTTTTTCTTCATTCTTAGAATTTTCACTTGGTGAATGAAAAACCATATGAGCATGTTGACCAGACGCCAGCCTGTTTTCAGTTGAACTTGGACATTCTCTTGCAAAGTGTCCATAAACACAACACTTATAACACTTAACCTTAGATTTGTCCAAACCAATCCTCCCTTCTTGATTCAGTCTTTTCTTCCCAGTTCTATTGAAAAATTTCTTCGTACCAAAATAGCATACTGCCAATTCAAATCCATCTCTTCCAGATGATCATAATCGATTTGATCGTAATCTTCATTTGTCAACTCAACATTACTCACAGCACCAGTGATAACACCAAAATATGAAGATACCAATGCAAACATTAATGCATTATAATCATCGATGCTTTGAGCAGATAATGCATTTTGAGTTGAAGAACTCGGAACAAAAACATTACAACCAGCTGAATAACTAGGAGATTCAGATTTACCTGCAATGAATGCTGTAGGAGGTTAAAAATTAAGAATATTCGATTTTCTGGCATTCATGATAGAATCATTATCACCAAATACACAACAGGATTCTGAATTTGTGCAGGAAGTGATTTATTCACCATCATCTCCATATCTCTGGCTTGAATTCTTTAAATTAAATCATTGAAAAATAATCCCAGATATTCTTTATCATGGGTGATCATCATCACATAATTCTCCCATTTCTCAGGTAGCGCTTCCAAAATATTTTCTTTCATATCAGCTTCTTCTTTTGTAAGACTCACCAGAAGCATTTCACTCATCAAATGAGCAAATCTTGAAATCAAATTTGGAATTGATTCGTTTTGATAATGCTTGAAACTATCAAATTCCTTCTTTAAAACTTTCTGACGACTCTTCTTATATTGGTCAATGCCTTCACATCTCTTTTCTAGTGCATCCCACAAACTCTTTGAAGTATAGTTACCAGAAAATTGATGAAGTAACTCTTTGGGCAAAACCATCGTCAAAGTACCATAAACTCTCTTTTCAGCTTGATAAGCTTTCTTTTGCTCAGATGACATCTTCCGTTGAAGAATGGGTTCACCAGTTTCATCCTTAGGATTGACATATTGATCAGTAAATGCCAACCACATATCAATGTCATTTGTATCAACGTAAGCTTCAAATCGTTTAACCCAGCTATGATAATCTTCCAACTTAATCAATTTAGAAACTTTCTGACTTGTTCCGATTTTATTATCATAATTCATCATTGTTTGCATCGTTTCTTGAACCGAAATTTGAATAGCCGCGAACGCTTGAAAATCGGACATTTAATAAAAACAAATTACTGTTCACTCCGAACTTGGTCCGAACCTCTTCCGAACCACGGCCGAACCTCAACCGAACCTTAGTTGACCGAACTTGTCCGAACGTTGACCGAATATAGTCCGAACTCTGACCGAATAGTATAAAAGCCGAACTGTCTCTGAACTTAGTCCGAAGGTGATTCGAACGTTGACCGAACAATTAAAAACGCCGAACTCCGTCCGAACTTCGAGTTCGGAGCGGTTATTCCGAGCTTGTCCGAACCTCAAACGAATCCTAACTCACTTGACACCATTTTCTCGAAATTCTGTGATTTTGGATGAGATTTTTGATAGATAATCAAGCAAACTCGATAGACATGATCTAGGAGAAGGTTTTTGATGAGAAGCACACACGAGAAGATCAAACGAACTCAAAAATGATAATCATTTTCGTAAAAACGTGAAAGTATGACTCAAAACACCAAAAAACAGAGATTTTCGACCAGTAGAACAAACCAAATGCTCTGATACCACTTGAATATGCGTGAGCGGTATATCATCTACTTAGTCGTATAGAAATCAATGTAAAACGAGTAAACACGAGGAGTAAATACAATGAAACTTGTATTAGACCACTGAGAGTTTACACAGAAAACACATAGAAGATTTTACCAAGAAGTACTAAACTGAATACAAGAGAACTTATTTATACAAGTCAAAATCCGATGGTCCGAACCTCCAGTTCGGACAAGTTCGGACTTGTCCAAACCTGGAGTTCGCCAGGAGTTCGGCCAACAGCATTCATGCATGATCTTGTCTTGTACTCGATACTTCACATGACAATCAGGAACCATGTATCAACAAATCGGAACAAGTTAGAAAGTTCCCAAATTGTGAAAATTGGAAGATTATCATAGTTGAGTTAAAAGATTTGAAGCGTACGTTGATACTAATGATATTGATATGTGGTTGTCATTTACTGATCAATATGTTTATCCTAAAGATGAAACCGGGGAACCAGTACTTCAAAGAAAGATGTGATCTGAACAAAAGAAAGCATATCAAGCTGAAAAGAAAGCATATGGTACTTTGACAATGGCTTTGCCGAAAGAGTTACTACATCAATTCTCGGGTAAATATACATCAAAGAGTTTGTGTTATGCATTGGAAAAGAGATGTGAGGGGAATGACCAATATAAGAAAAGTCGACAAAAGGTTTTGAAGAAGGAATTTGATAGTTTCAAGCATTATCAAAATGAATCAATTCCAAATCTGATTGCACGATTTGCTCACTTAATGAAAGAAAAGATTTTGGAAGCATTACCTGAGAAATGAGAGAATTATGTAATGTTGATTACTCATGATAAAGAATACCCAGGATTATATTTTAATGATCTGATTCAAAGAATTCAAGCGAGGAATATGGAGTTAATGGTTAACAAGTCACTTTATGCACAAGTTCAAAATCCTGCTGTGTATTATGGTGATAATGATTCTACCATGAATGCTGGGAAATCTAATATTGTTATTTCCGCACCTCCTACAGCATTCATTGCAGGTAAATATGAAACTCCTAGTTTTTCTGCTGGTTGTACAGTTTCTGTTCCTAGTTCTTCGACTCAGAATACTTTATCTGCTCAAACTACCGATGATTATAATGCTTTAATGTCTGCATTGGTATCTTCATATTTCGGGGTTATTACTGGTGCTGTTAGTAATGCCGAATTGACAAATGAAGATTATGTTCAGATAGGTTATGATCACTTGGAAGAAATGGATTTGAACTGGCGGTATGCTATGTTAGTTCAAAGAACGAAGAAAATTTTCAATAGAACTGGCAAGAAAAGATTGAATCGGGATGGAAAAATTGGATTGGACACGTCAAAGGTTAAATGTTATAAGTGTTCGATTTATGGATATTTTGCACGAGAATATCCAAGTTCCGCTGAACATAAATTGAAATCTGGTCAACATGCTCATTTGGTTATTTAGTCACCAAATGCAGCTCCCAAGGTTGAAGAAAAATCTGTTTCTTTTGACGAAAAACTGTCAGAGGTGTTTTGGCATCCAGATGAATTTGCCTGGCATGCAGATTCTGAAGCAAAAATGAAACACATTCCATTTACTATTGCTTTAACAGCTCGTCATGTTGATGATGATGTCTTAACTGCTTCTGATTCAAGTTCCCAAATATCTTTGATTGATGAAATTCCCGTTAAGATGGTTGAAAGTCAAAAGGTCGAGAGTTCAAAATGTCTTGAGTGTGTAAGATTGGGAAAGAAGAATGCAACTCTTGTGAAAGATTCTGAATTATTGTCTGGAGAAATTGTAGTCCTGAAGAAAATTTTGGACGAATTCCAGAAGAAATATTATGAATTGGTCCATGTTCATGAGGACATTCTGAAAGAAAAGAGTAAGTTGGCAGAAGAATGTGAAAAAGCAAAAGCTGAAGCTTTAGATGCGGCATAAGATTTTGAAAATTTGTTTGAAAAAAGTTATCCGGTTCAACAAAAGTATGAAAAAGCTAATGCTCTTGTGATTGAATCTGCTGCTACAATTGAGAAATTAAAAAACAAAATTTTTATTCTTCAAGATGAAAATATTCTTTATGGGGATAAAAATGAAGTTTTGACAAAAGATGTTGAGATTTACAAGAAGAAAAGAGAATGTGTTCTTGAAGAATTATTTGCTGAATGTGAGATCCGAAAGTTGCAAACATATGAATATGATGATCTCAATGCAAAGTTCATCAAGTCACAAAAAAAGTGTTTGATGCTCAACAGAAAATCTCTGAACTGAAGTTGGAAATTTTGGAGTTACAAGGGCAAGTGAAGAATTGCAATTTGTCACCGACATTGCTGAATTTCTTATACAAGCAGGATAGGAGTGAGGATAGTTCTAAGAAGGATGATATTCACATGGTTCCTCAACCAGTGGATTTATCTAAAGTTACATCTGCTCCACTGGATCCTAAAGACGAATTACATGATTATTCAAAGTTTGCCACTCCAGCAAAGAAGAAGAAGTCAAAGTCTAAGAAAAAGGAAAAGTCTTTGGGTGAAGCTCCGAAGTTTAGCTCAAAGTCTATTTTTCTAGAAAAAGAACAAGTTTTTGATAAAAGTGGTTCATGTACTTCAACTTCAACTGAAGAAGACAAAGTTTTGGTTGAGAAGAATAAACTGAAAGACATCAAAGCTAAATTCACTAGAGAAGCTAAGGGGAGAGAAGCTTCTGGTTCTTCTTCAAGTTCATCAAAGACACCAGATTATAAACACAAAGGTTTGGGTTATGAGGTCAAGGAAACACTGGTTCAAGCGAAAAAGCCAGAAAAAGCTAAGCAGATATCAAAAGTTAAAGTTTCAAAGAAATCACCTCCTCTGAAAGAAAAATCTTATTATTCTGGAAGGTCATCATCTTCAAGGAGTCCATCTCCTAGGTATGACTCTTCTAATAATTTCTTTGATAACTTTGATTCTGAACATTCTTCTAGTTTTTCAAATATTTTTTGAGAAAGACTTTGTTATGCATGTCGTCAACCAGGACATCTTGCTGCTGATTGTCCAACGACTACATATATCCACAACACTGCTAAATATGTGGATAACAAAGGTCGGATTTTTGATGAACCATGGTCTCCAAAGGTTAACTCAACTTGTAAGTCGTCTTGGTCTAACCCGAGTACGCCAGTTGATACTGATTCTGGTTCTGATAAAAAATCGAAATCTTTAAAAATATGGAAACCAAAGGTTGTTTTCAAAGCCAACAACGACTATGTGGAAGACACCGGGCGACCCGACGCTGTTGAATCGGGTCGATCCCAAAGCGACTAATGTTTTATTTGGTGTCAGCAGGTATTTCAGGAAGATCTTTCAGTGATTGGAAAATCGCTGATTGTGAAATATCTGTTTTCAAAGTGCTAAATGGCAAGTATTCGTGTTGGTTGATCAATTTTTGTTTTGTTTTTCACTTCGTCTCATTTTGAGGGGGAGTTTGTTTTCGCAAAAATACAAAAATAGTGTGTTATTTTTCAAATGTTAAAAATGAAAATCAATAAATAGAGTTGTCATTTTTAGGGGGAGAAATTCGAAAAGACAAAAACATTTAAAAAATACAAAAATCCAAAAACATTGAAAAATGAGAGATTGTATCCGACATGATTGGGAAATGATGGTACATTGGCTTACATCGTCTGACTCACAGATAAAATAGATGAAAGCGCCATAAGACAATTTGATCGATGTGTAAGGTAGGCTCGGCAAATCAGAAAGTATTCAAATGAGATATACACTAAATCTGATGCTTGACCTAGTGGACAACATCTTGATGCATATCTTAAGATATATCAAGAAAAAATATGTGAAAAATAAAAATAAAATGAGAAGTCACTTTGTATACATGTGTTCATTTTGCAAAGATTTAAACTTGTTTGATTTTCTTTATTTTGTCAAACGATCGGACTTTCTCTGCGTATCAAAAGATCGACCTGATCGTTATTCGTTTGATGTTCTGCTTTATTTTCTTTGGTGTTTCGTATAACTCATCGGACTTTCTCTGCGTGTGCGGGAGCACGGACCTGATTGTTGTTGGGTTATACAATTTCAACTTGTTTCATTTTCTTATTTAGTTAAATCCGACGCCTTATCTACGTATCGAAAGATCGACCTTAAGGTAGACGATTTAACATTCTTATTTCTTTTTGCATTGAACACAGTTGACGATATCATGTGTACAATCATTATGTGATAAATCACAAGTGAAATCACAAAATGTGATAAGCTAAAGCATATCTGAGTATGTCTGATAGTGTGGGGTACACTGGTCAATGCAAATCTAATCAATATCTTAACATATCCTGATGTTATGAGTATGATTTCGCCTGAGTTTAAAGTTGGACAATTTATATCTACAATCGACATGGCTTATGTGCTACAATAATCAAAATTGAAGTGTAGTCCAGCGTGTTATGACCAACATGATCCCAAGTTGTGATTTTTCTCTCAAAAGACAAAAGACAAAAATAGTGTCTGATTCTGTATTGCATCTACTTTTCATATCAGAAAATACCAAAAAGATTTTAGGTGTGTTTTGATGTAAAGTTTCTAAAAATCAAAAAGATTTTATTTCTTATTTCCTCTCGATTGATCAACATGGAATACGAAGTCAAATTTCAAAATCAAGATATCTTGGAGTCTCGAAGAGACGTTTTGCGCCAAGATTATTTATGTTGGCAGGTTTCTATGTGGAAAGAGAACATCACAACTTTAAGTCTTCTGAAGTTTGTTGATAAAGAGATTATACACGATGCAATATCAAGTATTCAAGATTGAACTCATCGTCAAGTTGAGGGAGAGTTTGATTGAAGATACAAGATACAAGTTTTAATGAAGGAATTGATACTGCACATGCCGAGGCGGAGTTTGTTGATACATGGTTCCTGATCGGCATGTGAAGTATCGAGTACAAGACAAGATGGTGCAAGATTGGTTCTGGCCGAACCCTAGACGAACTCTAGGTTCGGACGAGGCAAACCTTGTCCGAACCTGAGGTTCAGACAGTCGGGGTTTGGATAGTATAAATAGTTGTCTTGTGTTGTATTCAGTAAGCTTCTAGGTCATATCTTGTATGTGAACTCTGTGGTGTTTCTCTGTGGTCTAATACAAATCCTTTGTATTTACATCTCGCTTCATCCTCGTTTAACATTGATTTTGATACGATTGAGTACACGATCATACGCTCACGCATTTCAAATAATGTTACGGAAATAGTAAATCAGACCGGAATACAACAATTCATAAATAGGTTTTTCTGTATATCTCATGTAAATAGTGGTTTACACGAGTTAATAGTATGTATATAAATAAACAGAAAGAAATTTGCTACAAGAATATGTGATAAGTACGTTGAGAAGCTTGTGAATTGTGAATGAATGTCTTGGTTGTCTTGGTGAAGAATGCATGCTATTTATAGCAAGTTGTAAAGAAATAAAGTGGATGAGGTCGGTTGAATTTGGAGTCTATTGAACCAGGAAGGAGCACTGGAATTATCTTTGATTTGAAGAGCTTTTCTGATGACGTGTTCTGTGATGACAAACTTGATGTTACATACTATTTTCATGATTTGTATGTTGTCTCCATGGTTGACAATAAATACAGCATTCCTCCAAAACTCCTGAAGAAGAGTGTGACAAATGGGTGCGTCATGAGATAGAGCATGACCTATTGGACAATTTAGAAGAAACCTCATCAATGGTTGGTAGGACGAGAAGCGGTTACCACAGGGTGTGCAGAGTACTAGATTGTGATGTTAAATGGTTGGAAAAAATGTGGACTTTGGAACCAGAGGAGATAGTTCTTTTGGGTTTTACAGTGGGCATCCGGGTTTCCCGTTAAAATTTATTACCGACTAAATTAACGGGTTAATTAATTAGAATTAATTACGCAGCGGAAAATCGTTTTACAACACGAATTAGTAAAACCGTAGACATGATCTGATCACCTTGTACGCGTATATACGGTTAAAATAATTTGTGTCTAATCTAATAGTAAATTATATGTACCTTTGGCGGAGTCCGAAAATCCGTTCAAGACACCGGGGTTCGACGAACTGGCGCAAGTGTCAACGACAACGCCCGACTCGAACTGACGATTCAAATCTTCAACCGACTGTGAAGACGGGGCCTCAGGCACCATGGTCGCGTTCACTGAGTGAACCGGCGGTGGTGGCGGTAACGAAACCATGTCATGGATCATGGCATTCTAATCAAAAGGCTCCACCGTACATGACAACGAAACTGACGTCACATTGATTTCGTCCGACGCGCGTGGAGACGACGGAGCAAGTGGCGTAACGGAGGCGGCATAAAGTGGCGCCGGCCACTTGGAACTTTCATCGGATTGGATGGTGGCGGCACGCGACGGCTCAAACATAGGCCTCGGTAGTGAGAACCACCTCGCGGTGGTCCTCACCAAACAAGTCGAAGGTGACTACGGCATAGGCCGCGGCGACGGCGGCTCTAGTGACAGCGGCGGCGGCGGTGGTCTCTAGCTTCTGTGACAATACGTCTTTTCGGGTTATTTTCTGACATTAACTGAACGTAAACCATTTCAAATGTTGTGTGAACATTTATGTGATTGACTGTGTTGACTTTAGCAATTGGGGTTTTGTGTGATCATCACTATACGAGCATGCACTAAGTTCAAACGTTTGATATTCCATGATTTCACTTTATGATTTTATGTGATATATTTTTTATATTTTCACATGTGGTTTTATCATTCTATGTTAGTTTTAATTATTAAATCGTAGACTTATATCTATGATTTTATGTAAACCTAAAGTATGTATTTATAGACTTTTAGTCAAAAACTTTACGTGACTTTAAACATATAGATTACAATTTAAATAAATAATTATTGAATTAAAATCTATGATTTTATATATTTATATTTCTTATAAACGTTATACGATTTATATATTTCTACGTTCCTCGCATAGTTCGTCGTTGAGAATATCCTCCGTTAACCCGTTAACCTTGCTTAAACATTTTATAAACGGTGGGGACCTTTTCTGCTATTTTCTAATCCTCTTTTCTACTACAAAACCTTGTGGGGTTATTTATGTAATTAACCAAACTCATTTTCTGCTTTGTAAAATATTGAGGGACTGGATTTGCCAATCAACCAAAGTAGATTTAATGTCATTTACGACATCATTCAAACCAGAGACGTGTTCACGACCTCCGATCATGAATTCCGGCAATCAAGGCTTCGACCGTTTCCCTTGTGTCATTTCAATCGACCGCTTAATATCATGGCATATCATTGAGGAACACTCACGAAAACTCTCACAATATCTCTCGCTCTCTCCCTGCTGTCGCGAACAAAAACCCACCAAAGCACCACTGTGAACTACAAAATTCTGGCCAACCACTGCACCATCGACCTCCATTCGACCACCACTAAGATCGCCTTTCGTCCCTGATCAAACAGGAGTCATCAATTTTCGAATCGGAGCAAAACATGGCGTGACTTTCTAAACTTCGGCACGCGTTTTCGGTGTCTAAAACTCGTAATCTTGCATCCATACTTTGAGGTAAATGATCTCCCTGGAGATTCACATATTTTTCTGGGTTATTTTATGTTTTCGTGATTTTCCGGTCGCGGGAAAATACCTCCAGAGACATTAGGGTTTGTGGGGAAGAAGAGGACACCCAGCGGGTATGGGTTATAACATTTGGGGTTGGGTTTGTATAACAGACGCCAATCTGGCACGAACGGTTTGGTCGCGGTTTGTACGCGAGGGATGCGGGTTCGATTCCTGGTCACACCCTTTTTAAACCTGTTATTTTCCCCAACTCTTTTCCTGGTCGCTGCCTATAGATAAAAGGTTTCCGACTGGGTTTCTAAACACAACAGACCCGCTGGCCGAGTGGTTTAGTTGTTGTGCTGCAATATAGAGTTCACTGGTTCGAACCCAGTGACCTCCATATTTCTTGTCTTTATTATTTTTGCATTCTTTTGAGTATTTAACCACTAGATCTTGTACCGAAATTGTTCCTTGTTGTATCTCAAACACGTAAAAACATATTTTGAACCATTAAAATCTTGTAAATGATATTTTGAGTTGTAAAATATGTTTAACTTGTCGTTTTAAAGTAAAAATATGATTCCAACATCTATATAAATATATTGATATAAAATTTTGGGTTTACATAAAAAGGTAATATATATATATATATATATTGAGTAGATTAATATATAAACTTATATAGTTGGGATTTTGTTTAAATAATCGGATATTTTATAAGAACCTTTAACACATATGTATATATATATATATATATATATATATATATATATATATATATATATATATTTCCCTCGCAAATTCGTTGTTAACTTGTACGTTAGTTTAAAGATATATACTATATATATTTATTTTTGAAATATTTGAACTTAGAAAATATATAATATTGATATATATTGTATTTTCTCGCATTATTTTGATAATCACTCGGATTTAGCACACGTGTCATCCTCGACTTGTTTCGGACTTCACGAGCATTCGTTTTTGTCATTTACGTTAGACTTATTAGTTTATAGAACACACACTTATACTCGTATGCTCGTTAGGTGATTGATTTCTTCCGCAAGACCCGTTCTTGCTACTTGCTTAACTGATTATCTAGAGATTTTTGCTGTGCAACCTAAGGTGAGTTTCACAGCCCCGTTTTACTATTTTAAATCCTGTTGGGGGAGATTAACATGCCTGATTTACACAACTGAGATAATTAGACTTTTATATATCACTTGAAGTACTTGTAGCACACTGATACAACAAAGTCCTTCTTATGGTACCATTAGTATTAATGACGATAGCAGGAAATATATTGTAGTATTACTGGGTCTGACAAACCCCACCCGGGTCAGTCGCGCTGGTACGATTAGATATCGAGCAGGTGCTATATTCGTCCTAAACATAAAAAGGCAAACTATAAACAACTATTAGCTTCAGTGACCATGAACGTGCAAAGTTTCATGTATATTGATGAACCACAAAATCCCACCGTAAGTCAATGAGAGATTATAATTCAACTAGGAATAAGCTAATCTAAGAAGAATAATCGATGAATCAATGGATTTACTAATATCTCAATATTTGGGTACATACAAGGAAAACACACAGTAAATGTGTATTTTTTGGAATTAGAAGTTACATTGCAAATGAATGAAAGAACTATTTATAGAGCCTCTGAAGTCGCATCTTCATGAATTGATCGGATGCACTTGCATCTTGTTCATCTGCAACTGCATCGCTTCCAGCTCGTTCTCTGTGTGACACTTGCTCTCGGGATCTTTACCATCGGAAGCGTAGATGTCAGGTCACTTGCATGTCCAGGTCTTGACCTATCCTCATCAAGTCCCCATAGTCCATTGATTATTCGAGCAATAATTATTGGACTAGAAGTTAAAAGTGTCTCGTATTTCCGATGGGTTTTGGGAACCTCTATCGATCATCTTCATTAAGTTCGCATGTGCTTTTGATTTGTTACCTCATTAAAAACCTTGTTCGGAAAAACCCTGTGGGAAAAAACCGAAACTAAGGAAAAAAGAGTGTAACACACATTTCTCTTTTGTGGAGATCACAAGTGTCAAAGATCAGAAATTTTCCAATTTTTAACGATTTCATAGATCTGGTCATCAAGTCGCCCTAGTCCTTATGTTGTTTTGTAGAAATGACTAAGGACTAAGGTACGAAGATCATCATAGGAAATGCTAGTGTAGCCAGTTCTTTAATAGATCAAAAGACTTTATTTGTCTTTAAAGCAGAACGCTCCTGCAAATGTAATCGTCACATCCTCGTGAGGATATTAACGTATTATTGCAAGGAGACGCTTCTGCAAGTGTAGAATCCTAACTGACTTGTCAGGCGCGTTTTGCATATTGATTTGCACTCGAGTACTTTTGATACCCACCGGTACACGTGTCAGTCGAGGATTAAATGACGGGACAGTTTTTGGTCTTTTTTATTTTTTGAATTTTTTAAACTCAAACGGTTATTTGTATCCGAGATTTTTGCCCCATATATAATCATTTCTTATTTTTCATTCTTTGCACTCTTCACTGCCGTCGCTCTCTTTGTTCTTCAAGCCCTAATTCTTTCTTCAAGCTTTTTCTTTTCGAAAGGTCAGTCGATTTCTTTCGTGCTTTTTTACTGCATTTTCATGGCGTCGCCGTCAATTAAGGTCGACGACGATTCGAGTAAGCATAATATGCATATCTCGTTTTCGTCTATGTCGCCTCGTGATTTAGATGAAGTTATTGAGCGGTACCATATTCCCCTTTCATTGAATCCCACTCTTCCACTGCCGAAAACTCCCATTTCCCCTTTCCCTAATGGTAAAATTGGGGTTTATGTCGATATGTTCAAACTTGGGAATTATCGTCTCCCTTTCACCAAGTTTCTTATGAGAGTTTTGATGTTTTTCAAGATCCATGTTTCTCAGATGCATATCCAAGGGTTTTCACGTTTGAGTCATTTCGAAGCCACTTGTAGGGCTGTTAATGTGTCTCCAAGTGTCAATCTTTTTAGGGCTTTCTATAGAATCACCATGGCTGGCGATTGGTATACTTTTGAGCGTAGGAGAGCAGTTAAGAGAATTAGCACCCATCTTCCACCCAACCCTCGTTTCTGGAAATCCAAATTCTTCTACATCGATGATCGATGCATTCCTCTTCAAATGGAATGGAGGGATGTGGAAGATGTAGTTCACGATCCAAATCCAAACGACGGTGATTATAGTCAGGAGTCTTTCGATAAGTTAGTGTCGTGTGCAAGCCCTATCCGGGAACTTCCGGAAGCCATTCTTCTCTTTTGTAGAATGAGTAGGGCTTGGTTTACCCCTGAACTTTGGCCGATTCTGACAAATCAAGGGAAGGGTGAGAAATTACCCTTTCATCACTTGCGATCACATCCTTAAAATGTCTCAACAGTTTTTGATAAACTCTTATTTATTTTGCAGAGATGGATCTGTTCGAAGCCATGCAACTGAAAAGTTTTGATGATGTCGACCTTGGTGCTGAACTTATGGAAGAAGGGTCAATGTCATTTCTTCGGCAGACTGCCAGCTCCTTCCTGGATTATCGTCCCGAAAAAACACATGATCAAGTTGAACAGCAAATGGATGTGCAGTCAGATGCCATTATTTCTGAGAAGGTGAATGAGGTCGAATCTGGGGGTAATGATGCTGCTGACGTCACAAAGACGATCGAGGATGGTGCTGGAGGGAGTGGGGAAGACACCCTCAAGGGTAAGAAGAAGGAAGTCGTTGAGGGTCGTACAAATTTGTCTTCAAAAGCATCACTACCGCCCAAAGGTGGAAACAAGACAAAGAGATCCGCAAAAGCAACTGTTGCCAAGGAAGCACATGAGCCCCCTATGTCTAAAAGGAAATCTCCTCGTTGGAGTTTACAATCTTCACCCCATCAGTCTAAGGTACACACTTCCGAAACCACCGAGGTCACTCCCGATTCTACGGGGAATTTTGAAGTAAATGAACAGCTAGGAGAGGGTGTGCAGTCAAAGAATGATGTTGCGGTAACCCCTCCTCCTACTGATGATTTTGATATTGATGATTATTTATTGAATTCACCTGATATGTCACAAGAACCAGGTTTTTCTGATTTAAGTATTTTGCAGAAGGATACCTCATCTTTGATCACTTTGGCCAATTTAGCTCACGCGTCCTCTTCTTCGCAGAAGGATGCTCCGAGCTTTGCTGTTCCTACCTCTGAGTGGTTAAAGAAGGAGATAGATCTGGTTACCCTCAGAAGCAATGTTGGTAGAGGTTTGGAGTCTGTTGATGTAAATGCTGTCTTTGTCCCTCAATGGGAGATCAAAAATGGTGATACTTGCACCGAAAGCTCAATTGCAAAGAAGACCACTCTTCTTGGAAGTACTCCTACTGACGTTTTCAGCCTTCAACAAATTCCTAATGAAGCTTTTTCGAATGAACTCATGCTTGCCCAAGCGAAGCAACAGAGTTTGGTGGCGGACGTGTATGGTCGATGGATCATTGCTGAGGCGAGGGTTGAAGAGTTAACCAAGAAACTGTTGGCGCATAAGGCCTCTTTTGGTTCTATAAGCGATCAAGTGAAGATTAACGATCTACATGCAAAGGTTGAACTCCTCACAACCAAGAACCGGAAGCTGGTGTCACTTGAGCAGGAAATGAAGAGAGATCTCAAGCAGGCGCAGGATGATGCGATGGCTTTCAAAAGCCAATTTTTGGATCAAAAGAAGATATTTGGTGAACAAGCCATCAAAATGTTGGAGATCACCTCTCAATGTGATTCAGTAGTTGAAGCTGTTAACAAAGGTATCTCTTATATTTCTTTATTTTCATAATTTTTCATTTGCACTTGCATAGTCTTTTATCACCTTTAACATTTGCGTTTTAATCCTTCAAAGAAAATGCTGCCCTTGTTGAAACCGTCAAGGCATTAACCGAAGAAAGAGAGCAAATGCAGAAGGAGCTAGCATCTGTGAAGGAAAAGAGCAAATGGCTGATTGAGGAAGGTTTTAACTTGGTTGCTAAGCGTGTACATTCCGAAATGATCCCCATGACTCTCAGAGTTAACTCTGCCGCCAATGCGATGGGTTATAATGAAGGGATCAAGTGTGGGCTAGCACATGCTGTGAAAGGTGAAGCCAACTTCCTGACTTTCAAAGAATACGACCATAAAGCCGGTGAGAAGCTGTTGACGCAGTTGGATGCTCTGAAGTCAATGACGTTCCATTCCATTGACGAAGTTTCGAAGTTGAGCCTGGACGATACAGAGATAATGGGAGATATGCTGAAACCAATTACTTTAACAAAAGGTTCTGCAACCCCAAAGGCTGATGCTCCTTCAACTTCAAATGTAGATGCTCCTTCAACTTCAAATGCAGATGCTCCAACCGCCACCGGTAATTGATCTCTCTATTAATCATGATCGTTTGTTGAACATTTTAATCATCTCTCAAAGTCCACTTATGCTGTGGCACAAGACAATTTACCTTTCATTTTGCATTTGGTATGTTCCAGTACTTTCTTAATCTTGGATCCCATCGGAACTGCATCTGTTTGCAGTTTCGATTATGTTGGCATGTATGATAATGCATATGGATGTTTGCTTTTCTTACTTTTTGTCTCGAACTTTTGAATTATGTTATCACCTCTTGGTTCATAAGATATGAGTCATGCTTGATTATGTTTGCGACATGTCACTTGCGAACGAAGTGTATCGTTGTTTGCACTTGCAGTTGCAAAGTGATCATACACAACTTTTTATACTTTGAATTATTTGTATGTTTTTCCATTCGATTCTTGACATTTTTCTTTTAGACTTGCGAAATATTTTCTTACAAGCTTTTGAGCAACTTTACAAGTTCTCCTTCACAAGTACTTTGACAAGATTTTAACAAAATCATTAACTTTTAAAGAAGGCTGTCATATGCGTTTCCCCCCTATCAAATGCGTCCATCTTCAAAGGGTTTTAACAACATAACGGCAATACCACTTTTAAAGTTAAGTATTTTTTGTTTCAAATACGAATCTTTTCCTTGTGGTATATAAAGTCCTTACATCTTTTGGTAAGGTTCAGTTGATCTTTTTTCTTTGAATGATCAACTCACAAGACCACTTTATAACATTAGTTATTCAGCAGCACTTGCGACCCTCAGAGAGCTTAAGTTGGAATTTTATTAATAATCATAGCATACCTTTATCCACTTAAGTTTGGCCATCTCTCTTTTGGGCTTTTGTTAGCAACCATTGTACTAACAAGGTGTCCGGCCTGATCACCTCTTCCCAACATGCACTCTTTAATCGTCAGTGAGACAGTTGGGGACAAGAAAAGTATTTTTACTTTTTCTTGGGTTACCCTTTATAAATAAAGGAATAACAGCGATACTGCATTAGGGTATTGGTATGTAATACCTTTTTGAAAATGCACCCGCTAGTGACTCATGAACCATATTATAAGAAGCGAATCATATCGCATGTGAATCTTGTATTATTTACAGAGATCACTTGTATAGCATATGCATGTGTTCATTGACACAACATTTTTAAGCAAACATTTATATTCAATATTTTGCATAGGAGCGATCAAATATTTGTATAACCTTTTCATATAAAATGAAATAAGTATTTCCATGGATCCTTGTAAGTACTAGAAACAAATGTATTTTATTCTCCATCGATTTATTACAAGATCATAATTGCAGAAACAGAAACATAAAGATCAACATTTCCTATCTTTCATTTGAGATTAGCATTTGCGTCTTCACATGTAACATTTGCGAAGATGAATTCCATTCCAAGCCCGCACCAGTTCAGTTCCGTCGAGCTGCTGAAGTATGTAAGACCCATTTCCGATCGCTTTTTTGATTATATAAGGTCCCTCCCACTTGGGAGACATTTTTCCGAGCGGAAGTGCCCTACTCACTTCATTGCTCCTCAACACATATTCCCCCTCTTTATACTGTTGGGTCTTAACTTTGGCGTTATAGTATTTTGCCATCTCTTTTTTGTATCTGCTTTCTCGTATAGCAGTGATTTCCCTTCGCTCTTCCAAAAGATCCAGATTGGTTCTTAATTCTTCATCATTATCCGCCACTTGCACTTGCAAGCGGTGACTAGGTATTCCGATTTCAGCCGGTATGACGGCTTCAGTTCCGTATACAAGACTGAATGGTGTTTCGCCATTGCTAGTTTTAGGCATGGTGCGATGCGCCCACAAAACATGTGGTAATTCATCGACCCAACTACCCCCATATTTTTCCAATCTCATTTTTATGCCTTCGACAAGACTTCGATTTGCTCTTTCAACTTGGCCGTTGGCCTGTGGATGTGCTACTGACGTAAAGATCTGATTTATATGAAGCTCTTCGCACCATTCTGCAAATGGGTTCCCAGCAAATTGCTGTCCATTATCTGTTATGATATAGAGAGGTAGACCAAATCGGCACACGATATGTTCCCACACGAACTTTTTGACTTGCTTACCAGAAATACAAGCAAGTGGTTTTGCTTCAATCCATTTTGTAAAGTAGTCAATTGCAACCAATAGAAATTTTACCCCTCCACTTGCTGATGGAAAAGGTCCAACTATATCCATTCCCCACTTCTGGAAGGGCCACGCTGACGTAACTGGGATCAACTCATTTTTTGCTCGCATGCTCACCGGAGCATGTGCTTGACAAGCTTGGCACTTGCGCAATTCTTCCCAAGTGCTTCGGTACATGCCTGGCCAAAAGTATCCAAGGCTCATGATTTTAACAACTACCATCTTTGCACCAGCATGAATTCCGCATATGCCTTCATGTACCTCCTTAACGATCTTTTCAGCTTCACTTGGGGTTAAACACCTTAACAAAGGTCCCAAAAAGCTTCTTCTATACAAAATATCATTTTGCATCTGATACTGAAGCGAATTTACTCGTATCTGGCGAGCCTGTTCTTTATCATTTGGGAGTTTGCCCATGGTCAAATATTGTACGATCGGTGTCATCCAACTGTCTTCTTGTACTTGCACATCTGCGGTCATTTTCAAATTGACAGTTGGAGCTTCTAACAATTCCACTCGAATTTCTTTGGCTAGATGTTCAAATGCGACAGAAGCAAGCTTGCTCAGTGCATCTGCCTTTCTATTTTGAGCTCTGGAAATATGTAAAACTTCACACTTGCCAAAGATTTTGATTAACTCTTGAACTTGTTCCAAGTATAAGGCCATGTATTTGCCTTTTGCCTCGTATGTTCCAGCGATCTGACTAGCTACTAACAATGAATCCACATAAGCAGTCACTTGCGTTGCACCCATTTTTTTAGCCAACCTTAAACCTGAAATAAATTTCAATGTTTTAGGTCCTCCAACTTATCACATGCATTCGTGGAACAAATGCATACCATATGCATTCGTGAAGCAAATGCATATGTATCCAGTCATTATGTGTTTTTTTTTTTCGAATAAACACAAAGACTTATGAAGCTTGAGTGTTTATACCTGCTAGCAACGCCTCATACTCTGCTTCATTATTAGAGGTTTGGAAATTAAAGCGGATCGCATATGTCAACTCGTCCCCTTCAGGACTTTTCAAGATCAAGCCTGCATTTGGCATAATAAAACTCTTAATATTTTGAATTTCAATTTCTTTTTCAAAAAGAAATAATTTTTATAATGGATCAAACCTGCTCCTGAGCCATCAGAGTTAGAAGAACCATCAGTATGCAGGATCCATACTTGTTCTTTAGCTTCAGGAACGGTAATAATATTTACACTTGCGCCGTCTGGCACTTCCGCCAGGAAATCAGCTACCACTTGACCTTTAATTGAAACTCGTGGTTTGAACTGTATATCGAATGGCCCCACTTCAATTGCCCACTTGATCATCCTACCGGACATTTCCGGCTTTCTGAAGATCCCTTGGATAGGATATGAAGTAAGAACATTTACAGTATGGGCCTGGAAATAACGACGAAGTCTTCTTGTAGCTTGTACAAGTGCTAAGACAACTTTTTCGATCATAGGATACCTGGTCTCGTAGTCTTTAAGCATTTTGCTTATGTAGTAAATTGGAAGTTCTTTATCTTTCCTTTCGACCAGTAGCACAGCGCTTACTGCATTATCCGTTACCGCCAAATACATGATCAACTCTTCACCAACTTTCGGTGCAGTTAGAGTCGGAAGTGTAGCTAGAGCTGTTTTCAATTCTTCAAATGCTTGATTGGCCTCGGAAGTCCATTCAAAACTTCCTTTTAAACTTTCTTTCAAAACTTTCATAAAGGGTGTGGCTCTTTCAGCTGCTTTTGACAAAAATCTATGTAGAGCCACCAAGCGCCCATTTAGAGTTTGTATATCTTTAAGGGTTTTAGGCGGTTCCATTTCCATAACCGCCTTAACCTTTCTCGGATGTGCCTGGATCCCCTCTTTGTTGACTAGGACCCCTAAGAACTTGCCCTCCTCCATCGCAAATGAGCATTTCTTGGGGTTTAATTTCATATTGATACCCCGCAAGTTTTTAAAGGTCTCTTCAATGTCTTTGATCATATCCTCCTCATGAGAACTCTTAATGACTACATCATCCACATAGGCTTCAAGATTTCTACCCACTTGCGATTGGAAGGTCTTATCCATGAGGCGCTGGTAAGTTGCACCAGCGTTTTTTAGCCCGAACGGCATCTTCTTATAACAGAATAATCCTTCGTTTGTAATAAACGCAGTTTTGTCTTCGTCACCCTCAGCCATAAAGATCTGATGGTATCCTTTATATGCGTCTAGAAAACACTTCCATCGGTATCCCGCCAAAGAATCAACTTTTAGATCTATTTCCGGAAGTGGATAACAATCTTTCGGACATGCCTTATTAAGATCTTTGAAGTCAATGCACATCCGCCAAGATTTATCAGGCTTTAGGACCAAGACAGGGTTTGCAACCCATGTTTGGTAAAGCACTTCCCTAAGGATGCCCGCTTCCACAAGCTTATCCACTTCTTCCTTGACTACATTGTTTCGATTTTGATCATAGATCCTTCGCTTCTGCTGGACAGGTTTTACACCTGGATAGACGTTTAATTTATGTTCAGCGAAATGTCTAGGGACCCCCGTCATATCCGACGGTTCCCATGCGAAGATATCCACATTGTCTATTAATAACTGAAACAACTTTTTTCTTGTTTCTCCTTGCAATTGCGATCCAATTTCAATTGTCTGATCTGGAAACTTCTCGTTTATGATCCACTTATTCTTTTCTACAGTATCATTTTTAATATCCTTCAATCCTCCTTTCGATATCAGAGGTTTCTCAACCAGGGCTACTTGTGGATCTGCATCTGTTGTTACAGTTGCGATTCCCCTTGGAGTTGGGAACCGAACTAAACCATGCGCTGTCGAAACTATAGCGCCCAAAACTTTAAGCCCAGGTCGACCGATAATGACATTGTGGGGGGAAGGAGTTGCAACCACAATAAAAGTCATCATCTCTTCTCGAAATAGTTTATCGTCACCAAAGATCACTGGGAGAGTTATTTCTCCCATGGGATGCACCACCTCTCCAGAAAAACCAATGAGAGTGGAATTATGAGGCTTTAGCCTTTGCTGCACATCCAATCCCATTCTTCGGAAGCAAGACTCATACATGATTTCCGATGCACTTCCAGTATCGAGATAGGTCCGTTTCACTAGAAACCCAGCAATACCGACAGTCACAATTACTGGATCTTCTCTCGATTCTTTACCATTCAATGGTGGAAATGTAATCTCTTGACTTTTCCATTTTTCTTCTTCAAACTTTGTTTTAACATTGCGATGCCAAGTGTTCGATCCTCTTCGTATCATTGCGATCACAGCTTGTTTAACAGCTGGAGGACGTCCCTCCTTAATATTTTTAACCAGATGCGACAATTTTCCGGATTTGATGGCTTTTTCAATCTCGCCTCGCAAGTGTCTGCAATTGTCTGTATCATGACCACGATCTTTATGGTAATCGCAATATTTACCCATGTCACTTCCTAAAGGATTGTAAGTCCTTTGAGGTTTCGAAAATTGAACATTCTCCGTCGCTAAGATCTCACTTGGAGTTTTTGTAAGTGACGAGAAATCATTAGATCTGGGCTCCCAGGTCTTCTTGTATCCTCCATAATTACTTTCTCCCCTACGATCATAGGGTTGAGATCTAAACTTTTTCCAGGATTGATTTCTTGTTGGTGCAGTGGAGACACTTGCATTTGCATTCCGGTAATTGCCATTCTTCTGAGATGGTTTTTGGGTGCTGATACCCTGGATATTTCCGGAAGCACTTCTTCCTTTTACATAGGTCCTGACACGATCCATAAGCACCTCCATTGTTTGAGGCAGATCCTCATGCAACTTTTCCACCAAGTGCGTGTGTCGAACACCATGGCAAAAGCCAGATATACGTAATTGATCCTGTGCTCCAGATATTTTCATAGTTTCATTGTTAAAACGCATAACGAAACTTTCAAGGCTTTCGTCATTTCTTCTTCGAATGTTATGTACTTCTGTCACTTCTTTTGTGCACTTCCGTTGTTGACTAAATTGCCTTAGGAATTTCGTCCTTAGGTCTTCAAAGCCACTTATCTGTGCATTTGGTAATGCATCAAACCATACTCTTGCAGGTCCAGTAAAGGTCTGTACCAGCATGTGGCACCATGTTTCTTCTGACCATCGTTCAAGTCTTCCAGCAGTAATAAAATCAAATATATGATCATCTGGATCTGTTAGCCCACCATACTTCTTTATAGAAGTTGGCATCTTTAGCTTTGCTGGAAACTTAGCATTTGCGATCCAATTCTGAAACTTAGAATGCTCTTGCATTGAAGCAGGAAAATAAGGCACGAATACATCCTTTTCTCCTGATGTCATAAAATTCATAGGTCAGAATAAGATCAATGCCTTTTTCAAAAATTAAGGTCTTAATGTTATAATTCAATCATAGCATTTATAGCTCACTTAGAATTGATCACATTCGCCTCTTGTATGAGGTCTTTCAGGACGACACTTCCAACACAAGTATAATTAGTTCGGAAGTATCATACAGTATTAATCTTCACAAGAGATCTTATTGCAATCACTTCCGACGCGCATACGTCTTACTCGGAAGTCTTCTCTTGCTATCATAATCACTTCCGACGCATGTACGTCTTACTCGGAAGTCTTCATTTGCTATCATAAGCACTTCCGACGCGCTTACGTCTTATTCGGAAGTCTTCATTTGCTATCATAAGCACTTCCGACGCGCGTACGTCTTACTCGGAAGTCTTCATTTGCTATCATAAGCACTTCCGACGCGCTTACGTCTTATTCGGAAGTCTTCATTTGCTATCATAAGCACTTCCGACGCGCTTACGTCTTACTCGGAAGTCTTCATCGTAATATCAATTTTTTGAAAGATCATATCGACACCACTTCCGACGCACACGTGACTTACTCGGAAGTGGACATCTGTATCTCATTCTCTATCTTCCTCTTTTTTTTTTTTTTTTTTTTACAACTCAACTTATGAGTGTGCATTTGAATTTTCTGAAATTCAAATTTGAAGAAGGTTTTCCCGCCTTAATTATTGTTCTTATGATTTTCCAGATTTTTTAGGCAATCTTCATGAGAACCTCTTTGAATCTTCAAATCTTCATCCGGAATTCATTCATCGAATTTCCAGATTTCATAGTTCACCATATGATCCTCGATTATGCATCCATTCATAAGGATTTCACATCATCATTAAACCATTATCATATCACAAGGATCAAAATGCATCAAATTACCAAATCAACAATTGATCATGAACTTTTGAATTAAGCAAATTCAAATTAATTTTTCCGATCCAAAATATGCGTATCGATCAAAAGTTTTCAAAAACTAATTTCGCTACTCGATCAAAGCGTTAAAATCGATACCTGATGATTTTGACTGTTTGATAATTGTACGATCTTCATTTAGAAGATCATCCAGATCCTTCAAATCGGTAGTTTTTGCAGCATCCTTTTCTGGAGTGAATTTCAGAGTGGCGCGAACTTCCTGCAACCACTGCTCACGCTTCTCCTTGTCCCTTAACTGCTTCAGGATCTGCAAATTTCTCATCAGGAAATCTCGATCAAAGCTTTGCAAAATCTCCACAGCTTTATTCGGATCCACATTATCATTCTCGTCATCATGATCCGAATATGGATCATCATTAGAATGATTCGGTAATTGAAACACCGAGACTTTTTCACTAGGTTTTCCAGCTGATCCTTTCGAACTATGAATGTTCTTCGGTGTTCCTTCTAGATCAAAAATGGACTTCTTCTTCACTGACTCATCCGATTGCTTCTCCATTTTTCACCAATTCCTGAGAATACGGATGGCGCCAATTGATGAACCACAAAATCCCACCGTAAGTCAATGAGAGATTATAATTCAACTAGGAATAAGCTAATCTAAGAAGAATAATCGATGAATCAATGGATTTACTAATATCTCAATATTTGGGTACAAACAAGGAAAACACACAGTAAATGTGTATTTTCTGGAATTAGAAGTTACATTGCAAATGAATGAAAGAACTATTTATATAGCCTCTGAAGTCGCATCTTCATGAATTGATCGGATGCACTTGCATCTTGTTCATCTGCAACTGCATCGCTTCCAGCTCGTTCTCTGTGTGACACTTGCTCTCGGGATCTTTACCATCGGAAGCGTAGATGTCAGGTCACTTGCATGTCCAGGTCTTGACCTATCCTCATCATATATAGAGCCTAGCTAGCTATTTGATATATATTAGTGATTATGCTCTTACAACTTGACTGTTGTTGAACAGTAAATCTTAAACTGAACTTGAAATGTTATTAAACTGATAAACTTGTGAACTTAGCAACCTTTGTGTTGACTCTTTTTAGCATGTTATTTCTCAGGTTGCTAAACTGGATTGCTTGTCGCACGTTAGGATGCCCTTTTGGATTTGGTTATCATGCAGGCATATTAGACTTTGAAACTTTTCAAGTTAAACGTGTTTTGGTTTGCGCATGTTTTGGCACTTAAACATTTATTACAAATTATGACATTTACACTTCCGCATATTAAAACATTTTTACTTTAATTTGACTTTTAAATTGCATATAGACTGTTCGTATGGCTAATGTGTTCGATCCTGGTTTGTCACGCTCCCTACAGCGCGTGATCGCGCATGGGATTTTTGGGGGTGTGACAGATTGGTATTAGAACCATTGGTTATAGTGAACTAGGTTTGCATTAGTAGACTGAATATAGCCTTAGACACACTTTAGTCATACACTCGAGCACACACGTAATCTTTGACTGCTTGATTATGTGCTATTTGTATTTACTATACATATGATATATATATATATATGTGTGTGTGTGTGTGTATGCTGACATGGTCAGATGGATATCCGCTTCCTTATCATCATCATCATCATCATCATCATCATCCCCATTCGTCACCAGTAGGCGGGTTACTTCGGGTCCTACTACCCCGACCCGGGGAAATCAGAGGATAACGTCTGAGGGTCACTGTCACACCCCCCTCCGCCGCCCCCTGCCAGGTGCGGGGGAGGGTGTGGGACCGGCTGTCCGCATCAGTTCCCGAGGTACCAACTAAACAACAACAATACACATACATAACGGACATCCAGTCCTCACATTGAATCTCTAGGCCGACTCTAAATGAGGATGCACAGAGCACCTCCTAGCCGACCTGATAGAATCGATAGCCACCGGATATGACCCAGGACTGAACAAATGAAAGATACATTATATCAAAAGAAACATAGTCATAACAGGTCTTCAAAAACAAACGTCATTTGTTTATCATACATAGCCCTATTCATAGTGACAACAACCATGGAAAGTCCATATTCAGATTAGGTCCACACCTACACTTGCTTACCTGCAACATAAGTCAATCACACAAAGTCAACAACATAGTTGTTGGTGAGTCGTAACTACCATCATAACATTAACAGTTTTCAACACATACAGGTTATAAATCTATCATGCCGCACCCAAGGTCAACACTCATATACTCTACGGGCTCGTTGCGCGTAGCCGAACACCCTCTACGAGTAGTTTTTAAGTTCAACATATAAGCACATATTCCCCCTAGTAAATTAATACTAGAGGATCCGGGTGAATATGGATCGTTCAACTATAACGGCCGTCATAATCTCTTATATGCCTAGTGGCCTCAACCTTAATGACCAGAAAGTCTCTAATGACCCACACAGGGCATTCCGACTCACAGTGTTCGACATGATAATCATAACAGATATATAACAGATACATCAGAACAGATTTGTGATCTCAAATAGTTAACTAATGAGGGAAGTCAGAGGACTCACAGTAATGAAGTCAGAAACAAGTTTCAACAGGGATTGCAATCCAAGATTCGCTAGAATAGCCTATCTTCAGTGTCTAGCAACCTATCATAAGTTATCATGTGTATATGTGTCATATACAATGCTAATGTGTCCATAAACCATCTGAGGTTCGAAGTACTACAAATTACAGTTGCTAGGTCAACCGGTTCAGCTTTTGGTTCATCTAAAATTTGGCCAAACATTCTGTCATTTTCCTTCATAGGCGTACCGCCTGGAACTTATCAATTCTGGGCGGTACGCTCTGATTAATATTCTGCGCTTCTGGTTTTAGAATCCGGGCGTACCGCTTTGCATGTACTCATCTTGGGCGGTACGCCCCAATCTGTGAACAGGGGCCCGACTATTTTGTCTTTTAGTGCCATTTTTATATTTTGATGTTTTATGGTCAGAATTGTTACTAGATCAGTTGTATACCATATTGAGGGGCAAATTAGGGATTCATTTAGGGTCTAAATCCTAAACCAAAGCATAACCTTAATTCCCGAGCTTTCCACTTAAAGTAGGTTTCATCTTCTCGACCCTCATTTCATACGAATATCATTTGAAACAGAAAGCTTGTGACTTAATAACTTATTTCCACATGTAAACCACTGATCAAAACTGGTCTCATGTTATCAAAGCTTTTAGGGTTTCTATTTATGGAAAATCAAACATGCATGCATAAAGGGATTGTACCTTGTGGAGATTTCCTTGTACAATCAAACTTTCAGAATTCCTTGCTCCTCTCTTAGGTCCCAATCCACTTCCAAATCTCCCAAATATGACCACACCACTGTGTTGATAAGATTTCAAGCAATGAGTGAGGGTTACATCAATTTCACATAGCCTTGATATGAAAATGGTGATTAGAAGGCTTACCTTTGATGATCAATCCCTTCACAAGGCTTCAAATGCTGGAGAGTAGTGGTAGCAGAGCTCTGGGACAGCAATGCAAGAGTACTGGTCGGAGATGTGCAGATTATCACAAGTGTGAAAGACTATAAAGGCCAAAATCCTTGTTTGTAACGACCTGGATGAGAGGCGTACCGCCCCAATATACTCAACTTGGGGCGTACCGCCCGGATTTTGAGATAGCGGGTATGCGAGGATCCGACGGGTGCCGCAACCCGAACCATATATCAAACGGGTTTCGTACCGCCTGGGATTACCCAGTCCTAGGCGTACCGCCTCAGTTTGTAAACCTGCGACTTTTGATTAATTTCTTTTATAGAATTTCCAGCTCGGATTTCGGTTTTGACACAAAGGTTACATTCTCTCCCCCTTAAAGGAATTCCGTCCCGGAATTTGTTAAGCGTTAATTGAATAACTGGGGGTATTTTCTTCTCATGTCTACTTCGGATTCCCACGTATATTCGGGACCGCGTCTAGCGTCCCACTTGACTTTCACCATTGGGATCCTTTTCTTGCGTAGCTTTTTTGTGATTCGTTCCATTATTTCAATGGGCTGTTCTGTGAAATTCAGCTTTTTATCGATTTTGATTTCTTTTAACGGAACCGCGAGAGCTTCATCTACCATACACTTCCGTAGATTCGACACATGAAACACATCGTGAACTCCGCTAAGTTCCTCAGGCAATTCTAGTTGATAAGCCACCTCGCCGACTCTTGATATTATCTTGAAAGGTCCGATATACCGTGGGCTCAATTTCCCTCTTTTGCCAAAACGAATTATACCCTTCCAAGGTGATATTTTCAACATCACCATGTCTCCCTCTGCAAACTCAAGTGACCTCCTACGCCGATCTGCGTAACTCTTTTGTCGGTCCTGAGCGGTTTTAAGTCTTTTACGGATCTCTCTTACCTTCTCTGTAGTTTCCATTATCAGTTCAGGTCCTGTAAGTTGGCCTTCTCCCACTTCAGACCAACACACTGGTGTTCGACATTTCCTGCCATATAATGCTTCAAACGGTGCCATTTGAATGCTAGTGTGGTAGCTATTATTGTATGAGAATTCGGCTAGTGGAAGATGATCATCCCAGCTACCACCAAATTCTATAACACAAGCTCTCAGCATATCTTCTAACGTTTGAATTGTTCTCTCGCTTTGCCCATCAGTTTGGGGATGATAAGCTGTGCTAAACTTTAGTTTGGTTCCCATTGCTTCTTGAAAGCTTTGCCAAAAATGAGAAGTGAATCTAGTATCTCTATCAGAGATAATAGACTTCGGCACTCCGTGCTTTGATATGATTTCGTTTACAAACAGCTTTGCAAGTTGCTTCCCATTATAAGTTTCAGCCATTGGTAAGAAGTGTGTAGATTTTGTCGAACGGTCCACGACTACCCAAACGGCATCGTTCCCGCTTCTAGTCTTTGGAAGCTTTGTCACGAAATCCATGGTAATTTCTTCCCATTTCCATTCAGGGAGTTCTATTTGCTGAAGACACCCGGCAGGCTTCTGATGTTCAGCTTTTACTTGTAAGCAAATTGGACATTTTTCAACATAGGCAGCAATTGCCTTTTTCATTCCTGGCCACCAATAATTAGCTCTCAAATTCTGGTACATTTTGTCGCCTCCTGGATGAAGCATGTACTTAGACTTGTGAGCTTCTCGAAGGATTACATCACGTAGACCTCCTTCCTTAGGCACCCATATACGTTTGCCTAATCTAAGGATGCCCTCCGTTTCTTTTGTCAATTTTCTTACAACAGTCATCATCTCATCCCGTTCGACATTTGAGTCCGCCATCTGTTTCTTTTGTGCTTTAATGATTTCTCCAATTAAATCGACACTTACATTCAATCTCAAGGCTCGAACTCGGAGTGGCTTGATTCTTTCCTTTCTGCTTAATGCGTCTGCCACTACATTGGCCTTGCCTGGGTGATACTTGATCTCGCAATCATAATCACTCAGCACTTCCATCCAGCGTCTTTGTCGCATATTCAACTCCTTTTGACTGAACAAGTGCTGTAAGCTTTTGTGATCAGAGTATACCACAAATTTGGCTCCATAAAGGTAGTGTCTCCAAATTTTAAGAGCGAAGACGATTGCTCCAAGCTCCAAATCATGAGTGGTGTAATTCTTCTCATGCTTTTTGAGTTGTCTAGATGCATATGCGATTACTTTATCTTTCTGCATCAGAACACATCCGAGTCCATTGATAGAGGCATCGCAGTATACCACAAAGTTTTCAGTACCTTCTGGTAATGAAAGTATAGGAGCAGAGCTTAGTTTCTGTTTAAGCAGTTCGAAAGCATTTGTATGCTTAGGTTTCCAATCAAACTTCACATTCTTCTGGGTAAGGGAAGTCAATGGTGTGGCTATCTTTGAGAAATCCTAAATAAATCTTCGATAATAACCAGCTAGTCCTAAGAAACGTCGGATCTCGGTGGGACTCTTTGGTTGCTCTCATTTGGCAATAGCTTCCACTTTTGCTGGGTCTACTTGAATTCCGGCTTCGCTGACGATGTGACCCAGAAATTGCACCTCTCTTAACCAAAAGTCACATTTAGAGAACTTTGCATAAAGCTTCTCAGATCAAGCAATTCTAATATCTTTCTCAAATGTTCACCATGCTCTTCTTGAGTGCGGGAATAAATCAAAATGTCGTCGATAAACACGATTACAAACTTGTCGAGATATGGTTTGCACACCCGATTCATTAAGTCCATAAATATTGCTGGCGCATTAGTCAATCCAAACGGCATGACTGTAAATTCGTAATGGCCATATCTTGTTCTAAACGCCGTTCTTGAAACGTCCTCTTCACGAACTCTGACTTGATGGTATCCCGATCTCAAATCAATTTTCGAAAAATAACTAGCCCCTTGCAATTGATCAAACAAGTCATCAATTCTAGGCAAAGGGTACTTGTTTTTGATGGTTACACGATTGAGATCACGGTAATCGATGCACATCCGCATCGAGCCATCCTTCTTTTTCACAAAGAGTACTGGTGCTCCCCAGGGTGATGAACTGGGTCTGATGAAACCTTTATCGAGGAGTTCCTGAAGTTGGCTCTTCAGTTCCTGCATTTCTGAAGGTGCAAGTCGGTACGGTGCTTTTGCTATTGGAGATGTTCCAGGTGCAAGTTCGATTTGAAACTCCACTTGTC
Source organism: Deinandra increscens subsp. villosa (assembly GCA_039602395.1). Taxonomy (NCBI): domain Eukaryota; kingdom Viridiplantae; phylum Streptophyta; class Magnoliopsida; order Asterales; family Asteraceae; genus Deinandra; species Deinandra increscens. The sequence continues at coordinate 35,374,059 of JBCNJP010000008.1, read as the reverse complement.
GTTTTGGGGGCAATCCAGGTAGTTCATCAGGAAACACATCCGGGTATTCTGAGACAATAGGTACTTCTTCCAATTTCCTTTCTCGGGGTGCCTCAACTAGATTTGCTAGATATGCTTGATCACCTTTGCGAATACACTTTCCCGCCTTTAATCTGGAGATTATTCTCATTGGTTTTGTTTTTCTATCTCCAATGATTGTGTGAATCTTGTCGTCTGCAGACTTCAACTCCAAAACTTTTTCGGCACAACGAATCTTTGCTTGATATCGCGTGAGCCAATCCATTCCGAGCACGATGTCGAATTCACTTAATTCCATGGGAAGAAGTTCTAGTTCAAAAGAGGTGTTCTCATGTTCTAAATGACAATCTTTAATTACTTTGGAAATACTAATCTTTTGGCCGTTAGCAGTTTCTACAACATAGGGTATATTTAACTTATGTGCCGCACATTTTAGTCTAGGTACACAAGCAGAGGATATAAAACTTCTATTGGCACCAGAATCAAACAGAATGCTAACAATCACCTTATTAACAGAAAACATACCGGAGATCACGTCGTCATTCGCACGTGCCTCTTCGGCAGTCATGATATAGAGTCGGGGTGTACCTTTTGAAGTTCCAGTGCCCTTGTTCTTATCATCCCTTCTGCTCTTGCCTTGCGGACATTCCGAGCACCTATGTCCCTTCTCTTTGCAGTAGAAGCAGACCACTGGTGATCGGCACTGCTGATGCGTATGCCCCGCCTTTCCACAATTTTTACAACTATCTGTCTGCGACCTCTTGAAGTCCCTACCATCATCATTCCTTCTTCCTTGATCGTTTCTCCCGAATTTTCCTCTCCTACTATCCCTTCCCTTATCATTGAACTTTCTCTTATTCCCAGATGTATCTACTTTAATTCCCACTGTTCTGATCCATTCATCGGCCAGAGTACCCGTCAAGCTTATAGCAGATGCCAAGGTACTCGGACGTGCAGATCTCACGTCTGCCCTTATTTCAGGGCTTAATCCCCATACAAACCTCCTGACCTTGGATGTCTCGGAATCTGCCATGTGGGGCACCAAATTCAACAGCTCATTATATCTATTGATATAAGTCATATAATCGGATCCATTCATTCTCAGATTAATAAATTCATTTTCTAATCTCTCTGCTTCATTTTCTGGAATAAATTTCTCCATGACCATTGCACGAAAAGCTTTCCAACTCAAGCGATAAGCTTTATCCTTCCCAAGTCGATTCAACTCCACTTTCCACCAGTTTAATGCCGCTCCCTTGAAAGATTGGGATGCAAACCTTACCATATCCCTAGTAGCACAGTCACTGATATCCAAAGCAGCTTCAGTTTCCTCCAACCAATTCAGGGCATCAGTAGCTCCCTTATCTCCCCTGAATATGCTGGGTTTACAGGCCATGTAGGTCTTGTAGGAACATCCTCTTCTCACCTCATTCTCCGTTTTACGTTCTTTACTCCGAGATCTTTTCCTGGAGCGTTGCGGACGTTCTTCATGATCAGGACTGCGACTCCGACGGTTTCGGATCCTACTGTGAGCTGACGAGTCAGTTCTAGATTCAGCTGTTTGTGATCGAGATCTTGCAGACCCCTTAGATCTAGAAACAGCAGTTTTGCTTCTTGGCGGTTCACTGGATCTCTCTGAACCAACGTGCGTCTTTCCTTGCCTTTTCTCCTTAGCGACCAACGAGGGAAACGCTTTAGAGATTCCTTGAGCTATAAGCTCCTGGAGTCTTTCGTCCTGTTCCATTTGTCTCAGTTGCTCAGACGTGAGAGGTTCTCTCACCTTACTGTGAACGGAGTGATCATCACGATCATCTTCCTCATCATAATCATCTTGACGAGTTCTGCTCATTCCTGCTTTCGACATTTCGCTGAAAGCAATACCAAATTGACAGATTTAACATACATTTGACTTTGTTGACAGGTATTTGTAATCAGAGTTTATATTGCTTTACATAATCCAGTGTCATAGGGAACGTTATAAACATTGGGTTGTTGCACTCCTTTGGGCTTTCCGGATCACCATCTTGTGGTTATCGACATATTTTACCATGTTATGACTATGATTAGAGTGAAATCGCATACACACAAGTTCTTAGGGGTGGTCTAAATGAACCAAACCTCCTAAAATCACTATGTATCCTGGCTTATCATTACTATAATACCCAAATATAATAGATAACATCAAACAAACTTTTATTCCATAACAATACCACATTCGACTAGCGGTTCAACCGCTTTACAAAGCAAAGCACACACATACTCAAATCAGACTCAAACAAAGTTTCACAAAAGACACATAGTACATATCATACTAATTTATTGAACACAACACACAAAACTTCAGCCATCACAGTTCCTGCTTCTCTCCTGGTTTCTAGTCCTTGCGTCTTCTAAATGATGTGAGATGTTTGATGTGGGATGACACCTTCTTAGCTTCTTCTGCCATTTTCTTTTCCTTCTTCAGTTGTTTCTCCAGCCTTTTGGTTAGAGCCTTGTTTTCTTCTCTGAGGGCTTCAATGACCGGGGAGTTTGGTCCGGAGTTATCCGCATACGGGGTTGGGGCATAGACTGGACCTGGTCCTGAATAAGATGATCTGGGTAGGTCCTGATATGGTCCATATGGAGCATACGGGTAGGCAGAAGGCGGAAAAGGCATGTAGGACTGCTGCATCGGTGGGGAAGTCGAGTACTGGTATGGTTGTGGCGGATAATACGATGGCTGTGGTGGGTAATACGGCATACCCGTGGCATAGGGTTCCTGAATAGGTGTCGGATACATGATAGGCTGTTGGAACCCAGGTGGTTGCTGAAAAGACGAATTCTGGTGATACGCAGGTGGCTGTTGGTAAGCAGACGGGGGTTGGCTGTTAGACCTTAGCAATTGGGGAAAACTGTAACGTTCAGATACGGGTTGACTGCTCTGGCCCTGCATCATAGCTGCTACGTACGGGTCCCTGATGTCGTTTGCCAAGGCTGCAATAGGATCATGTATTGGGACATCCACCAGATTTCCCATTTGAGGAAAAGTTGCCATGGGATCCTGTTGCATAGGAACCGATTCCTCGGGTCCTTCTTCAACATCTGCTGCATAGGCTGGGGAGGCAAACACATGTTGGGAATGATGCTCTGAGTGGTAGCTCACCGTGTGTCCTGCTGACACTGCAATTACCACATGTGGAATGGTTTCGTCAGCATCTTCTTCAGGCTCCTCTTCTGGGTCTTCTTGATCCGTCCCTACATCGCGAGCATTCCATTCCGATGGTGCAATGTGAATGGTGTGGCTTGGACGCACCGACATCCTCGGTTTAGTGCTTCTTTTCTTAGGAGGCTTCGGTACATCCGTAGTCGACGCCGCCGGTGATGGAGTCTTCCTTTGAGTGGGCGCGGTAAAGTATCCTGAAAGGTCAGGGCTCATCGGTGGTACGGGTTGACTTGGTCCACCTTCATCCTTCTTGTTCTTGCTACTCTTGCTGCTACCGCTGTTCTTGCTGCTGGATTTTGAAGATTTTGCAAAATTCCACATCTTTCACGAAGGTACCTGTGAATAAAATTTTAATATACAACAGAATATATATATATTGATATATATGCAAACATTTCCGTGCACTCCTAGATTTTCTTCACTTAGTTCATACTAAGTTTTTACCCATTAAATTCACTATTGTACACATAAAATAACCATCGGTATCCACGTGTCTATTAGACTCGTCATATCATGAGGTACCTGTGGGTAATAATGACAGCGTGCACTTTCTGCAATTGCTACCGACCTTACATCATGCTATGAGTAATCTAATATACCAGTTTTAACTTAGGTTAATACTTATCAAGGAGGAACATTAGCATCAATGTGTCTGTTAGGGTTCACCGAGTCTTAGTGCATCTGTGGGTAGGAATGGCAGTTTGCAAGGCTGTAACTTCTACCGACCTTACACTAAACCTCGATTACTTCTAACATACAAATTTTCAACCTAGATCACAAATTGGTTCATGCAATACTTAGAGGTCCAACTAGGTTCAAGCTTAGGGGCTCTAAGAACGCCTAATTTGCTGGAACCTCTGGCTCTGATACCAACCTGTCGCACCCCCCTCTGCCGCCCCCTGCCAGGTGCGGGGGAGGGTGTGGGACCGGCTGTCCGCATCAGTTCCCGAGGTACCAACTAAACAACAACAATACACATACATAATGGACATCCAGTCCTCACATTGAATCTCTAGGCCGACTCTAAATGAGGATGCACAGAGCACCTCCTAGCCGACCTGATAGAATCGATAGCCACCGGATATGACCCAGGACTGAACAAATGAAAGATACATTATATCAAAAGAAACATAGTCATAACAGGTCTTCAAAAACAAACGTCATTTGTTTATCATACATAGCCCTATTCATAGTGACAACAACCATGGAAAGTCCATATTCAGATTAGGTCCACACCTACACTTGCTTACCTGCAACATAAGTCAATCACACAAAGTCAACAACATAGTTGTTGGTGAGTCGTAACTACCATCATCACATTAACAGTTTTCAACACATACAGGTTATAAATCTATCATGCCGCACCCAAGGTCAACACTCATATACTCTACGGGCTCGTTGCGCGTAGCCGAACACCCTCTACGAGTAGTTTTTAAGTTCAACATATAAGCACATATTCCCCCTAGTAAATTAATACTAGAGGATCCGGGTGAATATGGATCGTTCAACTATAACGGCCGTCATAATCTCTTATATGCCTAGTGGTCTCAACCTTAATGACCAGAAAGTCTCTAATGACCCACACAGGGCATTCCGACTCACAGTGTTCGACATGATAATCATAACAGATATAACAGATACATCAGAACAGATTTGTGATCTCAAATAGTTAACTAATGAGGGAAGTCAGAGGACTCACAGTAATGAAGTCAGAAACAAGTTTCAACAGGGATTGCAATCCAAGATTCGCTAGAATAGCCTATCTTCAGTGTCTAGCAACCTATCATAAGTTATCATGTGTATATGTGTCATATACAATGCTAATGTGTCCATAAACCATCTGAGGTTCGAAGTACTACAAATTACAGTTGCTAGGTCAACCGGTTCAGCTTTTGGTTCATCTAAAATTTGGCCAAACATTCTGTCATTTTCCTTCATAGGCGTACCGCCTGGAACTTATCAATTCTGGGCGGTACGCTCTGATTGATATTCTGCGCTTCTGGTTTTAGAATCCGGGCGTACCGCTTTGCATGTACTCATCTTGGGCGGTACGCCCCAATCTGTGAACAGGGGCCCGACTATTTTGTCTTTTAGTGCCATTTTTATATTTTGATGTTTTATGGTCAGAATTGTTACTAGATCAGTTGTATACCATATTGAGGGGCAAATTAAGGATTCATTTTGTAGAGACCGGAATTTTGAGGCTTTTGCATTAGATAGTTTTGGGCTTGTCTAGTGATTGTGGGCTAGTTTAAATATGTAATTGGGCTAACATGTGTTTGGGTTTAGGTCCGATTTTGTTAAGTGTCGGCCTAAGGGATTTCGAAATTTCCTAATGAGATTGACTTGTTTACCAAGTCAATCTCAACTATATATAGGACCTCATATTGTCTAGTTAGGGTTGCTAGTCGTTTTTGTGTGTTAAAGTGGTGGTGTCATCGAAATTCTTCCTGTGAATTTCGATCAAGGTGTAGCAAGCAATTAGTAATCAATCTAAGTGTTTTCTTCAAATTGGTTTGTGCTTACTATTTCTTGCTTTTTGTACTTTTCGATTATTATCATCTTTCATCGTTTCTTGAATCAACTAGTTAAACCGGATTCCGCACGGTTTCACTAGTCTAGATATCGCGTGAGGGTTTAAATTGATCCTTACAATTGGTATCAGAGCCAAGAAACGCAAGTTTCGAGGCTCTCGCGATATCAGATTCAAGTTTTTGAGTACTAACGTTTTGAGTTTTTGGTGATTTTCAGTTTTTAGCGCATTCGGAGGTGTTTTGTGCAGGTTACGAGACGAAACAGAAGATTCGCGGTGTTCTGTGCGTGTTTTAAAGACTTTTCGATCCAGCCTATTCTTTTCGATCAGGCCCCTGATCGAAAAAATCCTGTTTAGCCGACTTTGTCCGATCGAGAAAGCCCCCTTTGTGGCTTTTCGATCCACTGCTCTCAGTCGAAAAGTCCCCTAAGTGACTTTTCGACCAGCTTTCCCAATCGAGAAGTCCCCTTTTGTGACTTCTCGATCAGTTACACCAATCGAAAAGTCCCTCCGAGACTTTTCGATCCGCCACTCACAATCGAGAAGTCCCCTTGAGACTTCTCGATCAGCCTCCTTGATCGAAAAGTCCCCTGTGACTTTTCGATCCACTCTGCTCCTTGATCGAAAAGTCCCCCTCGAGACTTTTCGATCCAGCCTAGACTTTTCGACCATATCAGACTTTTCGACCCTCACTCGTTCCGATCGAAAAGTACTTCTCGATCAGCACTTTTCAGCCGTGAACCACTTTTCGATCCAAACTTTGTCCTACCGGAAAGTACTTCTCGATCCAATCGGAATTTGTTCTTTCAATGGCTTTTGATATGGCTAATATTTCTTCGGCTACTCTGGAAATGGATGCTCAAATCGGTACGGCGACTAGACCACCAAGACTGACCTCAGGAAAGGACTTCATGAGTTGGAAGTACAGGTTCGTCAACTATGCAAACTACAGTGATCCCAAGATTATGAGATCAATTGAAGCTGGAGATTATGTCCCAAAGATTCAAGTATCCGGACAACCTGATGTGATAAAACAGAAGCACGAATGGTCTGACGCAGACTGGGACAAAGTGGAAAAGGATAGGAAGGCCCTTGCTGCATTAACTATGGCAATCTCACCTGAGGTTGCTGAAGCCTTCAAGGAGTACAAGTCTGCTAAAACTTTGTGGGATGCTCTAGTTGATGCATATGAAGGAAACTCAGACATGAAAGAGTCGAGGAAAGAGAACCTTAGAGAGCAATTTAATGATTTCAACTACATTCATGGGGAAAATATAGAGACACAATTGCAAAGGTTCATCAAAATCGTCACCGCAATGAAAGAAGCTGAGGTGACATACACTCAAAAGGAAGTAAACAAGAAGCTGATTAGCTCCTTACCCCCTAACTGGGATAGCACAGTGGAGGTAATGGAAGGAGTCTTGGACTTGAACACAGCAACCCTTAGCTCACTCATGTCTACAATTCGAGCTTATGAAGAAAAGAAACTCAAAAGGGCAAGAAAACAGGGAATTGGAGCAGCGGCCAAACAAGTGAATCAAGCCTTTATATCACAGCCCAGCACACCTGTAACTCAAACAGTCGATCTGACATCAAACCCTCTAGCCTTCATTTCTCAAGCTACTAGTGGATCAAGCTCCTCAAATGGCTCTAACCTGGTTACATTGGATGTTAACAATTTAGCTAAGGACTCTAGTTTTGCCTTGGGAATAGGAATAATGAGTTGTTGTCAAGCTTTGGTTGCAGGTACCTTACTTCCAAATGACCTGTCTCATGAGGATGTGAATCAAGTAAATCCAGATGACCTTGAAAAGATGGACATATCTTATCAAATGGGGATGTCGGCTCTGAGAGCCAAGCAGTATATGGCAAGAACTGGAAGCAAGACTTGGAATGATGGGAAAGGAGTAAAGCTATCCTTCAACAAAGCCAATCTGAGATGCTTCAACTGCAATGAATACGGTCACTATGCCAGAGAGTGCACCAAGCCCAAAGTTGAAAGAGGTGCTAAAAGTGGTGATCAGCAGAATGTCAAGAAAAGGGAAGTAGGAGCTGATGATAAAGCCCTTGTTGTTCAAAGTACCCCAGGAGGATACGACTGGTCTACTCAGGTTGATGATCTCAGTCTAAGTCTTACACACATCGCCATGCTAGCTGAGGAAGAAGCAGAGAGAGAAGCACTGGAGATTAACCAACATGCATTCATGGTGAATACTGCTCCAGCGCCTGAAGCCAACTCTAGCAACACACAGGTATGCAATTGTTCTTCTCCTCATTGTGCGGAAGTATTTAAAGCTTACAAAGAATATGAATCTAAATTCTATTATGAATCACTTAACTGTGAACGTGCCACTAGAGAATCTAATAATTTCAAAGATATGGCTAAAGTTCATAGGGAAAAGTTTGAAGCAGCAAAGCTTGATGTAACAAACCTAGATAATCAATTAAGTGACACTAGAGTTTTGTTGAGAGTTGCCAACACAAAAGTTGAAAACCTAACAAAAGAGGTAGAAGAATTGAGAGATCAACTTGCTAAATCTCAGAGTAAAATAGATGCTAATAATAAGATTCAATCAAAAATGCTAGAAGCAAGATCTCTTTTCTATAACTCTGATGTTAGGATGAAATATGTTCAACAAAATTCAGGTCTAGGTTTTGGAAATGATGACAAAGAAGAAACATCAACTCACACTGTCCCCATGCCCCACATGCATGATATGATTTCTGAACATATACCATCAAAGGGGACAACAGACTCTTTAGCCGACATAGACAAAAGACTTTCTGAATGCCCTATAAAAATCTCATCTCCTACTTCTAACCCCACTAACACCTCTACTTCTTGTGCAGATGTAGTTAGCAGTAAGGGAAGTGAAAAGGCAGAAACTTCAAGTCTTTCAAGTCAAGAGTCTTTTGAAAAATTTGACTGGAATAAAAATGGTCTTTTTACTGATGGTTCCAAACTGAAATTTGCTGAGTCTGATGTCTTTGATAAAACTTCTTTGTGTGACAAGTTTAAATTTGGTGCTTGTGATGATACAGTTGCTAAACCTCTAAGACATGTGAAAATTTTGAGAAAAGGTAAGGAACCACGGGTTGCTGGTTCCAAACCGATTAATTCTGATTTGCATATATCTGATGTTGGTTTGAGTCTAAACACTTCTGTGTGTGAAAACATGAAGGTGAATGCTAGTGTGAACAGTTGTGATACTAAGAATGTGCAGAACATGCAGGTGAACAGGTCACCTGACCTTATCCCCTATCCTGAGGTAAACTCAGTGTATGACCAGTTTGTGCCGATACAGCGGGAGTATGTGTTAACAACTAGGCCCAAAGGCAAAGTGTGTTGGATTAATAAAAATGATAAACCTTCTTGGATTTCCACAGGAAAGCTCTATTCACAAACTCCCGCTGTCCCAAAGAAGCAGTCTTGTCATGTGTGTGGAAATCCTGGACATGTGGCAAGGAACTGCTTGCGCAGGCCATATGAACCCTATTTTCCCAAACCTTACTTTAAGAATAATCATGGGCAATCATATGGCAGCACAAACAGCAAACATGTCCCTGAAAAATTCAATACCAAGTTGAAAGTACCCACAGGTCCAAAGGCACCTACAGTGATCAAAAGGTCTGCACCTTACAAACCAAAGGTGCAGAACAATGTGCCTCTTAGACCTAAGGTACAAGTTGAGAAGAAAAAACATGCTTCCCAAACAAAGGTGCAGAACAGTGTACCTAAGGTAAAAGCTGAGAAAAAGAAGCATGCTTCTCAACCAAAGGGACAGAAAACCAAACTGACCCAACAATTTAATAAACCTACAAAACCTGTTTTTTTCCCTAAGCAGGATGGTTTTCACAAATCACCTGTTCCACCTCAACCTGTTTTTAGGAGGTTTTCTGAAACACCTTTCTTCTCAAAACCTGTTTCAGTCAACAAAAGAAATGATGATAGGTGGAATGTCCCGAAAGTGGTTAATTTGTCCTTCAAACCTAAGGGAGTGTACAAAAAACACTCAATGTCTTTTCAAGAGGTCAAAGGGTCTAAATTAACCAACAATAAAGATATTCTCTGTCCAATCAAGGACAGACCAGTCTCACCCAGACCAGTTAAGGCCTGGGTACCAAAATCTAACTAGCTTCTCATATGAATGCAGGAACAGCCAAGGAGGACTGTCAGCAACCTATGGTATGTTGATAGTGGTTGTTCCAGGCATATGACGGGTGACCTATCTCTACTGCAAGACTTGAAAAAATTTGATGGAGGATATGTGTCATTCGCCGGAGGAGTTGGGGGATATATCAGTCAAAAAGGCACCGTACGCAATGGTTGTCTCAGCTTCAATGATGTCAATTATGTCGAGCAGTTAAAACACAGCTTGTTAAGTGTTTCACAGATATGCGATCGGGAGTATCCAGTTCTCTTCAACAATAAGGAATGCCTCATTCTTAAACCTGGATACTCCATCCCTGACGACTGGGTGCTGATGAGAACACCAAGATATGGTAACTCATATGTGCTCAACATGCAGAAACCCCCCACATCTGAAGTGGCATGTCTTCTTTCTAAAACTGCTGAGAACCACGCTCAGCTGTGGCACAGAAGATTGGGGCACATGAATTTAAAGAATCTGAATCGGCTTGCTAGGGGAGGTCTTGTCAAAGACCTTCCGATTAACGAATTTGTAATCAAGGAGAAGTGTGTGGCCTGTGCTAAGGGGAAGCAGCACAAACGACCACACAAACCAAAGGTGTACAGCAGGATTTCATCGCCACTGGAGCTGCTTCACATGGACCTATTCGGTCCAGTCAGTATGTTAAGCCTTAACCGTTGTGCATTTTGTTTGGTCATTACTGATGATTATTCTCGTTTCACTTGGGTGTTTTTCTTGTCCAAGAAAAGTGATGTTGCAGGTATTCTTATCGCCTTCATCAAACTCATTGAAAACAAATTGAAGCATAAAGTAAAGACCATCAGGAGTGATAATGGGACTGAGTTTAAAAATCAAAGCATTGACAACTTCTGTGCAGAACAGGGTATTGAGCATCAATACAGTGCCCCCTATACCCCTCAGCAGAATGGAGTTGCAGAAAGACGCAACAGGACCCTGATTGAAGCCGCGCGTACTATGCTGTGTGATTCGAAGCTACCGACCATGTTTTGGGCGGAGGCAGTTAACACTGCTTGTTATGTCCAGAATCGGGTGCTCATAAATAAGCGGCAGCAGAAAACCCCATATGAGCTGATTTACCATGATAAGCCCAGAATCGGACACCTTCGGGCTTTTGGGTGTCTCTGCACGGTTTTGATAAACACTGAGATCCCTAAATTTGCAGCTAAGTCTGATGAATGTTATTTTGTAGGTTACTCTGCCAGCTCTGCTTATAGGATATTCAACAAAACAACTGGGATCGTGATGGAGTCCACCAATGTTGACTGGCTAGAAGAAAATCCATCCGATGGTGGAGTGGGTCCTCCTCATGCTTTTGACTATAATCAGTTTTTTCGTCCGTTCGGTTTGGAACCGGTTATAGCGGAAGAATTTTTTGAAGATCCCGTTACAGGACCGTCATTCCCACGCGCCGTCTCCAATGCTCCAGCAAATCCCTCAGAAACTGAACACACAGCTGCCCAGGAATCCACCGATCCTGTAAGTGATCATGAAGCAGACATTCACCCTGGGGCAGACACTCCTGAAACACAGGAAGCTGATACAGAAAGTGAAGCTGACACACATAATGAACCCGATCAATCGAATTTACCTCCTGTGATCCCTGTTCAAGCTGTTGCAGAAACCAAGATTCATAAATACCATCCCTTGGAAAACATAATTGGGCCATTGGCATCCGGGGTGGTAACAAGAAGTCAATCAGGGGACATTAATCATTGTATGTACTCCTGTTTCATATCACAGATTGAGCCCCCTAACATCACAATGGCCTTGACCGATCCTAGTTGGGTGGAGGCCATGCATGAGGAACTCAATCAATTCTCTCGGCTACAGGTTTGGAGGTTAGTTGAAAGGCCTGCTGACAAAAAGGTCATCACTACTCGGTGGCTGTATAAGAACAAAAAGGATGATAACGGCGTGATTGTCAGAAACAAGGCCAGATTGGTGGTTCAAGGCCACAAGCAAATTCAAGGTGTGGATTATGATGAGGTGTACGCACCGGTGGCCCGCTTAGAGGCAATAAGGGTGTTCTTAGCATATGCTTCGTATATGAATTTCACGGTCTACCAGTTGGACGTGAAAACTGCTTTCCTATATGCTGAGATGGATGAAGAAGTTTACGTCACTCAACCTCCAGGTTTCATTGATGAGGAGCACCCGTATCATGTTTACAAGCTTGACAAGGCTTTATATGGGTTGCATCAGGCTCCTCGGTCGTGGTACAAGACTCTGACTGATCATCTTCTTGCTCATGGATACACAAGGGGCATTGTTGATCAGACTCTTTTCAGAAAGGAGGTTGAGAATGACATTATCATGGTGCAAGTCTATGTTGATGACATCATCTTCGGATCGACAAATGACGACTTGTGCAAAGACTTTGAGAAAGTTATGCGCACAAAATTCGAGATGAGTCAGATGGGCGAGATGGAGTTTTTCCTCGCATTGCAAGTGAAGCAGAGTGACAGTGGGATTCTGATCCATCAAGCTAAATACGTTACTGAGATTTTGGAAAAGTACAAAATGGTGGATGCAAAGCCGGTTTCCACACCCATGGCAGCAAGACCTGCACTTACCAGGGATCCAGATGGGCAACCTGTAAGCGAGCATATGTACCGGTCCATGATTGGGTCTTTGATGTATTTGACCGCCAGCCGTCCAGACATCATGCTAGCTGTGTGCCAATGCGCACGCTACCAGGCTAATCCTAAACTCTCTCATCTTTCTGCTGTGAAACGTATTTTTAAATATTTAAAGGGTCGGCCTCGTCTGGGCCTCTGGTACCCTAAAGAGTCTGGATTTAACCTGTATGCCTTTTCTGACAGTGATTATGGTGGCAATGAGCTTGACAGGAAATCCACGTCTGCTGGAGCTCAATTCTTAGGCGACAGGCTGGTGTCTTGGCAAAGTAAGAAACAGCACACGGTGTCTCAGTCGACAGCCGAGGCGGAGTATGTTGCTGCATCTGCCTGTTGCTCTCAGGTGGTTTGGTTGCAGCATCAGCTGGGAGATTACGGTTTGAATTTTTTCGATACTCCCATTTATTGTGACAATAATGCTGCTTTGCAAATTGTGAAAAATCCCGTGCAGCACTCTAAAACCAAACACATTGACATCAAAACGCACTTCATTCGGGATTGCTACGACCGCCGGCTCATTCATTTGGAGAGGGTGGCATCGGATGACAATGTGGCGGACATGTTCACGAAACCCCTTCCAAGTGCAAATTTTGAAATGTGTCTCAAGGGCCTTCGGATGATAGCCTTTGATGAGTAGTCTGGCAGCTTTATCATTTTTTTGTATTTATTTGTCTCTTTCTTTCTTCTTAAAAACAATTAAAAAAAAAAATTGAAAAAATTAAAAATACAAAAATAGTGTCCTTTTTAGTTATTTAAAAGAAAAATCTAAAAGCAAGGGGAAGATATAAGAAAATGTCAAGTATTTTCTCTAAAGTGTGTGCTTTTAAATTTTTTTCTGGTTTTGGGTGACCAGGTGGGACGTGATATAAATTTCCAGGTGTTTGCTGACTGACACGTGTAAGGTGGAAGTGAAAAGCAGTGATTCATGGTCGATATGCTTGGTAGGCTCTGCTGACAATCAATCAAAAGGTATGTTTTATCACAACACTTGAAGATAACGTATGATGCTTGAAGGGGAGCACACACTTAGGTTAGTACAATTTCTATTTGACTGTGCATCAGGTATCCTGAGACACACGCCCGGTTCTAAGTATTGATGTCATGCTCAAAAATCCCATTCCCTCTGCTTTGCGTAAGCAATGACCTGGGAATGTTGTACGTGAGTCAGGACTCCTCTGTTCTGCGAAAGCGGAGACCTGGAACCACCCTGATCCACGTACGTTTTTAAGATCACATTGTATATATGATAAACCAAAAGATGCCAAGTGCACAATCAAAAGAGACCCTCAAGCGTCCAAAACCCTCAGCCTCTGTCACTGATGAGAACGTTGTTAAAAAAATGTTTCAAAAATTCAGTTGACTTTGTATATTATCCAACAAAACCTCCGTGATCTATTCTTTTCTTTTCTCAACCCCTCTGGAGCATGACGTTGGGCTTAAGGAAAGGTGTCGTGAAAAATGTTATACGGAAACCAGATGTGCTTGATAGAATGTACAAACTATACCTAGGACTTATGTGTGTGAACTGGATAGATTGTCATAATTAATAAACCTTAAAAGATAAATTATGTGATGAAACTGCTTGAGTAAGCGAAAGCAGCATGAGTTTAAAGATTGGACCAAAATACCGGCAATCGCCTGAACATGCGAAGTAACCGAAACTGAAGAGGGTTCCTCAGTCACAGACAATCTGGTATGATCCCTAACAACGCCTTTTCGCTCAAAATCCAGGTTGTTAAGTTTTTTTTTGTAAACTATATTTTTTTATTTTTATTTGTCCTTATGTTATTTGTATATTAACTTCTAATTTTGTGTGGTTTTGTTTATTTTTTTAGTAAATGTTGCCAGATATTAAATCTCTCGGGCTGGAATTCAGGGGAAGAGTTTTAAAATGCGGTTTACAGTCCTCTTTTAATGTTAAAAAATTAACGGAATGTGGGTTTCTTTTAAACTTTGGGTGAAAATGAAATGCTTTTGATAGTAGAGGGGGTAAAAGTGAAACTTGTCTTCAAAAATTTTGAACAAAAGATATTCAAGGGGAGGAGAGTCGTCACTCTCCCCTCCGTCTCCCTTTTTCCTCTCCCAAACCCTAATCGCACCACCACCATCACCGATCACATCCACCAACTGCTGCCGCTACCATCAACGACCACCACCACTACCACCATCTCACCGCGACCTCGTCTTCACCATTCCCGTCTCCATTCGACCTCCCCTGCACCCCCGTTCATCACAGCGCCGCCGCCGCTGTCTCTGTCCGATTAGCAGTCCTCCGCCATCGTCGCCACCATCCGCCACCATCTCTCCAGTCGGAATCCTCCACTAAACACCCCCCTGTGCTCGATTTGCACAATGGCTCCTCGATTGAAGCGCGTTGCTCGACCCCCGATTGATCGTCTCGAGTATGTGTTTGTTTTCTCTATTTTTGGAAGGGATAATGGGATGGGTACATGTTTTGCTTGAAATCATGTTCAAAAGATGCATATATGGACTGTTTGTTTAAGTTGCAGGTTGAGAATCGAAGAAGACGATACTTTTCGATCGAGTCAGGGGCTTTTCGATCAGCCCCTCGTGCTTTTCGATCAGCCCTGACACTTCTCGATCACTGATCGCCGACAACCAAAGGCTTTTCGATCAGAGAGCCAGGCTTCTCGATCGGCCCAAAGGCTTTTCGATCAGAGAGCCAGGCTTCTCGATCGGCCCAAAGGCTTTTCGATCAGAGAGCCAGGCTTCTCGATCAAAATGTTAGGCTTTTCGATTGGGAGTCTAACTTCTCGATCAGTCATCTCGGTAACCTTGGACCTATCCGATCGGACGGATGCTTTCCGATCGAAAACCATGCTTTTCGATCGGAAAGGTACCTGATGATACTTTTTAATGGTTTTCATTCAATTTTTAAGCCGTTATGCTGTCCGTTTTTCAAGAAATCCCTAATCTAATGAATCTTTTGTGTGTTTTGGTTGTTTATGTGTGTTTGTGAGCGCAGGGATTTGGAGTTCGTAAAGGATCATAACCAGGTAGCGTATTTGCTGGACCCACCTGCAGAATACAAAAAGAAGTATCTATCAATGATAGCTGGTTTGAAGAAATGCTGTTTACATTTTGCTCTCACGACAAATCCGGTGATTTGCAAACGAATGATGCAAGAATTCTGGAAGACCGCAGAAGTGTCTGAAGATGGAAAGAAGATTATTGCCGAGATTCAACACACTGAAGTAACCTTAACTGAAGAGAATTTCAGACAGGCGCTCAGACTAAAGGATGTAGCTGCTGATTCCACGTTGCTTGATAAAGAGATGGTGTCCCAATGTTTAAAGGAAATGGGATACATCACAATCTCTCCTCCCACCATGAAAGCTCTCATCCCACCGTACTGGAGAATGCTGGCACATTATTTACAGAAATGTGTCATTGCCAAGAAGAGCTCTACGGACCAGCTGAACCAAGTGCACACCCATGCAATGGTGTCACTAATCAGAGGTGTTCGGTTCAACTGGTCTAAGATGATTTTTGAAGATGTGAAAGCTGTTGTGTCAAGAGATAAGAAGTTTGCTGCAGTTCCCAGGTTTATCCAGTCTGTTCTGGATTCGAGATACCCAAACCTGAGGAAGACCAATAACACCCATGACACAAAGCCAATGGGTATTGAAGTGTTTCCTATGATTAACCCGAAGAAGAAGTTGTCAGATCAGATGCCATTCGGTGAAAAATTTGGTGAGTTTGCAGAGATAGTGAGAGAGGAGGTTCCTGTTAACCGAAATGCAACTGTTGATGAAGAACATAATATGACTCCTCCTCAGCAGAAAGTGGTTGATCTTCCAGATGATTCAGATTGGGAAGAGTTTGATTTGAATGATGTGCGGATTGGAGCACTTAATTTTGAAGGTGACGAGTCGATAAACTATGATACATATCTGGATGATGTTGACATTGAGGAAGTTGAGACCGAGACAACAGAGACTCCATTGATCAGAAAACGGAAAGCCACAGAGGATCCTCCCCTCGGTGCTTCTGTTACAATTGATGAGACTGATGAGTTTGATGTGACTGAGACTGAGTCAGGTGCTACACCACACCACACAGAAGGCCCCAGTGACCCAAGGAGAAGAAGACTGAATTCTTATGTGCCACCAGTCACAAGTTCCAGTGCTGGTCCGTCTTCTTCTCAGCCCACAGCCCAAGATAAGGGGAAGGCAGTAGAAACCCCGGAGTTCAGATTAGAGAAGGAACTCAGAGCTGAGATAGCAGAGTTGAAAGCCCAAAATGAAACTCAAAGTGAGATTATTGTTGATTTGATTGATATTCAGAAGGTTCACAATACTGAATTGGAGAATCAAAAGAAGGTAAACAGAGAATTCTCAAGGCAATTTAGAGAACTTCACAAGCTGATCAGGCAGCTGAATTCAGAAAAATCAAGACAAGGAGATAGAGTTGAAAGAGGATCAGGTGCAGGTGATTCCTCACAATCACCAGTATTTGATTTTGAAGCTGAAATTCCTGAAGACACACAACCAGTATTGCCAGAAGCCTCAAGTGAAGACAAAGATACCAGAGATAGAGATTATATGACTGTTCCTGCTTCTGACTTTGATGGAGGTTGGGAGTCACAAACATTTGCCTATCCACCTGAGAGGTATCTAATCCAGCTGGGAGAACACTACCATGATAAACAAGGCATTACTGCACCAGTGAAGACATGGATGTTTGATGGTGAAAAGAACATGTTTGTAGTAAGAAGAAGGGGTCAGTATCCATTGGAGTATTACAAAAGCTGGACTCAATTTTACTCCTGGACGAATGTGGATTTGACTATGTTATATCAGGCTCCATTTTCAAATCCATCCAACAATGATCAAGCTACATACTTCTATAAGAAACTGGAAAAGGCTGTGAGGAGCAAGTTCAAGAGGTTTGAGGAGTTTCCTCACAAAAAATCCTATGTGAAGAAATACAGGAGTGTTTTCAAGTGGGATGGAAAGAAAAGTATCCCAGGGAAGGAGGATGAAAAGCTCAAGAAATTCACCAATGTCTTGTATCCACCTACAGACAAGACAAAGACGATCCCTCTCCCTATGAGACATTCTGAAGACTGCCTGCATGATTTCCAGACCTGGGCATATAGTGATTATTCCGGTGAAGCAAAGATTCTTTGCAAGTCAAAGACTATTGATGTCATGGAAGTTCATGATCTGATGCGGTTCCACAAGAAAGACATCCTGGTCTTAGCTAAACATCAGATTGAGTGTAACCCAGACACTGAAGAATATGCAAAGTGTTACACTCGGGCAGTAGCTGAGATTGTAGCCAAGGAGCTATGGTATGATCCAGCAACTGTGAATTTGTCAAAGAAGTTCAGGATGTGAAGTCAGTCTAATGCTAAAGCCTAGGGGAAGATTGTAGAGACCTGAATTTTGAGGCTTTTGCATTAGATAGTTTTGGGCTTGTCTAGTGATTGTGGGCTAGTTTAAATATGTAATTGGGCTAACATGTGTTTGGGTTTAGGTCCGATTTTGTTAAGTGTGGGCCTAAGGGATTTCGAAATTTCCTAATGAGATTGACTTGTTTACCAAGTCAATCTCAACTATATATAGGACCTCATATTGTCTAGTTAGGGTTGCTAGTCGTTTTTGTGTGTTAAAGTGGTGGTGTCATCGAAATTCTTCCTGTGAATTTCGATCAAGGTGTAGCAAGCAATCAGTAATCAATCTAAGTGTTTTCTTCAAATTGGTTTGTGCTTACTATTTCTTGCTTTTTGTACTTTTCGATTATTATCATCTTTCATCGTTTCTTGAATCAACTAGTTAAACCGGATTCCGCACGGTTTCACTAGTCTAGATATCGCGTGAGGGTTTAAATTGATCCTTACACATTTAGGGTCTAAATCCTAAACCAAAGCATAACCTTAATTCCCGAGCTTTCCACTTAAAGTAGGTTTCATCTTCTCGACCCTCATTTCATACGAATATCATTTGAAACAGAAAGCTTGTGACTTAATAACTTATTTCCACATGTAAACCACTGATCAAAACTGGTCTCATGTTATCAAAGCTTTTAGGGTTTCTATTTATGGAAAATCAAACATGCATGCATAAAGGGATTGTACCTTGTGGAGATTTCCTTGTACAATCAAACTTTCAGAATTCCTTGCTCCCTCTTAGGTCCCAATCCACTTCCAAATCTCCCAAATATGACCACACCACTGTGTTGATAAGATTTCAAGCAATGAGTGAGGGTTACATCAATTTCACATAGCCTTGATATGAAAATGGTGATTAGAAGGCTTACCTTTGATGATCAATCCCTTCACAAGGCTTCAAATGCTGGAGAGTAGTGGTAGCAGAGCTCTGGGACAGCAATGCAAGAGTACTGGTCGGAGATGTGCAGATTATCACAAGTGTGAAAGACTATAAAGGCCAAAATCCTTGTTTGTAACGACCTGGATGAGAGGCGTACCGCCCCAATATACTCAACTTGGGGCGTACCGCCCGGATTTTGAGATAGCGGGTATGCGAGGATCCGACGGGTGCCGCAACCCGACCCATATATCAAACGGGTTGCGTACCGCCTGGGATTACCCAGTCCTAGGCGTACCGCTTCAGTTTGTAAACCTGCGACTTTTGATTAATTTCTTTTATAGAATTTCCAGCTCGGATTTCGGTTTTGACACAAAGGTTACAGTCATGTGTATGGTGAACCATTTATTGTTTGTGGAAGAAATAATGGCAGCTAGAATTGGTATGAGTCGTTGATTTCTAGTTGGGTTCACAGAGAACATGTGCCACCTACTCCTTCAGAGCCGTCGTCGACTCGGTTCTTTCTGCCCGAAATGCAATATTCCATTGAACAAGTCGTCGCGGAAATAGCATCTATGTTTGATCGTGCACTCAGATTCATTAGAGAGTTATTTGGTTCGGTCACTCAACTATGAGAAAGTGGGATTGAGACTAGTCAGAGAGTTGCCAACCTGGAGGAAAAATTGGAGCAGACAAATGAGCGCCAGTCTGAGCACTGGGTGACACTAAGCGACATGTACTATCAGGTGAGTCATCTCACTGAGCTTGTTGAGGCACTCACAGCTCGGGTTGCAGAGCTCGAGTTGGCCAGGGAGGCCGAGCCTCCGACAGAACCTGCTGATGAGCCTGTTGTGGAGGATCCCGAGGAAGAATCAGAGGAGGATCTCGAGGAAGAACCGGAGGAGGATCTCGAGGAAGAACCGGAGGAGGAGATGCCCGATGCCTCAACTGATCATGATAGCTCATGAGTTGTTTTGTTTTCATTTTTGTTTTGTTGGTTGTTTGTTCTGATGGGAGGATGTTCCCAAGACTATGCATTTTGAATTTTGAATTTCTGTTGAATAATTTGTGAACAAGTTGCATCTTATTTGAATCGGGATTTACTATTTGATATGTGATTGTCATGTGCAAATGTCTTGTGAAGTATTTTATTACTTATGTGATGGTTGTTGTGATTCATATTATATCTTATTCTCATTTTGGGTGATTGTGAATTGAAGATAATGGCAGACGGAAATGCACCAAACATGACACTGGCTGAATTGGCTGCACTAATCAACCAACATGTGGCTGCTGCCTTAGCGGCACATGCTCAAGGTGCAGGCAATGCAGGGCCCCCCCAAGGTAACACAAAATTAGCATTTTTTCATTGGATGTAATCATACACATTGGTAATCTATGATTGAATGGTTTGGTATAAATGTATGTATAGGTAATGCTACATTTAAAACTTTCATGGACTATAAGCCTAATCAGTTCAAAGGAACCGAAGGAGCTGTTAGCCTACTCCACTGGATTGAAAAGGTGGAATCTACTTTCAAAATGTGCAATTGTCCTGAGGCTAGCAAGGTGAAATTTGCTACAGGTACTTTGGAGGGACCAGTTCTCACCTGGTGGAATACTGAGGTGCAAATGCAAGGGATTGAAGAAGCAAATGCCATGCCTTGGGCTGAATTCAAGGAGCTGCTGCAAGAAGAGTATTTTCCACGGGACGAGATCTAGAAATTGGAAACTGAGCTGTATAATCTCAAAATGGAGGGGTCTGAAATTGATGCTTACACTACTCGCTCAAATTCCCTTGCGAGTTTGTGCCCTAGAATCGCTACACCTGCTTACCGAAGAGTCGAGCTGTACATCAAGGGTTTAGTGCCCCAGACTCAAGGAATGGTGACTGTATCAAACCCTGTGACCATTCGTGATGCTGTAAAGATTGCCCATAGGCTCACAAATCAAGCGGTTGATCAAGGAGTCTTGCCTCCTAGAAAAGGAACTTCTGGAGCCGCTGAGAACAAAAGAAAATGGGATAACTCTGGAAATCAGTCTGGAAGCAAGCCTTCCAACCAACAGAATCACCAGAACTAGAATCACAAGTTTGATAATTCCAGGAAATTCTCCTCGAACAACCAGAAGCAGAACAATCAAGGTTGAGGCGGCCAAGGAGGATCATCGTACAGGGGAAATTCCCGACATTGTAACAAGTGTGATTTCCATCACTATGGTGCGTGTGACCCTTATGTGTATGCAAATTATGGAAGGAAGGGTCATTAGTCCAAGACATGCAGGGTTAAGAAAAACGGGAAACAAGTCCAGGATGCTGAAGCCCCTAAAGGTTGTTTTGAATGTGGCAAAGAGGGTCACATCAAGAAGTATTGCCCTCAACTGAACGGTGGGAGAAATAACAACAACCATTATAACAACAATAACACCAACTCTGGCGACCGCAACGGCAATAATAAGAACAGCAATGGGAATAATGGGAACAATGGAGGAAATGGTGCCAGAGGTAGAGCTTTTGTTATAGGCTCGGGGGATGCTAGAGCAGATCCAAACGGGTCGTTACTGGTAAGTTATCTCTTAATGGATACTATGCTCTAGTCTTATTTGACACTAGTACTGATAGAAGCTTCATATCTACTAGATTTAGCAATATGATAAATGCCAACTTGACTCCTTTAGATGCTAAATACGTAGTTGAACTTGCTAATGGTAAACTTGTTGAGTCTACCCATATAGTTAAAGACTGTAAATTGGAATTGGATGGCCATAAATTAGAAATAGATCTTTTGCCCATCTCATTGGGAAGTTTTGACGTCATTGTGGGAATGGATTGGCTTATCCAAGAATCGTGCTGAAATCGTTTTTCGTGAGAAAATCGTTCGAATACCATTGCCTAGTGGAGAATTGCTCTCAGTTCAAGGAGAAAAGTGTAGTACTGTTATGGGTGTGATATCTTTTCTCAAGGCGCAGAAGTGTTTACACAAAGGACATGTTGCTGTTCTCACGAACATTTCAGAGAAACCAGAGGAAGAGAAAAGGATAGAGGATATCCCGATTGTGAGGGATTTTCCTGAAGTCTTTCCAGAAGATCTACCAGGTTTACCGCCTCATCGAGAAGTCGAATTTCAAATTGATCTCGCTCCTGGAGCAGCACCAATTGCTCGTGCACCTTATCGTTTAGCACCAGATGAGCTACAAGAACTATATACACAACTTCAAGAACTGTTTAATAAAGGATTTATTAGGCCTAGCTCATCACCCTGGGGAGCTCCAGTGCTTTTTCTTAAAAAGAAAGATGGAACCTTTCGAATGTGCATCGAATACAAAGAACTCAACAAGGTGACTGTCAAGAATCGTTATCCCTTACCACAAATTGATGATTTGTTTGATCAACTACAGGGATCTAACTATTACTCCAAAATTGATTTGAGATCAGGTTATCATCAACTGAGAGTCCGCGTATCGAAAACAACATTTAGAACTCGTTATGGTCATTATGAGTTCATGGTTATGCCATTCGGGTTAACCAACACACCAACGATTTTCATGGACTTGATGAATCGCGTCTGCAAGACATATCTCGATAAATTCGTAACCGTCTTCATTAATGATATCCTGGTATATTCTAAGTCTAAAGAGGAGCACGGACAAAATCTTCGTCTGATCTTAGAGCTACTCAAGAAGGAGCTATTGTATGTAAAATTTTCAAAGTGTGATTTATGGATGCGTGAGGTGCAATTTCTTGGTCATGTCGTTAATGATAGGGGATTCACATTGATCCAATCAAGGTTGAGGCAATTAAGAATTGGCCTGCGCCTAAAACACCAACGGAAATTCGCCAATTTCTTGGTTTGGCAGGTTACTATAGACGGTTTATTAAGGGATTTTCAAAGATAGCTTAACCTCTTACGACATTAACGCATAAAGAAACGGCATATAATTGGAATGAAAAGCATGACGCTGCTTTTTAGCTACTAAAGCAGAAACTGTGTAGCGCGCCAATGTTATCTTTACCAGAGGGTAGTGATGATTTCGTGGTGTATTTTGACGCACCAAAACAAGGATTAGGTTGCGTGCTGATGCAAAGAGAGAAAGTCATCGCTTATGCCTCGCGTCAGTTAAAAACCCACGAGCAGAATTATACAACTCATGATTTGGAGTTGAGAGCAGTTATGTTCACGTAAAAAATTTGGAGACATTACCTTTATGGTACAAAGTGTACTATCTACACGGATCATAAAAGTCTCGAGCATATCTTTGCTCAAAAGGAGTTGAACATGAGACAGCGTCATTGGGTAGAAATCCTTATTGACTACGATTGCGCGATTAGATACCATCCAGGCAAAGTTAACGTGGTAGCTGATGCCTTAAGCCGAAAGGATAACCCCAAGCCTAGAAGAGTTCGTGCTTTGCAACTCACTATTCATACAGGATTATTGTACCTGATCAGATCCGGAATGCACAACTCGAAGCACTCAAAGATGAGAACGTTGAATTAGAATCCTTGCGGGGTATGGATAAGCTATTGGAAGTTAGATCGGATGGTATCCGGTATTTTGCGAACCGAATATGGATTCCCGTGTATGGAAATTTGAGAGAATTGGTTATGGATGAAGCCCATAAGTCTCGTTACTCTATTAAGCTAGGCTCGGATACGATGTACCAAGATTTGAAATTGATATACTGGTGGCCTAATGAAAGAGCGTGGACGTGGCGGATCGTACTCAACTCATAGCATTTGGTAACAATTCTATAAAAAAACGAGAGTAGATAACTATTATTGAAACCAAGAACAGAGATTCAATCAGACTCAGAGCTAAACACTATCAGAAACACACACTTAGAAAAACTCTCTTACATAATTCAAACCTATCAACCTATATATATAAGCTTAAGTCTCTCCGAACCCTACTGGTCGTCCGAACCTGGAGTTCGGCCAGGGTTCAGCCAGAGTTCGGCAGGCTTGAATTTAACTTCTCCAAAACTTCGTCTGATCCAGCATGTTGCCATCTTCAGGTACTAACAAACTCCCCCTTGGCAAATGCTAGTCATTCTTGATCAAACTTCAGTTCCAGTCCCAGTACATGCCAGCTCATGATTGTGCCCAACATAAATGTCAAATTCAAAACAAATCCTTATCACTCTCTGAAACTGTAATGCCTGATCCATGAAATCTGGATGAACCAGTATCTGATTGTGATACAGCATATCTATATCAGCCTTTGATAAGTTAATCAGCCACATTGGATCATACACCCTCACAACCTTGTTGTCTTCTTCCAACACAATAACTACTTCTCCAGTCTTCTCATTGTAATACCACCATTTCAGGTTTCTGATGAAATCTAACTCCATCTTCATCAATGGAATCTTTTTCATCACCTTTGGCTTTGTCTTGAAAGTAAGAATTATCAGCTTCTTCCCGGTTTGTTTATGAATCTTTGTGGAATGTCTACGCCTTTTTGGTTTCTGAGGCTTCATGTATTGAAATCCAAAAGCACACTCTTTTTCAATTTGCTTTTTGAAATGAAAACCTCTCCAATCAGTGCCATAGTTACAAAAAGGTTTACGAGTAAGCTCCCAAACATCCCACACCGGCAATGTATCAAAGTCTCGTGCTGATTTGAAATATTGAATTCCATGTTGTCGTTTAATTGCATAGCACCTGGGACTCTCAGCATACATACAACTGATAATTTCTCCTAAAGCTTGACCCTTGAATTTAACATGTGTTCTTTGCTTGATCGGCTTAGGAGGAGGAACATAATTAGCATGAAATGTCTTCATGTATTCATCGAAAATCTATCTTTGATCCTGTTCCTTTGCCTCTTTAGCAATCGGGTCTTCAGGTTTTTCTTCCTCTTTCTTTCTCAATTTCTCTTCAGCTTCAGCACTCTTCTCTTTGAGAAATACTTCGAAATCATCACCAGTCTGATTCTTGTTGAAATTAGAGTATAGATTTGGATATTCTTCTTCAGTGATATCCGCAATCTCAATTTCTTCATCAAACATATCCTCTTCAGATTCAGATTCTGGTTCAGACAATTCGTATTTATCAGGTGCAGCTTCAGAAGCTTTCTTCATCTCCTCGTCATTTAACTTAAAAACTGCTTGAAGTTGTTCAGATGTCAGTTCACCAACAAACTCACCTTCTTCTAGTGTCTGAAGCATCCTTTTGAACTCATCCATACTCGTCGCATCTTGATTTGACGGAATAGAAGTTATCGGTACAGCCTCTCTTGAATCAGGCTCCCCCTGAGATGTAGACGCCCCAGCACCCGAACCAGTGTTTCCGGTTGGGCCTGAACCTGCACCAACATTCCCTTGAGGATCTTCATGATCAGGATCATCGTTTAAATACTTCAAATAATCCTCTTGGCAACCAGAACCAGACCCAATCTCCCCCGGAGCTTTAAATTTCTGCATTAAGAGCTTTATTTGCTCACTCATCTCGAGAAGCATAGCGCTCTAGGTCTGACTAGCCTTATTCAAACGTTGAATCTCCTGATCTTTAGCTGATTCTCTATGTTGCTGTTGCAACTAATCGCTTTGTAGTGAAGTAATCAACTTCCCCTAAGATTCAGTTCTGGCTCTCAACGCATCATTGCTTGTTCTCAACGCAGTAATGACCTTTGCTTGTTCATCAGACTTGGCTTTTAAATCATCAATCTGAGCCTGTTGATCAACCAAGGCACTATTAAGAATACTAGCTTGAGAAAATGATACAGAGCCTTGATCAAGATTGAAATTCACATCTGGAGATGTAGTTGAAGCTGTAGCAGTTGAGAAGACAGGAGTTGTTGGTGTTGAACCCATAGGCTGATTAACATAATGGGCACCAGCACTTGCTGAAGGTGTTGTGCTAGCTGATGTAGACCTTGTAGCATTCATCAAATTTTGTAAAAAATCAGACTGAACATCAGTTGGAGCTGTAGAAACAGTAGTAGTAGTAGTCGTGGTTGCTGCAGACACTGATACAGCAGGACCATCTGAAGAAGATACCCTGGGATGAGGTTGCAAAATATATTGTGGACCTTTATGTTTTTTACCTCTCCCACTAGAAGCAATTGACTTCTTCCTCCATTTTAAAGAAGTGACAGAAGAAGTAGCAGTGATTGGCTGCTTGCCCTTACCAGGAGTATCATCACCGGGATCATAATCTTCATCAGATTCAGACGAAGCCTTGTCTTCATAAATACGACCAATGTAACGGTCGTTGTTCTTCTTTAAGCTGGTACGATAAGCCAGATGCTCATCACTACCTTTCTTGACCTTCTTATTCTTTGAACCAACCCGTATATAAACAAACAGATCATTTGTATCTGAGACATCTTCATAGTTAGGCTTACGAAAATCATCATCATCTACTTCTTCATCTTCATCAATCAAGGTATTAATAGAAGGTGTCTCAGTCACGTTGACAGTTGCAGGAACTTCTTGTGGTGAGACCACCGGTTCAGAAACAGATGGTTGAGAGATAACAGGCTCTTGAACTACCGGATCTTGTACTACAGGTGGTGTTTGGGTATTTCGTTTGGGTCTTTTACTTCTTCATTGTTGTGGTTACTGATTTTGTTCCACAATCCAACTATAGTCCAACTCTTCAGAGTCACTTCCTTATGTATGACGAGGTCCACGTGAGCTGGTGCCACATAATTGGAATTAGCCAAGTGACCAATCAATCGCTTCAACTTTGGAATATCAGTCGGTGCCTTTTTCTGATATGAAGCCAATGCACCCACACTTGTCTCATTCATATGCTTCAGTTCAAATTTCTGAGCTTCATCCTTCACCAAACTGGGATACCGATTAAACAAAATCATTTGAAGAAACCTTGGGTACAAAGCTACTTTCTTTTGCCTCTGAGTTAAATTCTCTCTCATGTAAAAGAAAATTAGACCGGCAATGTTGTAAGGACGATTCATTATCAAGGCATTCATTAGCGATATCATCTTCTGATTAAGTTCATCATGCCCCGCAATCCTGTTCCCCAAACAATGTAACAGAACATGGGCCAGAAACTTGTATGGCACGCTCAAAGATGACTTATATATCCGCTCATGGCTTGGATCATCAATGTACCAAATTCTTTTCAGCGACGCCACATTATCGGTATGAGAAATTTCCAAAGGAACTGCTGGTGTATCATCATTCAACTGCAAAATCCTTCTAACATCTGCTTCAGTGAAGGTAACAGTTTGATTTTGCACAGTTGTAGTAATCCTAATTGGATCATCGGAAATACTTCTTGCAGTTGACCAAAATTCCACAACAATATCCCGATACACATCACACTTTTCTGTAATAGCATGATGTATCCTCGATCTGCGTAGAAAATCAAAGATTCCTGATCCACCAAATTTCTCCAGCTTTGAACGAGGTACACCGAGATGTGCACAAATATTATGTTTGTCACCGACTTTTAAATCGTTCACCATTTCTGCAAAACACATAAAATAAAAAGTTCATTAAATTCAGTGTGATTATCAAAAACGTTCACCAAAAACATCAGTTCGTTGTCATCCGCGTAAACAACTGATTTTTTTATTAGAAAAATCAAACCAGTGAACCTGGTCCGAACCTTGTCCGAACTTGTTTTTGATTACCGAACCTCATCCAAACTTGACCTGGTTAAAGATCAATTATTGACCTTCGGTCAAAGTCCGAACCTTGTTGGCCAACGACGAACTTCAGATGAACATCGTCGGAACTTCGGGTTTGGCGGATGAGGTAGAGGTTCGGCACTGGACGAACACCGAGAGGTTAATCTTCTCAAAAATCTCAACCAGATCGAATTAGATCATAAAATTTGAACCCTATGTGTGGTTTTTGATTACGAGTCTATAGACACAAGTTTTATCATCAAAAATCGATTCTAAATATGTCTAATTTCAGATCTAGGACTGTAAAAACCCTCGACACCATTTTGAACAAAAATCACCACATAAACGACCAATCAAGACCCTCAAACACACCAATGTAATCGAAATCATGATTCCTACCTTAATTCAGTCACCAATCTCTCAAACAAGTAGTTAAACAGAAAATTAGAAATTTTAGTAGAGGTTCGTTAAGAGTTCGTGGTAAAGAGAAATAGTGAACCTCCGAACCTCAGGTTTGGCTTTTTATAGCCAGTGAGTTCGGTGCGTCCAAACTTCCTCTAAACTTAAGTTCGGCGGAAACAAACCTCCAAACTCTGTCCGAACTTCACCTTCGGTGACGCCGAACTCTGTCCGAACTCGGACTTTGGCGTGTCTGAACTCTATCCAAACTTGGACTTCGGCTCTTTTTCAAATTTTTCAATTTTTAACCCTTGATTTTGAAGAATCTAAAATTGAACCCCAAAAAGTTTCAAATTTTATCAATTTGCATCAAGCTTCATTCAATTCAATTATGACATTACTGATTCCAATCCCATTTGGTTGTAACCGGCACAATTTTGGTTTTTCACTATCGGTTGATCGAAAATAAAGCAGAAATAAAATCTTTTTGATTTTATAACATTCTCAAACACACCTAAAATTTATGTGACTGACGCCATCAAATCTGTTTACCGAAGCATTCGACTGAAGAATCCATGTGAATCGATTTAGAGACTGAGTTGTGATGCTCGAGGCTTGCAAGTTTGGACCGAAGACCGTTTTCTGGAAAAGTCAACCGTTCGGGTCAACGGTCAACGTAAAAGTCAACGGAAGATCGGTTCGAACGAGTCAAGCTTCAGATTAATTTAATCAGCTTTGATTTAATTAACAATTTATGTTATTTACTTTACTTGTAATTTCGTTCATTCGTCATGTTTTTCTGTTGTCAGTCACCCTCACTATATATAGTGAGGGTGCCCATTACAAGTAAAGGAGTCTCCGAATGTGGAGATGATGATTTTTCTTGTAGAGTGTGAGATTTCCATTCTAGAGAGAGAGTGAGTCATGGATTTTCTAGAGAGAGATTGTGTGTTCTTCATGATTTCTTGTAACTAATCATTCGGTTATATGAAATCATTCGATATGTTCTTCATCTTTCTATGTTATGATTATCTATGATTCATCATCATCATCTTCTTCATTTGTTTGAGTTTTTCTCATCCGAACATGTTCTTGCTCAAGATCGAGATTCTTGTAGTGAAAATCGGTCCTAACAAATAGAAAGATGATGAAAGCATCAGTCAAGGGGGAAATTGTTGGAACTTAAAATCTATGTGACTGACGCCATCAAATCTGTTTACCGAAGCATTCGACTGAAGAATCCATGTGAATCGATTTAGAGACTGAGTTGTGATGCTCGAGGCTTGCGAGTTTGGACCGAAGACCGTTTTCCGGAAAAGTCAACCGTTCGGGTCAACGGTCAACGTAAAAGTCAACGGAAGATCGGTTCGAGCGAGTCAAGCTTCGGATTAATTTAATTTAATTATCAATTTATGTTATTTACTTTACTTGTAATTTTGTTCATTCAGTCATGTTTTTCTGTAGTCAGTCACCCTCACTATATATAGTGAGGGTGCCCATTACAAGTAAAGGAGTCTCCGAATGTGGAGATGATGATTTTTCTTGTAGAGTGTGAGATTTCCATTCTAGAGAGAGAGTGAGTCATGGATTTTCTAGAGAGAGATTGTGTGTTCTTCATGATTTCTTGTAACTAATCATTCGGTTATATGAAATCATTCGATATGTTCTTCATCTTTCTATGTTATGATTATCTATGATTCATCATCATCATCTTCTTCATTTGTTTGAGTTTTTCTCATCCGAACATGTTCTTGCTCAAGATCGAGATTCTTGTAGTGAAAATCGGTCCTAACAAATGGTATCAGAGCGGGTACCGATCAGATTCATCTCACCGTGAATCTGGTCACTCGAATCTGGATTTTGAGCTTGAATGGTGAAGATGAGAAAACTTATTTTAGAGACTTTTTTCTATTTTTCTTCATTTTCGGATGGATTCTGATGATATGGATGATGGATTCATGTTTGGGAGTGCATCTGGATGATATTTAGTGTTTTACATCTTCAGATCTGGTGAGAAAATGAAGATCCGAGCAGATTTTTGGAACTTTGAAGTTTTTCCCGTATTTGAAGATTTTGAAGATTTTTGTGTTTGATTCTTCGTTTTCTGGGCATTTCTTCATGTTTTCGGATGATATGAGGTATGATTCTCAGTGGAAAACGCGTTCCGGATCCATTGGAAGCATCCATTTCGTCTGAATCTCAACCGTTTGGGCAGATCTGGAAAAACACACACTGACGGTGTAAGTGTGTGTTCTTCGTGTTCTTGAAGATTTGCAGAAATTTGAAGGCTGATTTGATCCGAGTTGCTGCTGTTTATGTGTTGTTGGTGGCCACAACAATGCCGTGAATGGTTTAGTTATCACATCTCGTGCATCATATCGAGATTTCCGATTGTTTCTGGGCAGTTTCAAGTTCACCAAGTAAGTATTCATAGTGTTCATCTTTTTCCAGAATTGTTCATCAGTGTTTTGAAGATATGAAGATGTGCCTAGCGGACTTGTTGAGTTCTTAGCGGACTTGTTCTCCTCTTAGCGGACTTCTCATTTGTTAGCGAACTTAAAGCTCGTTTTAGCGGACTTCAGTCCCTAGCGGACTTGAGAAGTGTCCTAGCGAACTTCTCAGACTCTTAGCGGACTTCTGTAAGCTTTAGCGTACTTGTTTGCTTAGCGAACTTGTTTACTGGGTCTTCGTTCGAGATCATTTCAGAGGTTTTTGATCATTAAGGGTTGTAGAGCATGTTCTCACGAGTCCAACGAGCTAGAAATCGAAGAATTTCGTCAAGAAATGAGGAAGATATGGGCTGTTTACGGTTTTCCGGCGAGTTATAGCTTTTCCGGTGATGATTTCCGCCAAAATTAGGGTTTGCATGCGGGTCTCTCGTTTAACGAAGGGGATGACAGACTTCGATGACGTGGCGAATGCTGATTGGGTCTGAGAGAATTGTTTCTCTCTCCTTTTGTAGGTCAACGCCCAACATCCCTTTCCGTTGTCGGTTTCTTATTCGCTGGATGGAGAAAGAAGTGGGACCAGGAGCGCGTGGGCCAGGCTTGTCGCAAGATAGCCGTTGAAGGCTTTTGGGTTGGCAGCCTGTGATTGGCTGTAGCCTCCTTCACACGGATCATTTACTCCAAGCCGTAGCATCCTCTTGATCTGAGCCGTTGGATTGTGCTTTGTGCTTCTTCTACCTGTTTCCTATTGGTTGAAGCCATTTCACACGGATCAGGCTTCAACAGCCCTTGGATCCCATATTTTTCTCACCGTTGGATCATTATTATAATCAATTCTGATTGGTCAATTTAATTGCACACGGATTGTGCTTTTCATGGAGATTTTTTTTTCAAAGACTAATTAATATTTCAGTATTATTTCGTCAATCGCGGGCGTTTTTCTTATTAATTTTACAAGACGAATGAGATAACGCCGCGAAGAAATTGCGAAAATATTTTATTGGTCGCGGACTTATTCTATTTTAATTGGGTTCAAGTTTTTGGTGACTTCAGACCACGTTAGCTAACGATCACTGACGGGATAGTTTCGTTTTTCGGTTAAGCATGCAAACTTTTTCGTTATATCTCACTCTAAGTTGTTTAGCTGACGAAGTGCCGATGTCAACTAACCGGATTAACTGGAATCTCAGTTAATATTGGAATTTATCCGATTAAATCTCTCGGATGACCGTTTATTGAAGAATTTTGACAGTTTATTTTATTTTCGCATCCAACCTCAGTCACGCGGATTATTCACAACTGTCAGCATCCGGCTTCCGGTTTTTCGCAAGATTGTCCGATTTCAAGATTGTTTATCCGGTTTCTCTAGGCAACCGATCGCGACGGTTCGACTCTCCGCATCTGATTTTTACGCTTCCGACTTGATGTTTTTGGAGAGATTTAGAGAAATAAGAGGAATTATTATGAATTTGGATATCGGGTCGATTATTCGGAGTTGGAGCATTTTCGGTGTCAAACTGGTTTATCTGATTCAGTTTGTTGCGGTTTGGACTCCGAGATGTAGCATTTTCTCAGTATTGTACCCGACCGTGTGAACCGAGTGAGTCAGGACACTTGGATCTCGAACTGGAGCAACGAGAACAGAAGAAGCTTATTCAGAGGGGGAATCTCTTCGACAGATTGTCTCCGGTTTATCAGTTTCTCATTGAAGATGTACGGCAGAGCGATTCTTCAGCAATTGAACAGATTTGAAAGCATCAGTCAAGGGGGAAATTGTTGGAACTTAAAATCTATGTGACTGACGCCATCAAATCTGTTTACCGAAGCATTCGACTGAAGAATCCATGTGAATCGATTCAGAGACTGAGTTGTGATGCTCGAGGCTTGCAGTTTGGACCGAAGACCGTTTTCTGGAAAAGTCAACCGTTCGGGTCAACGGTCAACGTAAAAGTCAACGGAAGATCGGTTCGAGCGAGTCAAGCTTCGGATTAATTTAATCAGCTTTGATTTAATTAACAATTTATGTTATTTACTTTACTTGTAATTTCGTTCATTCGTTATGTTTTTCTGTTGTCAGTCACCCTCACTATATATAGTGAGGGTGCCCATTACAAGTAAAGGAGTCTCCGAATGTGGAGATGATGATTTTTCTTGTAGAGTGTGAGATTTCCATTCTAGAGAGAGAGTGAGTCATGGATTTTCTAGAGAGAGATTGTGTGTTCTTCATGATTTCTTGTAACTAATCATTCGGTTATATGAAATCATTCGATATGTTCTTCATCTTTCTATGTTATGATTATCTATGATTCATCATCATCATCTTCTTCATTTGTTTTTGAGTTTTTCTCATCCGAACATGTTCTTGCTCAAGATCGAGATTCTTGTAGTGAAAATCGGTCCTAACAAATGGTATCAGAGCGGGTACCGATCAGATTCATCTCACCGTGAATCTGGTCACTCGAATCTGAGATTTTGAGCTTGAATGGTGAAGATGAGAAAACTTATATTTTAGAGACTTTTTTCTATTTTTTCTTCGATTTCTGGATGGATTCTGATGATATGGATGATGGATTCGTGTTCTGGAGTTCATTTAGATGTGATTCTATCTTCTACTTGTTCAAATCTGTTGGAAAATTGAAGATCTGAGCTCATTTTTTCGGAACTTTTGGGGTTTTCCCGTATTTGGAGTTTTTTGAAGATTTTGGAGCTTGATTCTTCATTTTCTGGGCGATTCTTCATGTTTTCGGATGATATAAGGTATGATTCTCAGTGGAAAACGCATTCCGGATCCATTGGAAGCATCCGTTTCGTCTGAATCTCAACGGTTTGAGCGGATCTGGAAAAACACACACTGACGGTGTAAGTGTGTGTTCTTCGTGTTCTTGAGGATTTCAAGAATTTTGGAGCTGTTTTGATCCGATTTGCTACTGTTTATGGGTTGTTGATGGCCACAACGTTCTCGTGAATGGTTTAGCTTCTCATTTCGTGCATCATTACGGGTTCTCCTTACGTTTCTGTGTAGATTCGAGTTTACCATGTAAGTTCTTCAAGTTCATCAGTTTTCCAGATTTGTTCTAAGTGCTTGAAGATATGAAGATTGTCCTAGCGGACTTCCCTGAGTTCTTAGCGAACTTCTCCGTCTCTTAGCGAACTTGTTCCGAATCTTAGCGAACTTGTTGTGCTTTAGCGAACTTGAGTCCTTAGCGGACTTGAGAAGGGTCTTAGCGAACTTCTCAGACCCTTAGCGGACTTCTAGTAAGCTTTAGCGGACT
This sequence comes from Deinandra increscens subsp. villosa, assembly GCA_039602395.1. Classification (NCBI taxonomy): domain Eukaryota; kingdom Viridiplantae; phylum Streptophyta; class Magnoliopsida; order Asterales; family Asteraceae; genus Deinandra; species Deinandra increscens. The sequence continues at coordinate 35,340,487 of JBCNJP010000008.1, read as the reverse complement.
TGTTTGGCTAGCGAACTTGTTTCTGGGTCTTTGCTCGAGATCGTTTCGGTGGATTATGTTCGTACACAGGTTGTAGAGGATGTTTATACGAGTTCATAGAGCATAAGAATCATCGATTTTCGTTGAGAATTATGGGAGATATGAGTAGAATACGTTTTTCCGGCGTGTGTTGCGATTTTCCGGTGAAGAATCCGACCATATTAGGGTTTCGGTGGTTTTTGGGGACGATGATGACGTGTCATCACCTAACTGGTTGTCAGGAGAATTCTTTCTCTCTCCAGTTTCGGTCAACCCTACATTCCCTTTTTGGTTGTCGCATGCCCATTGGTGGAGAGCATAGCTTGTGGGACCCTACTGGCTGAAGGATACGTTAATGCTTTTGGAGCTGGTAATTGCTGATTGGTGCAAGAACAATCGCGTGGGACCCTCTGAGCTTAAAGGATCCGTTGAATCAGCTAGACGTTGTCACTCTTCTGATTGGCTGTGTTCTCCCTTGACCCGGATCCACCTCCTAGGCCCTTAGATCTGATTAATCTGGATCGTTGGATTCTAATTGTGTTCTTTCTGTGCTTAATTGTGATTGGTCAGCCGCCTCTATACATGGATCATGGATCAGCACCATCAGATCTAGTTTATTTCTGCCGTCGGATCAGTTTCAAAACCGAATTTTGATTGGTCTGAAAATGGTGCACATGGATCATGGTTTTCTTTGAGAGATTTTTAAATGACTAATTAATTTTCTGCATTATCTCGTCAAATGCGGGCTTTTTCTTGTCGGTTTTTAATAAGATTAACGAGATAACGCCGCGACGGAATTTCAGAAAATATTTTATTGGTCTCGGATTTATTTCATTTTAATGGGGTTCTCGTTTATTGACGTCGCGCGCAGCGTTTGCTATCGATCACTGACGGGTTAGCTTTATTATCCGGTTAATTACTCGGCTTTCTCGTTATATCTCACGGTTTATTTTTAGTGGATGCAGCGCTGTCGTCAACTAACCGGATTAACTGGAATCTCAGTTAAATATTGGAATTTATCCGATTAAATCTCTCGGATGACCGTTTCTTGAAGAAATTTGAATAGTTTATTTTATTTTCGCATCCAACCTCAGTCAGACGGATTATTCACAACTGTCAGCATCCGGCTTCCGGTTTTTCGCAAGATTGTCCGATTTCAAGATTGTTTATCTGGTTTCTCTAGGCAACCGATCGCGACGGTTCGACTCTCCGCATCTGATTTTTACGCTTCCGACTTGATGTTTTTGGAGAGATTTAGAGAAATAAGAGGAATTATTATGGATTTGGATTATCGGGTCGATTATTCGGAGTTGGAGCATGTTCGATGATTGACTGGTTTATCTGATTCGGTTTGTTGCGGTTTTGACTCCGAGATGTAGCATTTTCTCAGTATTGTACCCGACCGTGTGAACCGAGTGAGCTGCAGCACTTGGATCTCGAACTGGAGCAACGAGAACAGAAGAAGCTTATTCAGAGGGGGAACTACTACATCAGATTGTCTCCGGTTTATCAGTTTCTCATTGAAGATGTACGGCAGAGCGATTCTTCAGCAGTTGAACAGATTTGAAAGCATCAGTCAAGGGGGAAATTGTTGGAACACAAAATTTATGTGACTGACGCCATCAAATCTGTTTACCGAAGCATTCGACTGAAGAATCCATGTGAATCGATTTAGAGACTGAGTTGTGATGCTCGAGGCTTGCAAGTTTGGACCGAAGACCGTTTTCTGGAAAAGTCAACCGTTCGGGTCAACGGTCAACGTAAAAGTCAACGGAAGATCGGTTCGAGCGAGTCAAGCTTCGGATTAATTTAATCAGCTTTGATTTAATTATCAATTTATGTTATTTACTTTACTTGTAATTTCGTTCATTCAGTTATGTTTTTCTGTTGTCAGTCACCCTCACTATATATAGTGAGGGTGCCCATTACAAGTAAAGGAGTCTCCGAATGTGGAGATGATGATTTTTCTTGTAGAGTGTGAGATTTCCATTCTAGAGAGAGAGTGAGTCATGGATTTTCTAGAGAGAGATTGTGTGTTCTTCATGATTTCTTGTAACTAATCATTCGGTTATATGAAATCATTCGATATGTTCTTCATCTTTCTATGTTTATGATTATCTATGATTCATCATCATCATCTTCTTCATTTGTTTTTTGAGTTTTTCTCATCCGAACATGTTCTTGCTCAAGATCGAGATTCTTGTAGTGAAAATCGGTCCTAACAAATGGTATCAGAGCGGGTACCGATCAGATTCATCTCACCGTGAATCTGGTCACTCGAATCTGAGATTTTGAGCTTGAATGGTGAAGATGAGAAAACTTATATTTTAGAGACTTTTTTCTATTTTTTCTTCGATTTCTGGATGGATTCTGATGATATGGATGATGGATTCGTGTTCTGGAGTTCATTTAGATGTGATTCTATCTTCTACTTGTTCAAATCTGTTGGAAAATTGAAGATCCGAGCTCATTTTTTCGGAACTTTTGGGGTTTTCCCGTATTTGGGGTTTTTGAAGATTTTGGAGCTTGATTCTTCATTTTCTGGGCGATTCTTCATGTTTTCGGATGATATAAGGTATGATTCTCAGTGGAAAACGCATTCCGGATCCATTGGAAGCATCCGTTTCGTCTGAATCTCAACGGTTTGAGCGGATCTGGAAAAACACACACTGACGGTGTAAGTGTGTGTTCTTCGTGTTCTTGAGGATTTCAAGAATTTTGGAGCTGTTTTGATCCGATTTGCTACTGTTTATGGGTTGTTGATGGCCACAACGTTCTCGTGAATGGTTTAGCTTCTCATTTCGTGCATCATTACGGGTTCTCCTTACGTTTCTGTGTAGATTCGAGTTTACCATGTAAGTTCTTCAAGTTCATCAGTTTTCCAGATTTGTTCTAAGTGCTTGAAGATATGAAGATTGTCCTAGCGGACTTCCCTGAGTTCTTAGCGAACTTCTCCGTCTCTTAGCGAACTTGTTCCGAATCTTAGCGAACTTGTTGTGCTTTAGCGAACTTGAGTCCTTAGCGGACTTGAGAAGGGTCTTAGCGAACTTCTCAGACCCTTAGCGGACTTCTAGTAAGCTTTAGCGGACTTGTTTGGCTAGCGAACTTGTTTCTGGGTCTTTGCTCGAGATCGTTTCGGTGGATTATGTTCGTACACAGTTGTAGAGGATGTTTATACGAGTTCATAGAGCTAAGAATCATCGATTTTCGTTGAGAATTATGGGAGATATGAGTAGAATACGTTTTTCCGGCGTGTGTTGCGATTTTCCGGTGAAGAATCCGACCATATTAGGGTTTCGGTGGTTTTTGGAGGACGATGATGACGTGTCATCACCTAACTGGTTGTCGTGAGAATTCTTTCTCTCTCCAGTTGTCGGTCAACCCTACATTCCCTTTTTGGTTGTCGCATGCCCATTGGTGGAGAGCATAGCTTGTGGGACCCTACTGGCTGAAGGATACGTTAATGCTTTTGGAGCTGGTAATTGCTGATTGGTCAAGAACAATCGCGTGGGACCCTCGCAGCTTAAAGGATCCGTTGGAATCAGCTAGCAGTTGTCGACTCTTTGATTGGTCGTGTTCTCCCTTGACCCGGATCCACCTCCTAGGCCCTTAGATCTGATTAATCTGGATCGTTGGATTCTAATTGTGATGCTTTCTGTGCTTAATTGTGATTGGTCAGCCGCCTCTATACATGGATCATGGATCAGCACCATCAGATCTAGTTTATTTCTGCCGTCGGATCAGTTTCAAAACCGAATTTTGATTGGCTGAAAATGGTGCACATGGATTATGGTTTTCTTTGAGAGATTTTTAAATGACTAATTAATTTTTCTGCATTATCTCGTCAAATGCGGGCTTTTTCTTGTCGGTTTTTAACAAGATTAACGAGATAACGCCCGTGACGGAATTTCAGAAAATATTTTATTGGTCTCGGATTTATTTCATTTTAATGGGGTTCTCGTTTATTGACGTCGCGCGAACGTTTGCTATCGATCACTGACGGGTTAGCTTTATTATCCGGTTAATTACTCGGCTTTCTCGTTATATCTCACGGTTTATTTTTAGTGGATGCAGCGCTGTCGTCAACTAACCGGATTAACTGGAATCTCAGTTAAATATTGGAATTTATCCGATTAAATCTCTCGGATGACCGTTTCTTGAAGAAATTTAACAGTTTATTTTATTTTCGCATCCAACCTCAGTCAGACGGATTATTCACAACTGTCAGCATCCGGCTTCCGGTTTTTCGCAAGATTGTCCGATTTCAAGATTGTTTATCTGGTTTCTCTAGGCAACCGATCGCGACGGTTCGACTCTCCGCATCTCATTTTTACGCTTCCGACTTGATGTTTTTGGGGAGATTTAGAGAAATAAGAGGAATTATTATGGATTTGGATTATCGGGTCGATTATTCGGAGTTGGAGCATGTTCGATGATTGACTGGTTTATCTGATTCGGTTTGTTGCGGTTTTAACTCCGAGATGTAGCATTTTCTCAGTATTGTACCCGACCGTGTGAACCGAGTGAACTGCAGCACTTGGATCTCGAACTGGAGCAACGAGAACAGAAGAAGCTTATTCAGAGGGGGAATCTACTACATCAGATTGTCTCCGGTTTATCAGTTTCTCATTGAAGATGTACGGCAGAGCGATTCTTCAGCAGTTGAACAGATTTGAAAGCATCAGTCAAGGGGGAAATTGTTGGAACACAAAATCTATGTGACTGACGCCATCAAATCTGTTTACCGAAGCATTCGACTGAAGAATCCATGTGAATCGATTTAGAGACTGAGTTGTGATGCTCGAGGCTTGCAAGTTTGGACCGAAGACCGTTTTCTGGAAAAGTCAACCGTTCGGGTCAACGGTCAACGTAAAAGTCAACGGAAGATCGGTTCGAGCGAGTCAAGCTTCGGATTAATTTAATCAGCTTTGATTTAATTATCAATTTATGTTATTTACTTTACTTGTAATTTCGTTCATTCGTCATGTTTTTCTGTTGTCAGTCACCCTCACTATATATAGTGAGGGTGCCCATTACAAGTAAAGGAGTCTCCGAATGTGGAGATGATGATTTTTCTTGTAGAGTGTGAGATTTCCATTCTAGAGAGAGAGTGAGTCATGGATTTTCTAGAGAGAGATTGTGTGTTCTTCATGATTTCTTGTAACTAATCATTCGGTTATATGAAATCATTCGATATGTTCATCATCTTTCTATGTTTATGATTATTCTATGATTCATCATCATCATCTTCTTCATTTGTTTTTTGAGTTTTTCTCATCCGAACATGTTCTTGCTCAAGATCGAGATTCTTGTAGTGAAAATCGGTCCTAACAAATAGAAAGATGATGAAAGCATCAGTCAAGGGGGAAATTGTTGGAACTTAAAATCTATGTGACTGACGCCATCAAATCTGTTTACCGAAGCATTCGACTGAAGAATCCATGTGAATCGATTTAGAGACTGAGTTGTGATGCTCGAGGCTTGCGAGTTTGGACCGAAGACCGTTTTCCGGAAAAGTCAACCGTTCGGGTCAACGGTCAACGTAAAAGTCAACGGAAGATCGGTTCGAGCGAGTCAAGCTTCGGATTAATTTAATTTAATTATCAATTTATGTTATTTACTTTACTTGTAATTTTGTTCATTCAGTCATGTTTTTCTGTTGTCAGTCACCCTCACTATATATAGTGAGGGTGCCCATTACAAGTAAAGGAGTCTCCGAATGTGGAGATGATGATTTTTCTTGTAGAGTGTGAGATTTCCATTCTAGAGAGAGAGTGAGTCATGGATTTTCTAGAGAGAGATTGTGTGTTCTTCATGATTTCTTGTAACTAATCATTCGGTTATATGAAATCATTCGATATGTTCTTCATCTTTCTATGTTATGATTATCTATGATTCATCATCATCATCTTCTTCATTTGTTTGAGTTTTTCTCATCCGAACATGTTCTTGCTCAAGATCGAGATTCTTGTAGTGAAAATCGGTCCTAACAAATAACCAAACAGAAATGAAATGACAGAATTGAAAAACATAATAACTTAAACTTTTTGTCAGAAAGATCCAGACGCGAGATCATATCAGCCAATATGCATCAGACACATTTCAATTTCAATTTTAATCAGCATGCAAGTCAAGTTGGCAGCAAATACAAAGTTCAGGCAAATCAATTTTTATAGCTTTCTGATATGTTAAGGTATGATTTAACGTGCATTGAAACTATGATAGCCCTCACAATCCGAAATACTGGTAATCTGGCTTATTCTATTTTTGTATTTTTCACAGAATTTGAATTTCAACAGAGATTTATTGTCCAAGGTGTTTCATGCAAAAATAAAGCAGAACCCTAAACAAACAACAATCAGGTCGGCTGGTAGGTACGCAGAGAAAGTCCGATTATTTAGAAAAATAAAAAATAGAAAATAAAGCAGAAGTTGTATAATCCAACAACAATCAGGTCGGTACTCACGTACACGCAGAGAAAGTCCGATGGATTATAGGAAACACCAAAGAAAATAAAGCAGAATGTCAAACGAACACCAATCAGGTCGATCTTTCGATACGCAGAGAAAGGCCGATCATTTGACAAAATAAAGAAAATCAAACAAGTTGAAATTTTTGCAAAATGAAAGCATGTATACACCAGAACATCTCTTATTCTATTTTTGCTATTTTCAGTTTTTATATTTCCAAGATCACACAACATCCATCATGATGTGCCTCACACTTATCAAGCAGAAATGTTTAAGTTGATATCATACTAGCATATATCAGATTTGCCTTTACGCATTCAACTAACCAAAACAAGTACCTAAAGCCTTTATTTCTACCTTATCCATGGTTGATAACATACGCTGATGTAATATCATTTCTCACGTGGTCGGATCAATTTCTCAATTTTTGATTTTTCTATATTTTTTTATGCTTTTTGCATTTTTCAATTTTTTTTAAATTTTAAAATATTCTCCTCCGAAAATACAAAACTCTATTTTTGGATTTTGAATAAGAAGAAAAGAAGTCATAAACAAAAATTGATCAACCGACAGATACTAGACAGGAAATTTTTGTATGCCGTTGAGTTGCAAAAGATATCAAAAGCGGGTTTTGTCAAATGCCTTAGTAAAAAGGTCCGCTTTTTGGAAATCAGTGTGAATCTTTTGCAGATCAATCAAGTGTTTCTCATAGCAATCACGTATAAAGTGATATCGAATGTCGATGTGTTTTGTTTTAGAGTGATGAACGGGGTTCTTAGTAATACAAATGGCAGCCGAATTATCTATATGTATAGGCGTAGTAAGAAACTGCAAACCGTAATCCCGCAATTGCTATTGAATCCATAAAACCTGTGAGCAGCAACTAGCAGCCGCAATGTATTCAGCTTCTGCAGTGGACGTGGCAACGGATGTCTGTTTCTTACATTGTCAAGACACCAACCTATCGCCTAGGAATTGACATGCAGCCGTGGTTGACTTGAAATTAATCTTGCAACCGCCGTAATCCGAATCCGAGTAGGCAGATAAGTCGAACTTATCATCATGAGGATACCAGATCCCGAGATCTGTGTTACCCTTCAGATAAGCTAGAATTCTTCGAACTGCATTCAAGTGTGATAACTTCGGATCTGCTTGGTACTTGGCACACAAACAAACTGCAAACATTATGTCAGGACGATTAGCTGTTAAGTACATCAATGAACCTATCATTGCCCTATACAAAGTGGCTTCAAGTTCTTCACCATCTTCATCAGGACAAAGACCATGCGACAGCTGAATCAGAGTTCCTGGAACACGAACATCTTCAATTTTGAATGGCTCAAGACATCCTTCACATACTTCGTTTGATGTATGAAGAACCCTTTAGCAGATTGTTGAACTTGTAAGCCCAAAAAGAACGACATTTCTCCCATAGAACTTGTCTCAAATTTGGTTTGCATCAACGTCTCAAAATCTTTCGAAAGCTGTTCGTTTGAGCTGCCAAAAATAATATCATCGACATTAATTTGCACCAACAGCAGATCCTTCGGCAAAACAAAGTGCAGTCTACCAACCCACGCTTGAATCCATTTTCCATTAGATAAGTGGACAAGGTCTCATACCAAGCTCGAGGAGCCTGATGAAGACCATAAAGTGCTTTGTCCAACTTATAAACCTTATTCGGATAATCAGGATCGTAGAATCCCGGAGGTTGTTTAACATAGACCTCTTCCTTCACTTTGCCATACAGAAAGACACACTTAACATCCATCTGGAAGATTTTAAATCCACGATTATGCCGCATACGCCAAGAAAATTCTGATTGCTTTAATTCTGGAAACAAGCGCGTACACTTCGTTTAAGTCGATTCCTTCCTCCTGAGAAAACCCTTGAACAACCAAACGAGCCTTGTTACGCACTATTACTCCTCGATCGTCTCGCTTGCATTTGTAGACCCATTGGGTTCCACACGGTTCTTTATTTCCAACTGGTAAATCGACCAAGTGCCACACTCCAAGCTTTTGAAATTGTAACAACTCTTCTTGCATCCTCCATCCACGAACCATTTCTAATGCTTGATTAACATCTGTTGGCTCAATCTAGGACAGAAAGCAATAAAAGCTTCATCTTGAATACCCGATTCCCTGATTGTAAGTAAAAGCACTATTCTCGATATGATGTCTCGTTCTCACTCCTTAATTTAAATCACCTAAAATATTATCTTGTGGATGATAGGTGTTTATCCGGAGCGTCTGATGAGTAGAAACAATAACACTCTCGTCTAGATTCGAAACATTATCGTTCTCAGCCACATCGTTGTTATTAGAACTACTACCTGGTTGTGAAATAGCTTGAACAACTTCAATCTCGGGTTGACCAGAAGTGTTTGTAGGTTGAACAACTCGCGTGACAGAATTATCAACCGGATCTGAAGTAGCTTCATGAAACTCATGTTCATTATCAGAAGACAGAATTTCTTATATATAAGCTGGATTTCTTATAATCGAATTATCAACTAGATCTAAAGTAGCTTCATGAAACTCATGTTCATCATCAGAAGACAGAATATCAGCATCAAACATGGTATCAGCAGTTGTTTCAGTCAAAACATCATCAGCGATTGGTATTTCTGGAAAAGCAAACAGAGATAAAATCTTCATAACCGAAACATCACCTTGAAGTTCAATATAGACAGGAAAGAGATGATCATCGGTTTCTTCTGGTGTTGACTCACATGATTCTAAAAGACCTTTGTAGTCAAACATCCAATCTGGTCCAACTCCTTTGGGCGGTAATGTATAGGATTGAAAATCTACATGTAAAAACTCCTCCACTACACCCGTCTGTTTATTGAAAACCCTTTTCTTCTGGTTTGAATACCCCACATGCAATCCTTCAAAGACTTTGTCTTCAAATTTGCCGGCATACTTCAATACTGTGTAGGGACACCCAAAAGGTTCCAGATAATGAAGATTCAACTTGTGATTCTTTAGCAATTTATAACATGTCTTGCCAAGTTTTTTTCACTCTAAGGACACGATTCAGCACATAGCATGCTGTGTTGACAGCTTCAGTCCAGAAATTCACGGGAAGCTGAGCATCAGCCAACATCGTCCTAGCGATTTCAATTATTGTACGATTCTTCCGTTCAGCAACACCATTTTGTTTTGGTGTGTACGGAGTACTAAACTCATGCACAATATGCTTCTCGAAATAAAAAGTTTGCATCGCTGTATTCTTAAACTTCATGCCGTTATCGCTGCGAATTCGTCTCACCTTCAACTTGTAGTAACTTTCCAAAGAACTGATTAAGTTGATGAGAATTCGTGATGTTTCACTTTTAGCTACCAGAAAATCCACCCAAGAAAATCGTGAATATTCATCAGTGACCACCAAACAATACCAATGCTCGAAATTACTTTTGCGATTCACATGACCAAATAAATTCATGTGTAGCAATTCCAGCGGGACATCTATTGAGTGGTATTTCTTGAGAGGATGAGATTTCCTTTTCTATTTTCCCTTTTTGCAATTGACACAAACATCATTAAAAGTGAATTGCTGATTTGAAACCTCTTCTACAAGATTCTTCCTCACTAATTCATTCATTTTTTTGTAGTGGATGTGACCCATACGTCGATGCCATAAAACAGAATCTCTCTCTGATGCTTTTGATAAGAAACATTAACCTACCACATTAGCATTTGTTGATTTCATATTAAGAACATACAAATTTGAACATCTTGGTGCTCGCATTACTATACAATCATCTGGGATTTTGTATCCTTGTTTCAGAATCAGGCATTCACTCCCTATGAAAGCTGTAATGTATCGCTTATCACAAAATTGGGAGACGCTCAGAAGATTGTATTCTAACTCTTTTATGTATTCCACTATGTCGAAACTGATTGCACCATTGCTCAATTTACCAATCCCGGTTACTTGACCGCCTTTATCTCCCGCAAAGGTGACTTTGCCTCCATCAAAATGTTTTACATCATGGAGAAGAGAGATATCACCAGTCATATGTCGAGATGCTCCGCTATCAACAACCCAAAAGTTATTCATGGACTGTCGCGAAGATCCCTAAATAAATTAAAACAGAAGATTAGTTTCGGGACGAACCTAAGCTTGATGCTTTGGGTCGACCGTAATCTTTAACAAAATCAGTTCCACTAGTGGATGAACCATTAGGTTTCCACTTGTCATTCACAGTACCCGTGGATCCAAAGTCTGAGTTCTTCAAAATTGATTTTACATTTTCAAATCCTCCATCTAATTTCTTATCAGATTGATGTTGATGAAATTCAGATTTTTCATCATAAAAGTGAACTCAACCCTTGTAATCCACGAATCTGACTTTCATCTGTGAACTACCAGAAGCAGGTGTCTCGGTATTATAACCATCAGAAACATCGTCAGATTTGTCTGTTTTGTCCTTTTTCAAAGGACAATTTCGGCAAGTATGACCACGGTTCTTGCATTAAAAGCATTTACGCTTATCAATAACAATTTCCTCAACCGTGTCATCATCTACCACAGTTTCTATCACTGGTTTTGATTTCTTAGGCTTGGTGACTTTCTTTTGATGCTGAAACATTTTGTTACTATTGAAATCATCACCAAAACTTGAATCATAACCTTGTTCATATTCAGAGAAACCTTCATTATGAAAATATCTAATATTCTGATAACCCCCCCTCCCCCCGATGGTCCACCTTGTCTCCTTGGACCACCATGCCAATTTGGACCCCTTACATAACCCTAAGGGTATGGTCCAAAATCAAAATTGTCATAAAAACCCTCATCATGATAAGGAGGTCTTTTGGAAAATAAATTTGATCTTTCAAAAAATTTGAGTTATCATGAAACTTTTGACGATGTGCTTTAAATGGTTGAGACACATTGGGTCTTGGTGAGTTCTTAACAAATTTCTTTCTTTGATTAACCAACCCACCAGCATCAGAATAATGATCCAAATGATCTGAATCATATGTGTCCTTCGGTATTATGATTAAACCATTTTGTTTCAGAATAGGCACACTTTTCACGTTTGGGTCAAATTTTGGACTATAAACTCCCGTGAAAACTTTTTCGAGTAATTCAGGATTGACCAAGTTCAATGGAAAGTTCTTATAATTGTACATGACATGAGCCCTTTCAAACGATAAGTTGTCAATTTTGCAGATGTATCAAATTGGGATTCAGAAGTTGGATTTCCAGATTTTATCTTTTCTTGATTTGGCATTTTAGAAGAAGAACCTTCTTCCGAAGTTTTAGATTTTGATTTTACCAGCTCAGATTCAAACCCAACTCCCCCATATTTCAATTTGTTGCCACCCACAGACTTGCCTCTTGCAATCTGTTTTTGCTCATACGCACTCAGTTTCGTAAGCACAGTTCTAATAGAATCAAATTTATGATTTAAAATCATGTCATTGTGATCTGGCTTAGAAACATTTTTCAGAATGGGTTTAGCATTCTCAGTTTCTGGTTCAGAAATTAGATCATCAACTTTGTCAAAGTCTGACACATCATAAAATATTTCATCCACAGTAGAATCTAAAACAAATTTTTCAGATGTTTTCTTGTCAGACTTTTGATCAATTGATCTTTGATCAGATTTCTTTTCAGTCGATTTATCCAAAACACGGTTGAGATCAGATGTGGAATTTTCCTTACCATCATCTTTGGTAAAAGAAGGACTATTTGTCAGAATTACAGGAGCAGGAACATTGTTTAACTTTCCAGATTTATTTTCAGAATCAGTTTTGTAAAGAAAGTTTGAAAACGAAAAAGGGATCTAGAAAGTGTCAACTTTGTTTATTAATTCAAAAACCTCAATCTTAAGATCAGACACTATCTTTTGATTATTAGCAAGTTCCTTTTTGCATTCACGAGCATTTCAGATTGTTTAGAAAATTCTTATTTTTGAAGACGAAGTTGCTCGTGAACTGCCATTAACTCCTTAGTGGTACCTTCCCACCATGTCTTGTAAATTTCCATATCAGCCCTGCTACCGATAATTGATCACTCAATTCTGTTTTGTCATCTAAGAGCTTACTCTTAGCGGTAGCAAACTGATCACAATTCTTACAAAGATTTGGAGTAGGAACTACCTTAGATGTATCGGTCATAAGAGCAACAACCGAATCTTGATCGAACCATGTTCAGCAAGGTTCGATTCCTCCTTTCACTCACGCCATTTAACTGAGGTGTACCGGGAGGAGTGGGTTGTGAAATAATTCCATAATCCTTGAGATGATCGAGGAACTTGTGGTTAAGATATTTACCACCTCTATCTGATCGAAGAATTTTAATAGTTCGACTTTGTTGATTCTTTACTTCCTTTTGATACTCTTTGAACGTATCAAATGTCTCGTGCTTATGTTTCATCAGATAGACGTAAGCATACTGGCTATAGTCATCTATGAAAGATACGAAGTAGCATTCATAATTTCTCATTTCGATCCAAAAGGGCCTACACACATCAGTGTGTATTAGTCCTAACAGACTGTCAGCCCGCTCACCAACATGGGTGAAGGGTGACTTGGTGAGTTTCCCAGATTAACAAGATTCGCATTCGTCGAAGGAATCTGCATCAGTGGATTCGAGAATCCCTGCAGTTTGTAGCATCTTGATGCGAGCTTTGCTTATGTGACAAAGTCGATGATGCCATAACGAAGAATCGTTATCAACTTTGTTTCGTTTAGAAACATGATAGAGTTGATCATGTGTTTGAACAGTTATTTCATATATACCATGTCGAGGGTTAGCCTCGAAATAAAATATATCGTTAAAGTAGGTAAAGATGGAACCTTGTTCAAACAGGGAAGAGACAGATACAATGTTTCTGAACAAGCCAGGAGCATATAAACAGTTAGCTAAAGTAACTACAAGGCCAGTAGGACATGTAAGAGAATATATGCAGGTGGCCAAGACCGGGACTCTTTTCCCATCACCAACGATGAGATCCATGCCGCCTTGCTCTATCTTCTTCCACTTCTCAGGTTCCTGCAAAACATTAACAATGTGATAACCACATCCAGTATCAAGTACCCATGTATTGGAGGAAACCGTGAAAAGTTCAATAACGTTTATTGACATACCTGATGAGGAACCCTTGCCGGAGTTTCTAGACATCTTGTTCTTAGCCAGGTAGATGGGGAAGTTGCGCTTCCAGTGGCCCATCTAATTACATTCAAAGCATTAATGCTCCTAAGGAGAAGGCGCCAATGGTTTCTTGCCCTTGGTCTCTTTAACCTTTTTTTTGGACTTGGTTATACCTGTATCAGCAACTCTGAGCACAACCGATGTGCTCCTGATCTTGACATTTGGAAACAATGTCAGAACCTCATCTAAAGTCTGAGCCGAGCAGTTAATTGCATGCATGCGATAATGCTCGGGTAAAGATCTGAGGACTACATCTAGGGCCATCCCCTCAGGAATGGAGTAGCCGAGGTCAATCAGTCTGTCACGATACCCCTTCATCATCATGACATGATCATATGCAGAGGAATTAGGCGACATAGCGTAGTTCACAAAATGTTGAAGGGCTCTACATCTTTCACCTCTTTGACTCAACTAAAATAAATCTTTGAGTTTTGTCATGATCTCATACGCTCCAATGTTGGTAAAGTTATACTGAAAATCTGGTGTCATGCTAGATAACATCAGCTCAGTGACTTCCCGAGAGTCATCACTGTGCTTTTGGATTTCCATCTGCGAGCGGTCATTTAGCAAGTAAGATGGCAAGCTCAGGATGGGTCGGTCAAGAACATACAGCTTTCCAAAAAGCTCAAGATGTTCCTTAGGAGGGTTTGCCATGATGAGAATTCTTCTTAGTGAATGGGTCGAGAGATACCATAAAACTTAGAGGAACTGTGTTTTCATTAACCTTCTGAAATAAGCAAAGTAATTTTAAAATTAGTATTTTCGGTGTAATGTATTTTCTTATATAAATTGGTAAGATTTATTTAATAAGAAAATTGAGAATTCGATTAGATGATTTTACTTGAGACCGCCAAATGTGCCTCGAGAGCAAACTCGTGTAACCAAACTGACAATGGGTGTCAATCGCGACGTCTCAGTCAAGACTCTCGTTTATGAGGCCGCATAATACAATAGATCATATTTTGCGATACGTTTAGCCTCTTCCATGCCCACTTTGTCTATATACGTTCATAGTGCGGTGTTGAAATACTCCAACACTACAAACATACATAAAGAAAGCGATAGTAATCCTAAATGGTCAATGTGGCCGGCACGGTGTTGAAATACTCCAATGACCCCACCTTGGAAGGTACCCTATGCACCAAGTGCAGTGTTGAAGTGCTCAAACACTGATGCTTCGGTAAATACGTTCCAAGTTTTGACTTGAGTTTGGACGGCATGAACTATGAATTTATTATTACCGGATAGGGATATTAATCACCTATTTAAAATATCTACATGTCGCTAATGGTCAATTGTGTGTTAATGGCATAATGTCAAGGTCTTGCTAGAGCCATTTAGCAAGACCAATAGGGACACGACAATAAAAGTGAACAACCACAAGGAAGGCAACTCGGTGTGTTCGTGGATCCGGTTCAACTCCCACTAGCCTTGAAACTCCTTTTAGCGAGTGTCCGGTCTTTAGGTCTTAGTTTTTACAAAATTGAAATTTACTAACACTTTAGTAAACCTAGCTCTATGTTACAACTTTGAAACTCGAGAAACAGTGGGTCCACCAAAACCAAATAAAAGATACAATTGGGCCAACGTTTGGGCCAATCAGAGAAAAACAAACACGCCACTTATACAAACATGTATTTAAAATTAAATGGGTCGGCCGTAACAGACAATTAAATAAAATTGAATTAAACAAGTAATTCCGTTCGTAATTTGGAATCGAATCGAAATTGCGAACCACCGTTGGGTTTTACAGTCGGGTATCCGGGTTACCCGTTAAAATTTATTACCGACTAAATTAACGGGTTAATTAATCAGAATTAATTACGCAGTGGAAAATCGTTTTACAACGCGAATTAGTAAAACCGTAGACATGATCTGATCACCGTATACGCGTAAATACGGTTAAAATAAATTGGGTCTAATCTAATAGTAAATTAGATATATCTTGGCGGGGTCCGAATATCCGTTCGAGACACCGGGGTTCGACGAACTGGCTCTAGTGTCAACGGCAACGCCTGACTCGAACAGACGAGTCAAATCTTCAACCGACTGTGAAGATGGGCCCTCAGGCACCACTGTCGCGTTCACCGAGTGAACCGGCAATGGTGGCGATAACGAAACCATTCCGTGGATCATGGCATTCCAGTCAAAAGGTTTTGCCGTGCATGAAGACGAATCCGACGTCACATCGATTTCGTTCGACGCGTGTGGAGGCGGCAGAGCAAGTGGCGTAACGGAGGCGGCATAAAGTGGCGTCGGCCACTTGGAACTTTCACCGGATTGGACAGTTGCGGCACGCGACGGCTCAAACATAGGCCTCGGTGGTGCGGGTAAAGCGAGGACCACCTAGCGGTGGTCCTCGCCAAACAAGTCGATGGCAACTGTGGCACGGGCCGCCGCGGCGGCGACGGACGCGGTCGCACGCTCCTCAGCAGCGGCAAATCTAGGGGCGACGGCGGTGATCTCTAGCTTCAATGTGGTGACAATCAAACGATGGTATCGTTTCACCATTGTAGCGATCGGAAAAAGCGATGAAGATGGTGGTGGTGGTTGCGTCGAAAACGAGAAGGAGAGGGAGAGGGGGCGGCGACAAGGAGGGAGAGAGAGAGAAGAGAGTGATTTTTCGAGATTAGGTTTCTCTCCCTAATCTCCTCTCTTTTAATCTCTTACGATAGGCTTTAGGCAGGCTAAGCCCATGTCGCGGTCCGTAGTTCCATAACCACTAAAACCAACGATATTACTAGTCCGTTAACCCGGTAACGACTAGACAATATTCCGTCGAATTTTATCGTAAACAATTTTATGAGAAAGATTGTTTTGTTACATTTAATTAAATAAATAACTAGTGTTTATTTTTGTAACCGTTTAAATTAATTAATTAACAAGTAATTAATTATTTAGTTCGTTGACTTCGGTGTAACTCTTACGGGTTGAAACCGGGTTGGTTACGTTAAATGTCGGGTCAGGACACCTAATATCCAACAAGTTCTTTTAAAGGAATTTTTAGATTTTGGATTAGAAAGTATGAGGGATTTGGAAGTGGGATTTGGTGGACTTGCAAATCATCTTTCATGTCCTTTTATAGAGAATGGAGATGTTATGATGACAATAATTGAGTGGTCAGATGGAAAAGCATAGTGTTTTGACAGGCCACGAGGACTCATAGAGATCATCACTATTTTTTTTAGATTGGAAGAAACTTTTATAGAAAGTCAGTTTTATCAGGAGAATTTTGGAGAGTTAGATTGGAAATAAATGAAATGTGATGGTTGAAGTAGCTTTTATACTGCTGGGACAATTGCACAGTAGTGAATATGCTGATATTTATTCATCTTTGTGCATAAGTGATAAACAACAGTAAAAATTATTATATATATATATATATATATATATTATTTATGTATTTTAAAGCTTTATTCCTTATTTTTCTTCTTTTGGGTGCATGCTTAATAGTTTTGACTTAAGGTGTGTTTGATTTTAGCATACAGAAGAGAAATAAGTAATAAAAAATTTGTGATTTCTTTTAGTTGATTTTCACGAGTTAGTTATCATATTTTGTCACACTCTAACCGACGATGGAATACGTCAGAGATGCGACGATTGTCCAGATGTACACAACACAAGTTTAATGTTGCGATATTCTTAATCAACCCATTTCATACAATTGATTAATACATAATAGTTCAAATGTAAAAATAACGAATAACATATCAAATTAATTAAATTAGGTCACACTAATCCACATGCATCCTATGGTGTTATCAACAATATCATCATCATTCATAGCAAAACCTGCAACATGTACAAAATAAAGGTCAACTACGAATAGTTGGTGAGTAAACATAGGTTTAGTATACTACATTATATTAAAATCGTGAATTTATGAGTTATGTGTAATTAAGTACATTAAACCTAATATGAAATAGAGCACATAAGGGTGCATGAGCCAACCCTGATGATAAGGTTAACGACCACCTAACGCCAATCACCGGTCAAGTCATGTGGGACGTCACCCAATAGATCTATTATCATAACCCGGGCTTTTTACAGTTAATGCTATGCGAGTATGAGTATGAACACAACATAACAACAAATAACCACACAAGTTCACATACTAGAGTACACATAACAACATAGAGTTCGCATGTAGTTTTGAGTAAAGTATATCGAGTATGATTGCATAATGGTACATGTTGCACCCCAAAACATCTAAAAGAAGAGGGGATATGAATACTCACCTGGCGAAGGAGATACAGATAGATAATGACACCACGTAACAAAACGGTTAGATCTGAAGACGACCTCGACGACTAAACAAGGTGGACGAATAAATAAATAATTAAATAAGTAAATAATTGAAATTCATGACACAATCGACTCGACGAATCGTTATTGATTTAATTATGGTGATAACATACGATCATGGTCAATAGGTGGGTCATTCCTAAGACTAAACATGCAACGTCAAATAATTATAGATAAAACTATTTATTTTTACGACGTCACAATATATATTTATTTTCCATGGAATCACATAGGCCACAAATATCATCCAAAAAATTAATTTAAAACTAATTTAATCATAAACATACAATTTATACATAATCTAGGATGAATCGACCAATATATATTTAGTTTTACAAAATTAATTATTTACAACATAAACCCTAATTTAACTAAATTATAAACATCAATATTCCAATCTTTTTTCATGCAAACCATCCAAATAATTTTATTTATAACTAATCATGCATGTATAACCTAGATCTACCATTCTTCATCATCACGTCATCCATTTTTCATAGATCCAAGCATGCATGTACAATATGTATATATATATATATATATATATATATATATATATATATATAGGGTAAGGATCCTGCGAAAACACTTTTTTTTTGTGAAAACCTAAAAACTCACACTAAAACATTTATAACTTTTTCATACGTTAATAGTTTTTTAAAAAAATCTGCACCAAAAGTCTTAGAATGATGTTACCTTTAATTCTGAGGAAAAAAAATATATTAACATTTCGTTTTTTTTTTGCTGTGATGCACATGTGCATCAGAGTGTGCATCACAAAAAAAAAAGTTATACGTATGGTATACATTATTATTTTGAAAAAGAAATTGCACCATAAATCTTATAATTGTGTTATCTTTGATTTTCTGAAAAAAAAATAATGTTTTATAATTTTTTATTCTATGTTGCACATGTGCACCATGTGGCGTTATCATTAATACCATAAATGTTTTAGTGTTTTTTTAATAAGTTTTAAATATAAGGAGTGTAATTTCGCATGATAATTCGTCTTTGTGCAGTACTAACGATGATGATGCACATGTGCAACGATGATGATGCACATGTGCAACGATGATGATGCACATGTGCATCACAGCAAAAAAACGAAACGTTAAATTTTTATTTTTAATTTTTCCAGAATTAAAGGCAACATAATTCTAAGACTTTTGGTGCAAATGTTTTTAAAAAAATGTTAACGTATGAAGAAGTTATAAGTGTTTTAGTAATAGTTTTTAGGTTTTCACAAAAAGATAGTGTTTACGCACGATCTTTCCCCTATATATATATATATATATATATATATATATATATATATATATATATATGTATGTATATATAGTGAAAAGTTCATTGTAGACACCCCCATAAGTGTAGACAGGTAGACACCCTTTTTCACCATTAGATCTCTTGATCTAATGGTTGTGATTAATTTTTTTTTTTTTTCTTTTTTCTCATTAATTAGAAACTTTCACATGTGAAAAATAGCTATTTCACATGCGAAAGTGTCTACAATGAACCTCACCCTATATATATATATATATATATATATATATATATATATAGGGGAAGGATCCTACGAAAACCCTTTATATTGCGAAAACGCGAAAACCAATATTAAAACCTACATAACTTCTTCATACGTTAATGTTTTTTCATAAAATTGGCGCCAAATGTTTTAGAATTACGTTATTTTCAATCCTGGAAACAAATATTAAAAAAATCAACGTTTTTTTTTCGTGTGATACACATGTGTACCACGTGTGATACACATGTGTATCGTCATCATTACTACTGCACAAAAACGAATTATCATGTGTAAAAACAGTCCTTATGTTAAAAACATATTAGAAACATATTAAAAACACTAAAACATTTATGGTACTAATGATAATGAAACATAGTGCACATGTGCAACATATAATTAAAAAAAGTTATAGTGTTATTTTTTCATTAGATATAAAGATAACATAACTATAAGACTTATTGTGCAGTTTCCTTTTAAAACTAGTAATGTATACCATATATATGAGGTTTTTTTTGGTGTGGTACACATGTGTATCATTAAAAAAACACAAAAAAATGACAGAAATATAACACAGATGGTGTGTCTTAGAGAAAACAAATATTAACTCATATTAAAGTATGAGTTTTTTTTTTGTGGTACACATGTGTATCACAGAAAAAAAATAAAAACTAAAAAAACGTTAATTTTTATTTTTTGTTTTTTATAGAATTAAAGATAACATAATTATAAGACTTTTGGTGAAAAAATTTTAAAAAATATATTAACGTATGAAAAAGTTATGTTGGTTTTAAGATGGTTTTCGCGTTTTCGCAAAATATATGCGTTTTCGCATGATCCTTTCCCTATATATAGTGAAAAGTTCATTGTAGACACCCCCATAAGTGTAGACAGGTAGACACCCTTTTTCACCATTAGATCTCTTGATCTAATGGTTGTGATTAATTTTATTTTTTCTTTTTTTCTTTTTTCTCATTAATTAGAAACTTTCACATGTGAAAAAGAGCTATTTCACATGCGAAAGTGTCTACAATGAACCTCACCCTATATATATATATATATATATATATATATATATATATATATATATATATATATATATATATATATATATATATATATATGTATATATATATATATAGGGAGAGGATCATTTGAGAACCAATTTGATTTGAGAACTAAAAAGAACTAATTTGAGCCACAAGTATATTACATGTATCCCCCCTCCCATGAATTGTAGTGGTCCCCCCTGAAATTTGTGGTTGAGATTTAGTTCTCAAAAGTTTTCAAAACAAAAAGTTCTCATTTGAACCTAACCCTATATATATATATATATATCTTATCTAAATTCTAATAAAGCAATAAAATAATTTCCACATGTCTCCTTTATAAGGTGTCCACATCAGCACTACCATATGTCAAAACCAGATTTAATTATCAATTTAGTAAACTATAAACTAAGACTAATTACCAATTTCATCTAAATTAAATTTTCATTTTAAAAAAAATTCGCAAACATAATGTAGATTTAATAAATTACTCAATAATTTGAGTCTTTTTAAAGAAACAAATCAAGAGTTTGTCATCTTTAATGTATTAAATTATCAATTAATATTTTATAATGAATTATTTAATTTATAATTTTCAAATCTTAAACTTTTTCTTAAACTTATATATATATATATATATATATATATATAGTTAGGTTCAAATGAATACCAATTGATTTTGAGAACTTTTGAGAACCATTTTGGGCCACTAATTTTTAAGGGGGACCACTCAAATTCATTGGGGGATTTCCTTATATATAACTAGTGGCTGAGAATGGTTCTTAAAAGTTCTCAAAACCATTTGGTTCTCAAATGAACTTTTTATTTTGAGAACTTTTGAGAACTAAATCTCAACCACAAATTTCAGGGGGGGACCACTATAATTCATGGGTGGGGGGATACATGTAAATAAACTTGTGGCTCAAATTAGTTCTTTTTAGTTCTCAAATCAAATTGGTTCTCAAATGATCATCTCCCTATATATATATATATATATATATATATATATATATATATATATATCTAAACTATATAATAAACAAAAAGTTTGGTGATACTATAATTAGTAAAAAGGGATACTTGTCATCATCACAAAATTTTAGATTAAATTAAAATTTTAATAAATAATTATCCAAATACTAAATTTCCATATTAGGTTTATTTTGTTTAAACTTTTAATAAGTAATTATCTAATAAAAAATTATTCAAATACAAATATATATATTAAAGTTAGTAATTATCCAAATACTAATTTTTAATATTAAGGTTAATATTTTATTCAAGATAATATTTTTATTTCATATATATTATATTTTATTAAAATAATATATTTTATTACATATACTTTAATTAATAATTTAATGTAATGCTTATAATACTTTATTCATAATAATATTTTAATTAAATCGATATCTATATCTATATCTATATTTATATCTATATCTATATCTATATCTATCTATATCTATACTATATGATAAATAAAAAGTTTTGTTATACTTTAGTTAGTAAAAATGGACACTTGTCATCACCACAAAATTTTAGATTAAGTCAAAATATTAATAAATAATTATCCAAATACTAAATTTCCATATTAGAGGTTATTTAGTTTAAACTTTTAATAAACAATTATCCAATAAATAATTATTCAAATATAAATTTTTATATTAAGGTTAGTAATCATCCAAATACTAAATTTTAATATTAAGGTTAATATTTTATTACATATATATTATATTTTATTAAAATATGTTATATTTTATTAAAATAATATATTTTATTGCATATACTTTAATATATTAATATATATGTAATGCTTCTAATACTTTATTCATGTAATATTTTAATTAAATATTCTACATGTAATATAAAATATTTTATTCTATTTAATTATATATATATTTTTTTACTTTAATTAAGTTTAAATTCAAATTTACTAAGTATTTCACTTCAATATAATAAACAAAATCCTTATATTCTGTGACTAGATTTCTTTTATTTTTAACTGCAAAAATCCGGTTACCCGGGGTCTCATCATAGCAAACGATGTTACTCGCGACACGTTACAACCTCAGTCCGTGCGAGTAATCAAGACCCTCTGTGTTGCACATCCATCCAGAGGAAACTCACTGTCTAAATGCCCCGACCCTCCTATAATTACTGAGAAATTTTTAGATTAATTGTTAAAAAAATACATAATTGTCGTAGATTATGATTATATTTATAGTTTTTTTTAACTCAGCCGTGTAATACACGGGGATAAAAAAACTAGTATATATATATATATATATATATATTAGCATGGTGCCCGCGCGTTGCTGCGGCGAAAGTTTATAGGATGATATGCGTTTTTTGTTCTCGCGTTATGGCGGTGCAACAATTTACATCGCGGTATTCGTTTTTGTTAGTGTGATGCGTCCTGATGACAATTTATAATACGGCATTCGTTCTAGTCCTCTTGTCTAAGATTTTAGCATCTAATCTTGAATCCCTTTCCATTTATTTAGTAAAATTAAATGAACCACTTTTTTATATTGTTGTTGAGCTCTGAAATTAAGCCCATTCTTACTAAGATTAGATGATAGATCAGAATATAGATGATATTCTAATCTTGAACAAGAATCTTTTGAAATGTTCACAACATATTTCCATTAGAGGAAATGAATCACATTCTATTAATTATCTCATAAAATATGCCCTCACAATCCTAATCCTGCAAAGACATTATGAACAAAAAGTTATCATACTTTGACGTCTGAAAGTCAAAACAGTCAGTTTCAATGGAACATATTATAATATTAAATTGTCCATATGACTACTTCTAGGTTCAAAATCGATCGCCCTTCGTGGTTTTGTTATGCCGGGTATCTGTTTGTTTTAATTGAACTTGTATTGAGATTAGTATGGCCTTTAGTATGTATTTTGCCTATTTAATATTAACTTGAAGCATTATCTTCATCAGATCAATGTCGTCTTCAAAGAATACGTCGTATCCCAATGAAACTACAACCAAGCAATTTGCTTTAATTTTGCATCGAACACCTGTTTGTCACAAAAATGTGAAAATAAGCTACATATATATAGAATAGAAAATAAGCAATATGATATTTGAACTTACTTTCCATTTTAGACTTTCAATCCATAATATTGAACTGAGGCTAATAGTACAATATCAATAGCATATGTCGACCACTAACAAAATGTAAAAAGAAATTAAGGAGGAGTAAACACAGTTTATCAAATCAAAGTTAATAATAATCATTAACTTAAAATATGGTACTTCTTCTTTTGAGCTCCTTATATGATGACGTTCATCGATTTATTTCCATCAAATACCTCTGGATTTACTAATTACATGTTTTTGAAAGATGTTCTATTCTACTTGGTCTATAGGTCAAAACATATTAGAAACATTTACTTACATGTATAACACTCATGACCAATGTTACTTTGAAATAGAGTGTTTTGCAAGGGTTTTTCCCCCTCATATAACTCGCCATCACCAGCAACATTTAACGAGCATAAGCTCATATTCGCCATTAATTGTGCCTGTGGAGCATAACATGAACATTATTAAAAGCAATTTCTATGCACGACCAATTTATAGAAACTGATATTTCAGCCACGTAAGATTCAAAAGCGAATGGCATTTTCTTGCTAGACCTGTAATGTTTCATAAGGCTTCATACTTCTAATAATTTTGGCAACTATACAATGTAATCATATGTTCTAATTATCATATTTCCATTAATAGTTATTCCAATCATCATCATCATTTTTCTAATTATCATTTCAATAGAGTTCTATTTTTGTGCATGCTCAGTGCCTACATCTTTATTGCCTATGTCTTTATTGTCAATAACTTAAGCCTGCTTAGGAAGCAACCATGTAAGGTGACACACAAATTGATGAGCCATGATGAATTACAACCTATGATGCACGGGAATGTGTACGGGAACGGGAAACGGGTATTGGTACTAGAATGGAAAACGGCAAAACTTAAAAATTCAAGAAACGGGTACGGTATGGGTATGGCAATAAATACATATAAAACATACATATATGTTATAGATAATGTAACACAAACCCCATATATATAGGGTTAGGTTCAAATGAGAACTTTTTCTTTTGAGAACTTTTGAGAACCAATTTGGGCCACTAATTTTCAAGGGGGGAGCATTCAAATTTATGGGGGGGGGGGGGTTCCATATATATAAACTAGTGGCTAAGATTAGTTCTTTTTAGTTCTCAAACCCAATTAGTTCTCAAATGATCATCTCCCTATATATATATATATATATATATATATATATATATATATATAGGATTAGGATCGTGTGAAAACCCATTTATTTTGTGAAAACGTGAAAACCACTTTAAAACATTTATAACTTTTTCATACGTTAATGTTTTTTCATGAAATTTGCGCCAAAAGTCTTAGAATTACGTTATCTTTAATTCTATAAAAACCAAAAACAAAAAAAAAACGTTTTTTTATTTTATTTTTTTTTTTTTCCGTTTTTGGTACACATGTGTACCACAATAAAAAAACTCAAAATTTAATATGAGTTACTAATAGTTTTAAAAGGAAATTGCACCCTAATTATTATAGTTTTATTATCTTTATATCTAAAGAAAAAAATAACATTTTATGATTTTTTAAGTATTGCTACACATGTGTACTATGTTTAATTATCATTCGTAACATAAATGTTTTATTGTTTTTAGTATGTTTTTAATATATTTTTAACATAAGGAGTGTTTTTATACTTTATAATTCGTTTTTGTGTAGTAGTAGTGATGATGGTACACATGTGTACCAAAAACGGAAAAAAAAAACGTTTTTTTTTTACGTTTTTTTTTATAAATATTGTTTTCCAGAGTTATAGATAACGTAATTCTAAGACATTTGGCGCAAATTTCATGAATAAACATTAACGTATAAAGAAGTTATGTAGGTTTTAAAGTGGTTTTCACGTTTTCACAAAATAAAGGGTTTTCATAGGATCCTTCCCCATATATATATATATATATATATATATATATATATATATATATATATATGACCAGTTTAACTTCAAAATTCATACATCTTCCAAAATAAGCATAAATCTTCCAAAATACATACATCTTCCAAAGGTAATCAAATATTATCAATCAAATCGTTTTCAAGTTCTGGATCATCTAGTGAAATGTCCCTATTGTTTTGGAAATGCTTTATACCGCGCGTTCAACTGAATATTTAAAGATTATATATAATCTGATGATTTGAGCATATCGAGTATATTTAAGAGGCTTCTATAATATTTTGAGTCATATTAGGATTATCATGGCCCGTCTACGTGACATTCAGTATTTAACATGTTAAGATAACGCGGTATAATACCTGTATATTACTGATTTGATTTTATTAGGTTGTACTTGACTTATGAGATAAAGTACATATATAGTATGTTGGCTTTTCCCTCCTTGTACATTACTAATGGCGGAGCTTGAGATATTATAGAGAGGTGACTGAAAATCACGGGACTTATATTTTTTCTATTGCTATGTTTTGAGGTATATGTACGGATCGCCGATCCGGTTCGGGTCGGGTCAAACAATAAAAACTATATATCTCTGATTTTTTTCATTGATTCAAATGACCGTTCTTACAAATGAAAAAACTATATGTTTTGTAACAAACAAAGATCTCAAATGTTTATGATTATGCGAGAGAAATAGTAAGTACGTGGAAGAAGAATCATAATTCGGCCTAAAGCTCTTTAAGAGCTTTAAGTTCATCAACTATGCAATGGGAATCAAAATTTTCAGCAATTCATCAACTATGACACATGGGTCAACAATATCTCAGCCTCATATAATCTTCCTTTTTTCTTTCCCCCGTACTTTGTGACCACAAATTCATATCAATTTCTGAAGGCGAGTTAACGTCTCCATACTTCTTGCTAAAATCTTCCTTGATACAAAATAACAAAAAAACTTGTACTTTGAAAATATGTAATTAAATAGTAAAACAGAGCTTTAGGAAGTAAAACAAAACATATAATAGATTCACCGACTCTCGAACCAAGTCACAATAGAGAGGTATTCTTTGATCCAATTCTAAATAATACAATACGGAAGTAACACAAGTAACATTTCCATTGAATTTAAAATATTTTAAAGTACTTAACTAAGTGGAATCAAAATGAAAACACTAGACGGAATTTTCAGAAATTTCAGAATTGCGCGGCAAAACATTTAGGGTTTTATGGAATATGAAAACAAATAAATAAATATGTGAAGGAAAGGAGGATATGGGTCTGCGGGCTAAATGATTTATGGAATATGTAAAAAACAAAAATTAAAGCTGTGAAGAAAAAGGATGATGCGGGCGGTGGAGGTCGAACTTGAGACTTTCCGAATGCTAAACGAGTGGCTTGCCATTGAGCCATGTTGTAGTTTGTTTAAAGATTCAGCAGGGACCTATTTGACACTTATACAAATTTTCATCAAATTACGTGTATACTCGATACTTCTGAGCAAAAAAACCGTAGTGACCGAGGTCGATGCTGGCCCAAAGTAAGATGCGCCCCTGTACATTACCACCATAAGTGTGCAGAAGAAAAAAGAAGTAAGGAAGAAGAGAGCCGTAGGCTCTCCCCTCCCTCTCAACCGGTGAAATCGACGGCGACCGACCGGCCATGGCGGTCCGACAGCGGCGAGCTTGGCCTTCGCCCCCTCTTGCTGCGATGACTGTTCCCTTCGCTCTCTCCTGTTCGTATCTAACCCTAGCACAGCAGAAGCAACGACGGCGAGAGCCGTTTTCCGGCGAACAGCAGCGGAGACGGCGCTGCTGTGGATGCTTCAGACGGTAGTAGCGACCTTCTCTCAGCCCTTCCTCGCACCTCACCAGCCCCGATCAACCTTAAAGCAAGTTTTAATTGAAGTCATTAATATTCAGTTAAGGTACGCCCTTATTTTTTTACCACATCAATAGAAATGAGCCAGGGGCAGCCCAAGATAGGGCTTTAGGCCCCCAAAATCTTAAGGCCCCTAATTTTCTAAGTAGATATATGTGTATTGGGCCTTTTTATTGTTCTGGACCATATTAAACGATTATTTAGGCTGACCCAAGGGCCTAACCGTGTGAGAGTCCAGCAAGGAGGAGAAAAGACGTGCATCGTTGTAAAAAAACATCGGGATTGGGAGAGATTGAACAAAAAGAGGGCGTCGATGTCAGGGAGAATGCGTGGGTTGCTTATGGCGTTTGGGAAGAACTGAAGATGATTATCCATCATGAGAGGTTACAAAAATCGACTAGAAAGGAGATAAATGCATAAAACGGCCGTTAATTGAGGAGATGAATCGATTTGTCGATCTGGGAGAGTCGAAGCAGCCATGGATATAAAGCCACAATGGTTAAAGGTACGAAATTTACACCTGTTCTCTTGAACTCGAATCATTGGCCATCGAAATCTATTCATCTTCAGATTTGGAATTGAGGCTGCAACTTGACTTCTGTAAGTTCAATTTTAGATATTTTCATATGCCACAAGCATCTATAAATAATTATTTTGTTAATTCATATATTTTCAGATTTGTAAACCCCATTTGTTAAATGTTTTTTTGTTGTTGCAGGTACTCTTCTGTTTGAAAACTTTAAGTTGAAACCGACTACGTTCTAGATCTGACTTTCAATTTCCAATCAACATCTTTTGCTAAGCCCACTTAATACAAGGTAATATGCTCTCAATCTATTTTTTATAAATTGATTATGATTGCATACTTAACAGATGTTTGGATTTGCCTTTTAACTTGGTAATCTTACAATCTTCATTGGTTTTCATTTGGGTTTTGAAACAAAAATTATTAGTGATTTGGTTTGATTTTTAAAACAATGGTTATTGTATGGTTTGGTTTGTTTTAACCATTTGATTTGGTTTACATAACTTAAGTTATTTGACTTGGTTACTTTGTAGAACAACTACCAACATAAAATTCCTTTAGTTACTAATTTCGTTGGATTTGGACATGTTAGGATCGCAAGTAAAAAATATTTTGAAAAAGGCACCCGAAACTTTTACTCACTTAGGGCCCCTAAAATTGTTGAGCCGTCCCTGAAATGAGCAAGAAACAAAATAAGAGATCCGCACATTAGCAGTGGCATAAAAGACAACAATGATTTTGTACATCATTTATATGTTCGTTATAATTTTAATTAAATTTGGAACAACCTAGTAACATGTAAACTATATGAATGCAAAACCAAGAAACAACAAAAAAAAAATTGTAATAACTCACAGCAAAACTATTAATATACCATCAGAAAAAAAACTATATCCACCTTACCACCTGACAAAGAAAATCACAACAAAATCCTGCACATGACCTGCGAACACAACAAGTAATTATAAAAATAGTAAGTAGATTTAACATAAAATATCAAGCATGCGATGCCACGAACCAAATATAAGGCAGTGTTTTATCATTTGGATTATTATTGTTTTATCATTTAGCATGCGACACATTTTCTGTTGTTCCTTCACCATTAGAAATGGTTGCATAACCAATAGTTTTATAAATTATTCCATCACCAAATGTGATTGATCTTCCTTTCTTCTTGGTATAGTTGCTGTGCAGGTTTATTTCTCCAGTCATGTATGTAGAGCATCTTGAGTCAATAATATTAAATCTGTTGCACATGATGGTCCTGCATCTAAGTGAAGGTTAGATGGTTTCAGGGACCCACTTGCTTTTGGGTTCTTTCTTAAGTGGTTTTATTAAGGAGTTAACAAATTTTCACTCACATATATCTTTTTCTTAGTTTTCATTGATTTAAAAGAAATATTGAGTGATGTGCTTGGTTTTATTGTGTTAAGCTTTTATAGTGTTTTTCAACAAATTTTATCATTTCTGAGCACATCCAGTGTTTGTATATGGTAAGCTCACCAAATGGATCAAAGTTTTGGCTTGATGAGCTTGTTATGGCTGTTGACTCAGATATGTATTTATTTGTTAGAGTCATCAAGATTTGACAGAAGTTTGGATGAGACTTTTTTGTGGCTGGACATTTTGGTTTTTGAATCTTTGTCCAGTGGTTGTAGGTGCGGTGTGTATGACTGTTACTTTTTACAAATATAGTCATGGAACATTTGGTTCCATGCACGTACTCAATCCCTAGACCATAATTTCTTAGGATATTTGTCACATCCTCAAGTTGGTCATGAGCTTAATGAGACCATTTATTTTCTTAGTTTCCATGTGCAACCTTTGGTAAAATGTTGCTCTTTCTGTCTCCTAATGATCTATTTTTGCTTCATTGCTCAAGTTTTTAGTTTCAAGTTGCCTAAGTTTTATCAATTCTTTTTATCTCTCTTCTTTAAGTTGATGCAATTTAGAGAGAATAGAGTGCATTTCTTCTTTGAAAGTTTTGAATTTATTTTTATTTAAAAAGTTGTTCCTTTCTGTACTCTCTGAAGGTTTTATAATTGATTAACATATTATTGAATTGATAAAGGAGATTTGTGTGAACATTATTTCTTATTCCTCATTGAGAGGTTCAGAATTGTCAGAGAGATAGGATTCATGATCAGTCATAAGACGGTGATTTGCATTATCTTCTCCTTCATCAGATGAGTCTGAATCCCAGTTCTCCATTTCAACCATTAAGACTTTCTCTTTTTGCATGGCCTGCTCGTACTTTCTTTTGTAGTAGGCAACATCTTTGAGCTTTTGGCCTTTGCCTTATGAAGCGTAGTGTCCCATTGTGCCACACTTGAAGCATTTTATTTATGATTTGTCAACCTCAGACTTTTTAAAGTCTAAGGTTTTTCTTTTGTTGTCTTCTTCTTTGTGAAGACCTTTTTGTTTGACCAGGAGGGAATCCTTTTGTTGAATCTCCCAAATTTCCTGGTCAAAAGGGCTAGTGATTTTTCAAGTGTTTCATGTTCTGTTTCACTATCAGAACATTCACTTTCGGATTAACTTGGATCCTTTCTTTGTTTTGAGTGGGTTCTCTCTTGTTTGATATTTGTTTTCCTCTTTTCAGAGTAAAGAGCCAGGGGATCTACTTTAGATTTGGAGATTTCTGGA
The DNA here is from genome assembly GCA_039602395.1 of Deinandra increscens subsp. villosa. Classification (NCBI taxonomy): domain Eukaryota; kingdom Viridiplantae; phylum Streptophyta; class Magnoliopsida; order Asterales; family Asteraceae; genus Deinandra; species Deinandra increscens. The sequence goes on along the minus strand of JBCNJP010000008.1, from coordinate 35,309,873 downwards.
ATCTCGTTCTCTTGAGAGTCTAAGATGCATAAAAGGTCATTTAGACTTTTCTTTTCCAAGTCTAAAGTAGATTGAAGAGTCATGGTAAGCCCTCTCCATTCCTGAGGAATACTATTAATAAACTTTATGTTTGTTTCCTCATTTGCTTTAGAAACATTAAACTTTCTTAAGTTGTTTATGATAGTTGCAAAACGATTATAAGCATTTATAGTGACTCATTTGAGAGTGACTTGAATGATTCATACTCATTTAAAGCTTTTGTTCGTTTGTTTCGTTTCAAATGCCCCCCCCCCCCCCCCAATCAAAGAGTTTCTCAAGGGCATCCAATATGCCCTTGGCTGAAGTATTGCAGTCAACTTGATAGAATATCTCATGAAGAAGAGCCATAATCAAAATGGTATTGGCTTTATCCTCATTTAGTTATCTGGCTTTGTCCTCCTCGCTCCACCATTTTCTTACTTTGGGCATGGTGCGATGGGGAAAGCCGGAGTTGTTCCGGTTTGTTTAATATCAGAAATGTCAATAGTGGGACAGTGAGGTCCATTAGCTATGCACTCCAACAGGGAATTGTTAACTTCTTTTAGGAAGTTGGTAATTCTGATTTTCCACTGTGGATATTCCTTCCTAGCTAGCATGGGAGATTTGGCCAATGAACCCATAGATTTGAGGTTTTTCCAACTAGTTGACATTTTGAGAAAAAGACTGAATACAAGTTTTGAAACCACAAGGAAAACCAAAGAAAAAGTTGAAGAGCAAGATCTTTGAATATGATTTATTCAATCTGCTCTGATACCAATTGTTGGGTCACGTGAGGGGCTTTTCAAAATATAGGCACAGTATGATTTAGATAAGATAATAATGTTGCAGGAATAATAAATCAGACTGGAAGACCACAATTCATAAAAAGGATTTTCTGTATATCTCAAATATAGATAATGGTTTACACGAGTTTATAGTATGTATATAAATCAACAAAAAGAACTTTTCTTCAAGAGTATGTGATAAGTACGTTGAGAAGCTTGTGAATTGTGAGTGAATGTCTTGTTTGTCTTGGTGAAGAACGCTTGTTATTTATAGAAAGTTGTAAAGGAATAAAGTGGTTGAGGTCGGTTGAATTTGGTGTGTGTCATTCAATTTATCTCTTTTCAACCGTCTTCAATTGTATTTGCATTAAATATCAAGTGGATCGTTACTTTACTTGTTCTTCACTCATAGCCTTCTTTACTTCTCGCAATCTTTATCTTCTAATAGTCATGAACTCCTTCAGGACTCTTTCTTGAAGTCTTGGAATGCTTCCCATCAGAAGCCGTTCACGGAAAAGGGGAGTTCTATGAAATTTAGATTTCACAGATGAAATACAAAAATTCTGTATTTGGTCAGTGAAATCATAGAATCTGTATAATCGACAGTTTATGTTGTCTTTTCTCTTTGTAGGATGTTTCTAGTGTTTTCTTCTAATACTTGACATAGTCTATTACATAGGAGTGTTGCCTACTTTCTCATTTTTGTCTAGCTCCTCGATGACACGGTAGACCGAGAAAGGGTCCTCAGAGGCTATAGGTTGTTCCCGAAAATCCTTAGTCTGGATTACTTCATCAACATGGTCATAGATCGCTTTATATTTATCACTCATTCCTTCTAAATCATCATCAACCGATTGGTCCTCACCTTCTTCATCCGAAGACATGTCATCCTGAACCCTCCCCTTGAGAACTAGCTGCCATTTCTCCTCCTAGAGACGGACTCCTATTACCAAATTCTTTATTCCAGACATCAAAGCTCTTATCCTCAATCTCCAAATTAATTTTTTTCTTAAATAACAGTCTTCTGATTAGTAAACACACAAACCTTATTAATACCATCGGTTCATCTTTAACATCATCCAAAAAATCACCTTACCACATCGGCTGCAAATCAAAGTCAACGCATCCTTATTCCATACCGACATCAGAAGGCCCATGATCTCTAACCAAATCATACGCTCATCCGATATAAAGTTAGAAAAATACCGATCAGACTCTCATGAAAACACACTTCATACTTCCATTAGTTTGAAACTTATTACATTGATCTAACGAAACAAAATGAATAGCCACCCACATATCGAATGTTCGACCCCTCAAAGCCTTCGATATTACAAAGCGGATAAATCCTAACAAGAGACGTTATATCAAGCAATGTAGCCAACACGATCTTCTGTAGAGACCTGAAAATTGAGGCTTTTGCATTAGATGGATTTGGGCTTGTTTAGTGTTTTTGGGCTAGCTTGTAAATGTAATTGGGCTAACTTGGGTAGGCTATTGTGGGGTTTAGGTCCGATTTTTGTTAGTGTGGGCCTAAGGGTTTTCGAAATTTCCTAATGAGATTGACTTGTTTACCAAGTCAATCTCAACTATATATAGGACCTCATATTGTCTAGTTAGGGTTGCTAGTCTTTTGGTGTTGGTGGTGATTATCGAAATTCTCCTTTGAGAATTTCGATCAAGGTGTAATCAAGCAAGTGTGCTCAATACAAGTGTTTGTTCTTCAATTGGTTTGTGCTTTCTAGTGACTATACTTTTCGATTATTATTTACATTGTTTATACTTGAATCACCTAGTTAAACCGGATTCCGCACGGTTTCACTAGTCTAGATATCGCGTGAGGGTTAGTTTGATCCTTACAATTGGTATCAGAGCCAAGAAACTCCGTTTCGAGGCTCTCACGATATCACGATTCAAGTGTTTTTTTTAATCTTTCGTCATCTTTTGTTGGTTTTTCGGTGTTTTGGGTTGGTGACTGCACTTTAAAAATTTTAGGGTTCATAGATTATTTTGGGTTGTTTAGTAATTTCCTAAATAAAAAAAAAATGATTTGATCTGATATTAAATTTGTCATCCGTAAATTTTTGTTGATTGCACTTTCCTTGTGATTTTTTAAATCATTTTTGTGACCGTTTATCTCGCAACATTGACTAATTGTTTTTTTTTATTCAACTTTATCACGATCTCAATTTTGGCAAATTAATTCTCTCAAATCTCGCAACATTCTTTCCAATTTTGAGCTTTCAGTCAAAGCTCGTGGTGTTCGGCTCGATCCAAATAAGTTCTCGGCCAAATTGTTTTCTTCTAAAAAAAAGTTAAAAGGTTTTCGATTCGTACGGTGGTTTTCGACTGGGTCTCGGTGTATTAGGTTCGGTCCGGCTGGTATTCTTGTTTCGGTTTTCACTTTTCGGTCAAGCTACAGGTTCTCGGTTCGAGACATAAGTTTTCGATTCGAATAATCGTTTCAAGCGGGCTCAAGGTTTCTCGGATCATCGAGTGTTCGGTTCAGGTTTGTGGTACAGGTGTGTTCGCTGCAATTGAAAGATTAAAAGGAAGAAGATAAAGTAATTTACGTTTTTGACATCGTAAATTATACGTAAATTTCAAATTGGAAGTTCAAAGATAATTACCATTTTGCCATTAGCATTTATTTAGAACGAGTGGTCCGTATCATCCGGTTTTTAAAGCAGGAATTTTTTTCAAAAATGGGTGTTTTACCCAAAAAAACATCAAAAATGGGTGTTGAACTTTTTTTTTTCTAAAAATGGGATTTTCGCACTTGGCAGGTGCGAAATCAGCTTCGGGACTAGCTTCGGTGGAGGAATCTCTGGTTCGGTTCCGACGATTGCAGTGTGGTGGGCCCATTTCGCATCTCGCAAATGCGAGATTCACTTTTCTATAACCTATTTCGCACCTGGGAGGTGCGAAATGTCATAAATCAGCTTTTTTTTTCGCAGACCACTAATGGAGACAATGAATGCATGCATACATGCATGCCACACACACAAGAATCACAAGAATACCCGACATTTAACATGCATGCTACAACTTTATTCAAACCTCACAAACCAACAATTAATTTTCTGCCATCTTATTTATTCACATGCATGCTACAAGACAATTTTTTAAAAACTTTCATCTACCACCAACAATAAATTGATTGCATAATTCCAAAACACCACTCCCAAAATCTGACAAACACTATGCATGCATGACATAACTTTTGACCATATTCCATAATTCACCAATTTTGAAATCCTTTTATACCCGTAAAATTTTTATAGAATTATCACCTTCTTCATCACTCATCTTCTTGAATTCTAATATCCTTGTTCAGAATTCCCTTGTTCATCCCTTCAACAAGTAAAAAGCCAGTTTTTTCAATCTTCATCAATTTAATGGCCGGAGCTCAAATATATTCTGGTCCTAGAAACGATGAGTTGTTATTTTGGGGGACTCGTCATCGAGCCTACCATTTATATTACTCTGAAAATTTTACCGATAGACCTCTAAAAGCCAGACGGTGTGATCAAAATTTTTGGAAATTTTTGATCAAAAAAATTACACAACACAGGTTTCCAGCAAAGCTGATGGAGTACCTCAAAAAAGCAGGGTTTAGTGGGGTGTTACAATGTTACTATGACAAGATAGACCAACATCTTGTAACATCACTGGTAGAGCGATGGCGTCCTGAGACTCATACGTTTCATTTTCCTTTTGGTGAAGCCACAGTAACTCTGGAGGATGTTCAGATGTTATGGGGGTTACCTCTTGGTGACGAGGTAATTTCTGGTACAAATTACAGGTGGTCTCAACCAGAAAAACAACAAATCTGTGAGCATCTACTTGGGCTTACATTGGAGGACCCGGAAGACCTCACCAAGAACACTCTTAAAATGTCTACTCTATTAAAAAACATAGAGAATTCTTGGCCGAGAAATGACGCTGCAGATGAAGAGTGCCTGAAAATGGCAAGGTGCATTATACTCCACCTAATAGGTGGTACTATTCTTCCCGACCATTCATCGAGTACCGTGTATTTTTACCATCTGCAGCACTTGGAAAATCTTGACCAGTGTGGACAGCTAAGCTGGGGTAGTGCAGCACTCGCAAATCTTTATAAGGAATTATGCAAAGCTACAGACCCAGCAGCAAAAGAGATTAGTGGCCCTTTAATGTTGTTGCAACTTTGGGCATGGGAAAGAATTCCTCAAATTGCACCAAAAGTTAAAGACCAGTATAACTTTGATGGGCCCTTTGGTGGAAGGTAATTATAAAAGGTTCTTACTAAAAAAAAAATTACACCTTTTTTTTTCTAATATTAACATTTTCATATTAATGGTACCTCCACGATGGAGGGAAATCTTAACGACACCCAAAATGCAGAATCTAGCAGTTCAATGTTAGAACAAAATATATTTTCTCAAACTGCTGGTTCTGCTTTTACCAATTGGAATAGCCAAGCAAGTGGTTCAGGGTACACACCCCAACAATTTTCAAACGTAGGAGGCTCGTCAAGTTTGTTCGTGCCAGATAACCAAGACTTTTACACACCCCAACCAGCAGAACAACCCCAGACTCAGTCAACTTACTCTAATGATTTTTTTAATTTATTCGATCATCCCCACTATCCCAACTATCCCAACTACCAACAAGAGGACTACAATGGCCCACATTACAGGGGAAATTTAACACCGATAACGTATAGAGGTAACGAAGACTCTACACCCGAAGATCAACCGGACGGTGGTGCTGAACAATTAGGACGTGGTCGTCGACGGAGGAATCCAACTAGATGCCCTGTATCTGGTGGGCCACTTTATGATCCTCAAGGGCGTGGTCATGGTCACTAAAATTATTGTTATTTGTGTTTCCTTTTGGTAGTTGGATAGGTTGTATTTCCTTTCAGTAATCTTGTATTTCGTTTAGTGGTTTGAAATTTATGTACTTCAGTTTAATATGTTATTGAGTTCTCCATTAAAACATAATTAGATTCAAACTGAAAAACAACCTAAGTTACTTATTCAAAATGAAAAACAACCTAAGCTACTTATTCAAACTGAAAAACAACCTAAGTTACTTATTCAAACTGGAAAACAACCTAAGCTACTTATTCAAACTGAAAAACAAACATTAAAACGAGTTATCAGACGTGTAGCCGTTGTAACCATCTGAGACGTAGCCCTCTGGATAGTGTACTTGTCCATAGTACCAAGTCTCAAAATCATCAACGTGGTGAACATCTTCAATGTTCATCCCAACTTCTGCTTCCCGTTCCAACTCAAAGAGTGCTTCCCACTCTTCAGCATTATCACCATCAACAAATGGTGGGGATGGTGTACGACCAACACGAGGTTGTCGTACTCTTCTTGCAGCAGCATTGCTTCTACTTGCAGCAGCATTGCTTCTTCTTGCAGCAGCATTGCTTCTTCTTGCAGCAGCATTGCTTGACTCACCGCGGTGGAGGTTGTTCATTTGGGTGATATGCATGAAAAGCTTGTTTGTAAGTATGAATGTTACAAGCTTGAATTGGAAAAACTAAGAACGAGGTATCATGGGTGAAAAGTACACGTTAATAGCGGGTTAACCACAACATCCGGTGGTACTCCGAGACATCTTCAGGAGGTGTGCTAGACATGGTGGTGGTAGAGGTTGGTTAATGTTGGTGAAATGAGACTAGATATGGTGGTGGTAGAGTTCTATTTATGACATCTTGGAAAAACTAGCCGTTGGCATCTTTTGCAACGGTCATATTTTTCAACAGCTAGTTTTAATATATATATTTATATGGTTTCAATATCAATAATACTTTATTAATATAATATTTCGTTAACAGTAGTTCAACGGTCATATTTTCAACGGCTAGTTTTTAATATTTAAATAGTGGTTAATTATTTAATAAATATTTAAATAACGGCTAGTTTTTTATATTTAAGTAGTGGTTAATTATTTAATAAATATTTAAATAACGGCTAGTTTTTTATATTAACTCCACCATACATATTACACATATAGTAATTAGAATTTAATAACGCCCGTTGGGACACCTAAGCATGTTGTGCCCTGGAAGCCTACAAATCGAACATTTTCTGGGACCGGCTTCTTCGGGGTAGTGAGCATCCATCTCATTGTGAAACCTCGCTGATTTCTTTCTTCCCCTGGACTTAATCAACTTGTCCGGGTTTGCTCTAATGCTCCAAGTGGGATCACTCCATGTATCCGGGTGTGCAAGTGGGTAGAAATCACTCCTGTATTGTTGGCGATAAGTTGCAGTCTTATGCACGTTATGGATAATGTTAGACACCTGGTGACCTTCACCTCTGTAATTACACACTGCAATTGCATGTGAACATGGAAGTCTTTGTGTTTGCCACTTAAAGCAGGTGCAAGTTTTTCCATTGTAATTGACTGTGTAGTCGTTGCCACCGTCATCGTTTGGGTGCACCTTTGACGTGACCTTGTAAGTACCGGCATCACGATTGAACTCGGTCACAATGTGCTCCCGAGCCTTCGCACTACTCATCAGATAAGAGCCCCAGATGCGAGGGGTCACGTGAGTACTACAACAAACAGCTATCTCTCTGTGCTTTCGAAAGTGGTTGACTGTCTTGTCAAAGGTGTATTGAATAATAGCTTTTATTGGTAGCAAACGGCCACCCCTTAATGCATTGTTCATGCTCTCTGAGATGTTGGTTGTGAGGTTTCCCCAGCGGAGGTGCCCAACGTCATGATACAACGTCCACTTATCTAAACCAATCTTATAAAGGTAGTTCCAAGCTTCTGGATTCTGAGCTTTCATCTGTCTCACCAAAACCCGATACTTCCTCGGCTGTAATGTGGAGCCAATTCCCTAGCATAGCCTTTTAAGTTCAACTGACTTGAACTTAGACATAAAGTTGCTACGAATATGACGTAAGCAATAACGATGATATGCATTTGGCTCCTTCCAGTCTTCAAGGGTATTCATAGCATTTATAATGCCCTTATGCCTGTCTGAAATTACACAAAGCCTCTTATGGGCAGCTAATCTTACATGAGTTCCAAACTGTTGAAGAAACCAGCTCCAACTCTCATTCGTTTCTTCGTCAACGATAGCGTACGCAACCGGAAGTATGTAACCATTGGCATCTTTGGAAACGGCAATAAGCATTTTCCCCTTATACGAACCCTTCAAATGTGTGCCGTCAATACTTATAACGGGTCGACATCGACTGAATGCTTCTATTGATGGCCCAAACGCCCAAAATACATACTTGAAGACAAACGAACTAGATGACCCATCTGCTTGGTGACGCCATTCCACAACAGTACGTGGATTTGCCCGTTTCAAGGCATTGATATACTGGGGCAGCTGTTGGAAGTTTGACTCCCAATTGCTATAGATATTATCAATTGCTTTTTTACGAGCTCTCCACGCCTTGATATACGTAACATCAACACTCAGTGTCTCCTTACAGTAAGCCATGATCTGCTTAACAGGATATGTAATATCAGCAGCAATTGCATGGTTGATGCACGCTGCTAGAGTCTTTGCTGTGAGACTGGTGTTGTTGTTATGAACGGCTGACCCGTAACAGTTGTGCCCATGAACCCATTTAACAATCCTCCACAAACTTGACTTTGAATCTCCCTGCCTTGTTGCAGAGACCATCCAATTACATGGTTGAGTGTTTGGGGTAGCAGCACCCACATAGTCATGAGCATTTGTTTTGCATATTGCTTTGAATCTCTTAGGCCTGCTTTCTTCAACATGGATCTCTTTTCCATTTTTAACGTTCCATTGGCGAACAACATAAATAACATCCTTCTTCGATTTAAAATACATACCTGCTCGAATGTCATTTGTTTGTTCGTCCCAAATAAACATGTAATCCTCCTCTTGAAAATCATGATCTTCTAGTTCTCGTAACACCGATGTGTCACTGACATGGTTCACCGGTGCTTGCGATAGCCGCTCATTGATTCCCACTTGAAATTCTGCAGGCGGTTCAGTGTACCCCTCTTCATCGCTGGAATTTTCTTCGTGCCTGATGTCTTCAATATCGTCTACCGACGTTGATTCAGAGACGTATTCATCAGAGCCGTCAAAGCCACCGTCATCGTCTTGGTTGGCCGGATGTGTCTGGTACTCGTCTTCTACATCCTAGTTATTATAACCAGTATTACCGGATGGAATTATCGCTTCCATTTTCACGTAAACATCACCCCTGTAACCAAGTTGTGTTTCAGCCAAGTAAAACAGCATCTCTAAACTGCCGTCATCGTGGATCTGTGAAGCTTCACGTACCCCATTATACTCGTAGGACAACAACATGGTCACGCTAAACTCTTGCATACTAACACCAACCAGGCTATAAACCATTTCAACAAGATGTTGGAAAGAAAATTTCTCACGAATAGGAAATGATGACATTTTGGTTGATTCATCAGACCGAACAACACCATGATCGTAGTAAATTTCACCACCCCAGAAAACTCTCAAGAGAAACGGCCTAAACGAAGACATTATGAAAGAGGAAAGAGTTAATAATACAAGAATGAAGGTGTTGACAAAGGGATTTCTTGAGAGACTATGGATTCGAGACTATATGAGTGTTTGTATGAATTCAAGAATGAAGAATGAAAGGTTGTGCAGATTGTATGAGTGTTTGTATGAATTTATAAATGAATATATGGGTGCAACATGTGATGTAGTGGGTCTTTTGCAGGTATACAAATTGCAGGTTTTGTTTGAAGGCTTTAAAGGTTTGATGTGATAAGACATGCATGTAGTGGGTCTTTTGCAGGTTATGTTTGCAGGTTATGTTTAAAGGTTTTGTTTGAGGCTTTAAGGGTTTGAAGGCTTTTGCAGGTTTGATGTGATAAGACGAATTGCAGGTTTTGTTAAAAGCTTTAAAGATTACAGTGTACATGCATGTAGTAGGTCTTTTGCAGGTTTACAAAACGTGTAGGGCTTGTTTTAACATGTAGGCTTTGATAGAGTGGCAGGGAAATTGATTAAACACTTATCAAGAACTTGCCAAGTGCGAAATAGGTCAAATTAAAGGAATTTCGCACTTGGCAAGTGGTTGACCAAAATGTATACTGTATGCATGTGATAAACTTTAATAAATGTATATGATCAATCAGTTTAGTAATTATAATGAATACATGTATAGTGTTTGCAGGTTGCTGTACATGTATAGAGTTTACATTTTTATAGTGTAGTCTTGTCAAGCTTTAATTTTGCAGGTTTGTTGTTTGCATGTGATAATAATTTTGCAGGCTTGTTGATTTGTATTGTCAATAATTCTAGATGGTAGGTATGTATATAAATAAGGTAGGTAGGTATGTTTCGGAAAAAAAAATTGATCTTTATGACATTTCGCACCTCCCAGGTGCGAAATAGGGTTCTGAAAAGGGAATCTCGCATTTGCGAGATGCGAACTGGGCCCACCACACTAGACTCGTCGGAACCGAACCAAGGAAAAGCTTACCGAACCTGGCACCAAGCCTAATTTCGCATTTACCAAATGCGAAATGCCCATTTTTGTAAAAAAAAAAATTGACCACCCATTTTTGATGGTTTTTTGAGTAAAAAACCCACTTTTGAAAAAAAATCTTAAAGCAGTAAACGGCTACTCATTTTAAGTTGGTGTGAATTAATTTTTACGGGGTTTTGATCGCTGAATTTTTCTGCACCTTGTGGAGTAATTCGTTTTTTTTATTTATTTTTCATATTTTTGCTCCAAGTGTTTCAAGGTGTTACTAACGGTTTTATTTGTGAGTTTCTTGTGATTGTTGTGCAGGTTACAAGTGTTGCAGAAGCAAGAAGCCCGAGTTCTATAAGCTATTCGATCGAAAATCTGTGGCTTGGACCCTTATTTCGATCGAAAATTTTGGCTTTTCGACCCTTTTGGACACTTTTCGATCGGAAAGTCCCTTCGTGACTTTCGATCGGAGAGTACTTCCCGGTTCCCCACTTTTCGATCGGAAAGTCCCCTCGTGACTTTTCGATCAGGTCCGTTTCGATCGGAAAGTCCCTTCGTGACTTTTCGATCAGCTCTGTTTCGATCGGAAAGTCCCTTCGTGACTTTTCGATCAGCTCGCATTTCGATCGGAAAGTCCCTTCGTGACTTTTCGATCTGCTTACACTTTTTGATCGAGCCGAAACTCTGCCCGATCGAAAAGCTGACTTTTCGATCAAGTTGAGACTTTTCGATCCATCCCTTTTCAATCCATTCAAGTCTTTCAGTTCGTATTTTATCCAGAAGTTCATCCAAAGACTACAATGACAAGTACTCAAGTTGCTTCTCCTCCTGTGAGTGATCAAACTCAGATATGTTCGAACTCGGCTTGCTCCGAATCAATCGAACATTATAAGCAACTGTTTCGAACTGAAGAAAGAGACCGTCTCAATGCAGAGTACAAACTAAAGAATCATCTAAAACAAGTCGAACCCTACAAAAAGAGGATAGAGTCTTTAGGTAACGAACTCAGTCAGGAGAAGTATCTTTTCCGGACATTCCGTGAAAAAGAGGAGGAAAAACGGAAGATCAATCGTGCTGATGGAACTTTGATCTGTAACTGCGAGGAATGCTCAAACCCCACGTGCTGTGCTTTGATTAAAGAATGGGAGAGCAAGTTTACAAATGAATGTCAAAATCATGCAATCACTGCTAGAGACCTTATGGAGTCCAAAGGTAAGACCAAAATATTTAGAGAGAAACTTGAGGCCATTCAGGTAGATGTTAAGAAGCTTCAATCTCAGGTGAGTGATAAAAGCACATATCTTAGGCTTGCTAACGCTAAGGTAGAAGAGCTAACCAAGGAGGTTGAGGAACTAAGAACCAAATTTGACTCTTCCCAATCTGCCCTTGAGAAACATCAAGTTATACAAAAGAAAATGATGGACTCTCATCATGTCTTGTTCAAATCTGAAGAGCGACTCGAGCATGTAAAAGAAACATCTGGCCTCGGTGATGGAAATTTTCCTCCCCCATTACAACATGAATACATCAAAGTGCCCCAAACTGCTGATGACGTGCTGAAAGAATCCCTGAATGAAGCAACCATGGTTATATGGGCCTCAACCAGTACATGAAGATGAAAAGACAACCACTCAAGCAACTCAGTCTAAGAACACTACTGAGTGTGCAAGTTCAAGCTCTAGTGAAGTGAAGAGAGCTGATGAAGAAAAGTTGGTTCCTTATCCAAAGATCGAGACTGCTTATTCCAAAGTTGTGGATGAGGTAAAGCGGGAACGAGTGGTGATGACTACAAGGCCCAATGGTAAGATCTTCATGACAACAGGGTCCATGTTCATTCCGACTGAAGGAGAAGAGCGACCCTCATTCAGCACTAAGTTCAAAGGCTTGGGTCATGATGGTGGTTTATCTTCTTACATTAAGAGTATAAAGCCCAAGGTCACCATCAAGCCTCCAACTTCTGTTCCTATCAAGATTGAAAGGCCCAAAACTACTATCAAGTATCCAAACTCATCAGTGGGCTCATACAGTGGCAACACAACAGTCTCAAAGAAACCAGTGGGCCCAAAAGTTCAAATGTCTGGTTCTGCTCAGTTTTCAACAAACCAGAAAAGATTCAACAGAAATGCATCAAGGTCTGAAAGATCTGAGAACTGGAGACTTGGAGTCTCTCCAGACATGCAACCGAATCACAATGCCTTTCCATCAAAGATGCAGACAAAAGCAAATGGAGCTCCACCTCAGCAGCTAAAGACAAACGGTTACACGTCTGACTTCTATCTCAAGAAGCAGACTTGCTTTAATTGTGGCAATCCTGGTCACATTGCCCGAAATTGTCTCTATCGCCCCTATGAGCCATATTATCCGCAAAGTCAAAGTGTTTCATCTCAGGAGTCTGTTAAGTCTAAGCCAATGAAGGTGCAACCACCTAAGGCGATGAAGACTGTTTCTCCTTCGATAAAACCCTTTGATCAACATTGGGGCGCTGCCAAAGAGCAAAGAAAATTTTCAAATCAAAAATATGTTTTTCCAAATTTTGAGAATTTTCATAAAAAGGTGAAGAAACCGATTTCAAAACAACACAAAGTTGACAAACCTAAAGTTACTCCTCCAAAGGTAACTAAAACTGTTTTGAAAAAGAAACCTGAAATGAAGAAGGTTGAAATACCTAAAGTCACTACTTCAAAGGTGACTAAAACAACTTTCAAATCGCCTGGTATTTGGAAACCAAAATCAAAGATAGCTGCAACTCAAATTCCTGATTTTTCAAAGGGCATGTGTTTCAAAGAAGTAACTTTCACTGATTCTTCAGGTATACCCAGAACCACAATGGCCTGGGTACTTATGGCTAACTGATATCTCACATTGTGCAGGAACAGTCAAGGAGGACTTTCATTAACCTTGTTTGTTTGTGATAGTGATTGTTCCAGGCACAGGATAGGAGGCATCTCTCTACTACAAGACATGAAGGTTTCAATGGAGGGTATGTCTCTATTTGAGAGGTATATCTGAAAAGATCAGCAGAAAAGGTAACATTGTCTGAATTGTTTGTTTTTTTGGCTAATTTGATGTGAAGTATGGTTTTGCATGAAACAAAACCCAGTTCTGAAAATTTTCAAAAGAAAAAACTTTGAAGGTTAGCTTGGCCAATTTTGTCTTATAGTGTGTTAGTGTGATTTATAAAAAAAAAAATTAAAAAAATTAAAAAAAGATGTGTGTTGTTCTTAAAAATCAAAAAGCAAGGGGAAGAATAGAAAAGATGAAATAGTAGACCCCTCAAAAATTGTGCTTTTTAACAAAGACGATACCTCTTCCTATGGAGCATGATGTTGGGCTTACGAAAAGGTGTCGTGATAAATGTTGTACGGAAACCAGGTGAGCTTGATAGAATGTACAAACTATACCTAGGACTTATGTGCGTGAGCAATGACCTGGGGATGCTTCGAATGTATGTAAGGCTCTCCTCTGCTTTGCGTGAGCAATGACCTGGAGTTGTCCATACATACGTGCTTCCAGATCACCTTAAATAATATATACAAAAAAATGCATGTATACACCCAAAAGATGCCAAAGAGCACATCAAAAGAGACCCTCAAGTGTCCAAAACCCTCAGCCTTTGTCACTGATGAGAGCATTACTAAAAATGTTTCAAAAATTCAGTTGACTTTGTATATTATACCCAAAAATTCTATGTGATCTATTCTTTCTCTTCTCAATCCAGTCTGGAGCTTAATTTCAAACTTCTGGTTCAGGTTGTGAAAATATGTGGTAGGGAATTTATGTGCTTGATAGTGTGTAATAACATGTGCCTAGGATTTGTTGAAACCCACTTGCTGTTCATAATTAATGCACCAATAAAAGATAATAAAGTGACAAACAGCCTGATAAAGAAAAGGGTTAGAGTTTAAAGTGGATCAGTATATTGGCAATCACCTGGATGTGTTCGAGTAACAGAAGCTGAAAAGGGTTCCTCAGTCAGATTCATACGGTTTGATCCCATAGAAACCTTCTCGTTTAGTAATTTGGTATGTTTGTTTTTATTTTTATTTTTTTCTTTTGGGCTATCTTAACTTTTTATTGTTTATTTTTCAACCATGGCCAGGTTAATTTAAAGGTTTTAATAAGTTTTTATGGGTCTTGTGCAAGAAAGTATCACCCCTCCAGAATCACAGGGGTAGATAATGTGAAGAGTTCTCGGGTTCAGGGGAAGTGCTTTTGGTTAAATAATGCTATCCCGATAACCAGTCATCGTCTGGTTAGTGTCTGTTTCATGTTGTGTTTGACAGGTTAAGTGAGAAAGACAACTCATGGAGAAGAAGGTCAAGGACTCAGTTGACCAAAGCAAGAACTCTACTGCTGATTAAGTTGAAGAACCAGCCGGAAAAGGACTTACCCTATGCTTAGGGGAAGTTTGTTGGTTGTTCAAGTAAAGCTTCCAAAGACACCGTTCTCAAGTTTAGGGGAAGCTAATTGAAGAAAAGATGTAGAGCAGTCACAACAAGAAGTTCAAGAATGCCAAGACAGAGGTTTTCAAAATTTGTCCTCTGAAGTCACCAGCAAGTCAAGTCAGTTACCAATGATTCAGTGAGGACCCAAGATCATTAAAGAAGAAACAAGTGCATGAGAATCCTCCTCTCATTACGTGTTTATCATCTGAAGTTCAAGCTGATGCTGATAAAGAGAGAGAGCCATCTAACATCCCATATGCTGCCCATTGAAGATTGTTAAAGAAAAGAATCTTCATCAACCCATGCTCAAGCCAAGGAGAAGACTGCAAGTCTGAAGATTGAAAGTAGAAGACATTTAATAGCACAAGCCAAGGGGAAGATTGTAAAGGAATAATTTGTGGCTTGTGTATTAAATCATCACTTGGCGGACTATTTTGAAGGCCTATGTGATAGAATAGGTGTAAAATAGTTGGGTTTTCATTGTATTGGGTCATTAGGCCAATTTAGACATGTTTGGGCCCAATTAGAAAGAGTTTAAGGGGTGTTTAGTGGGCCTGTTTAGCCTAATCCGAAAATTAGGTTTAAGATTTGTTTATCTATATAAACAAATCTTAATACCCATATTAGAGGTTGGCCATTCTAGAGAGAGACCAGAGAAATAGAGAATTCGAGATTCTCTGAGGTGTACTAGACGATTCTCATCAATTGTAATCGTGTGCATCAACCAGGTTTTCTAAGTCATATTATTGTGTTTATTGTTTTATTTATTTCTCATCTTGAATCAATCAATCGTCGGGATTCCGCACCTTCGATTGATCGTCGATATCGTGTAAGGATCGTTTTGGGACTTACATCTTCTCGGTATCAATAAAAGGGTTGAGCATTTCTTTAGGTATAGCCACTTTCTTTATCAAAGGAGGCACTTGCTATAGAATAGGTTTCGATGGTTTTATCACATTAACAAATGAGGTTGCCTTCTTAACGTAAACTTGTTGCTGTTGGATAATCCTTGGTTGATCCTCTAACGATGGTTTTTGCGATGGGGCATTGGAAAACCTAGCAACATCCACGGAAGCATGATACATTCGGAACCACATCGAACGCAGATTCGATAGCATCGTATCAATATCATTGACTTTCCGGAATCTAATGAAGCCAAACCTATGTCCAGTCTTCGAAAGATGTTTCGCGATCTACACATCCGTCCTTGTTCCCCACCTTTCACATCTCTTCCAGAGGTCCGAGGTGGTTAATGAGGGATTAAGATTGCATATGAAGCATGAGGTTGAAACAGAACAAGATCCTGGTGATTTTGATTGAAGCTTGGTACAAATCGATGCTTCACGGTGTTAACGTGAACCTGCTAATCGTTAGGTTTCGATTTCTGATTCTGAACTATCTGCCATGGACAACCATCCCTTGTCGCCGACGTACTGCCATGATTGGGTGGAACCCTAAGATCCGCTGACATCGCCATTCTTCTTCCGGAGCTTCTTGTTTTGTTTCGATACTAGGGTTTTTAAATATATTTAAATTTAACATATTTAATAAAATAAAACCTAATTAAACTAATATTAAATTAAGAAAAAAACATAAAAAAATCAAAAGAAATGACATAAAACTTCAAAGAAGATGGCATCAATGAATCTTAAACAATAGTATTCTCCTAAACAACTCTCACTCTACTACAAAAGTGAGATCGAATATGGTTTCAAATCAATATTCTCAGAGTGCATGGGCAAAACGTCATTGGTTCTTTGACGGAGACCACACACGAACCAAAGTAAGCTCTTTGGCGAAGTCTACGTTCTGTTCATAATGATGAGTTTGAGTTAAAACTGAAGTGAATGTGAGGTTGGATAAAATGGTAGAATATAGAATCATCTGGTATAAAATGGTGTGAATGTGTAGTATATATAAAGATATTTGAAATATAAAAAAAATAGTCGTTGAAGCCTAGCCTCACATCCATTCAATAAACGCCTATTGTTGCCATCGTGACCACCCCCCCCCCCCCATAAAAAAAACACATAAGGGGCGATGTACTGTGACGTATGGGCATCACACGCCCACCACGGAGCCATTACACACGACTAATCGTTTCAAATGTTAATATGGGTAGTAGAGCGGTCAATTGTATATATATATAATTGACAAGTATACCTATGGTTTTGTGCCATCCTCCTAAAAAATCTGATTCTATATATATACGTTTGTTTCAAACTAGCTATCCTATCTTCCTTTCTAGCTCAGTTGGTAAGTTTGGGTTTTTCTTTTGTAGATAATCAGTTCGATTCTGATCAGAAAACCGCTGGCCTGATTATTTATATTTGCTGGCCCTTTCCACACGTTTTTTCTCTGCTTTATCTGAGTACGTGTCTCTCTTATACCATCCTAGCCTTCATAGCTTCGTCCATTCATCACCTGTAAAATATATCCTCTGTATGCCTGCGTATGCACACAACGGGTTTCATTCCAAATTTCGTCTCTAAACAGAGCTTCGACAGCGTTGATGGTTTGTCGTTAACAGCCATAATTTCTGGTGGTGGGGTTTGTATCCGGTGGGAACAACAGCTGTTGGCCATCGTCTTCTTCGTTTACCCGCCGCAGGTTAAGACTGAAAAAGAAGACCACGAATCAGAGGTGGTTGATTGATGGCTCTTTCACGAGTCCAACACAATCCAGCAATTTCACGATCGCCTTCGCTACTTAGGGCTCGCTTCCTGTCTTCCACCTCCAGATCCCTTTAGCGGTGATAATTTTTTACTCCTATTAATATTTAATCAATTAAATTTCTGAATTTAAATTACGTACAATGTTTTCGAGTATAGTTCTTTGCAATGAACATAGGGAGATATGGGGCTCATTTATGTCAAAACATGTGACAGTGATTTGATAAAGCTGAGAGAAGAGTTAGAGGCTTAGAGCCCTTATTTTCAGACGATTGTTTCCTCCTTCATTGTGATGGTTAGTTTGTTTCACTGTGGATATTTGTGTTTTTTTTGCTACTGATCTTCTTTTATATGCATTTTCAATTTGAGTTGCTTAATCTTTTCATTTGAGAGTGAGAATTTGAGTGCTGTTAAGGTGTCTTTATTAACTTTTACACGGTTGTATTAATGGTTTCTGATTGTTAAGCTCATAGATCATGGAAGTGCTCATGTCGTTTCAATAATCTCATATGGAGACCTATAATCCCACCACCAATTACATGTTTTAAGTTGGTATTTTTTGTTCAAAATTGCATTCTGTGTCAATTTTATAAATTACAAGTCTTTGCTTATCGACCCATTTTATGTAACTATCTGGTATAGTAGGCATAGTACTTATAAAACTATATGGTATAGTAGGCATAGTACTACTGATTTCCTTAATATTGAAGGTGAGGGTGCTGGCTTTGTTCTTTACAAGAACAAAGAAATTGAACCATTTATGTATTTTTTTTACCTTGCTTGACTAACATTTTGTAATTATTTACAGCTTAAATATTCATTGCCTATAAACCTACTTTTAACATTCACTTAAATAAGCATTTGTTTATTTATAAGTTGTTAGTTGTGGTTTCTTTTGTAGCTACATGAAAATGACATACTATTGGATCTAGGATCCTTGCAGGCAATTGCAGTAGAAGATATCGTCATTATATTTCACTATAGTTGTTTAGTTGTCGTTTAGAGTTTGTGTTCACCAAAGCATTCTACTCAATTACAATTACATTTTGATTTTCAAGGGGGTGTTTGGTTCATGGAATGTAATGTAATTGGAATTGTAAAGTTTTCCTTTTAAAGTTGTGCTTAAGTTGGGTAAGGAAGGAGTTTGAAATACAATGAATTTCTTTAATCAATGAAATTTGAAGCCATGTAACTTTCTTTTATTACAATGAAAGATTTCCAAGGAATGTTGAAATAGTACTAAATACCATTGATTAAAACAATACATTGTATTTCAAACCTCTTCCTTCCCCAACTAAGCACAACTTAAAAGGAAAACTTTACAATTCCAATTACATTACATCATGTGAACCAAACGCCCCCTTGTGTTTGATCATGCATTTGGTAAAATTTTACTAAATTTGGAATTTCTTATCAACATTTTTGGTAGATATACTGTTAATTAAATTTTCATGGTTGAAATAGCCATTTTTATTTGTGCAGGTATGTTTTACATCTTCTTAAAAAACCTATATTTTCTTTGTTTTATTAACGTGTTTGTTGTAGTTTCTTGAGTTAGCGCAGCAACGTGCGATCGATCTCTAGTTTCTAAACATAAATAAATAAACAAATAACTATTTTTAGTTGGTTTTTGTATTTTTATTTAAATTTGTTTTCATATTCAATCTGTATCAAAGTAAAAGTAAAAATATCGCCTTAATCCTGTGTGTCAGAGGTGGGATATCGGTTATCGGACATAGCCAAAATATCGGTCCAAAATATTGGTCCAAAATATCGGTAGCGATAATATCGGCCATTTTTGCCGATATATCGGTGTTTTTTTAACAAAAAATCGGTGATATATCGCTAAAAATACGGTCAACCTTTTTTTTTAAACTAAAAAGTCAAATTAGGGATTTAGGGTTTTATTTTACATGTTAGTTACGCACTTAAGCTCTCAACTCTCAAGTTCTCAAGGCCTAAAGGCGACTTCCGTTCGCTCTCGAGTCTCGTCTTCATCGGCGCTTCTCTTGCGACTTCTCCGGCCGATGACCTCCAGCCTCCGGGTACCAACTTCTCCTCTGTTAATCTTCTTCTCAAATGCTGTCAATCTTCTTCTCAAATGCTTGAACAGAGATAGATAGAGTTATTGAACAGAGATAGAGTTGTAATTTATTAATTACCAACTTCTTCAGGTACGTTTTTTCTGATTGAACATGGACTGGATAATTTTCCATGATTGGACATGGATACTCTATCTGTTAATCTTCTTCTCCACGTGATTGAACAAAGACAGAGTTATAATTTATTAATTATTGATTAATATGGACTGGATAATTTCCCTTTTTTGAAGAAATTTACATTTCGTATTACTATTAATATTATATATATATATAATGTATATATTAAAATGACCAATATCCCACCGATATTTCACCGAGATAACCGATATATCGTATATCGGTCCTCGACCGTATTCCGAATTTTTACCGTATTAACTGCATAGGTCAGAAATATAGCCAGATACTGAAAACATGTCAAATAGTAATAGTAAGGCTATCCGTAGTGGATGGAGCCCCTTGTGGGCGTTATGCGTCATGTGGCGTCCGTGTCAGCATGAGTGGCTCCATATATAACCCCCTAGCAATCATTACCTAATTATTTATTTAATCATTTTTTATATAATTTAATATTAAACATATTAAAAACTAAAATTAAAAAAAACAAGACATAAAAACTAGAAGATTTTTTTAAAAAAAAAAACAAACTTACAATATTCTGAAAAAAAACAAACATGAAAATTAAAAAAAAACAAATCTAGATTTAAAAAAAACATCTAAAGGCCATATTCTTTCATGATATCCGCTCGAATTTGCAACGCGAGGCTTCGGGTGGGTTCTTTATCAGGGAGCGGTTGCATGATCCTCTCCAACGCTTGATGGAAGGTAGTTTAAAATAGGTTAAAAAACAGAAAAGGAAATGACCGTTCAACAAATGTCGGATTTTTAAAACCCTAGCTCCCAACTACACGGCGCCATTAACATGGCGCTCCTCACCATTTGGGCTAACATGGCGCCCCGGGGGTGAGTGTGGGCGCTATATGGGGCGTTATGGGCTCCATGACGCCTCCATGAAGCCTCACTACGGATAGCTTAATAGTTTATTCTGTCAAGTCAGCTAAAATTAACTGCATCTAAAATGCTAAAACTAGTGAAAATAAAATATATATTTAAGCAACCCAATTAAAAGTCTACAAAATTAAAGATAAAAGAAGAATTTGATTAATTTGCTATTTTTTTGGTTCAAACGACGGCTGTTGGGGCCTTAAGTAAGAGACCCACATGATATTTATAAATTGATTCTAAATAATATTTAAATCTCTTCAGTACTTGCCACAAGGATGACAACCAAAATTCATATTTATAAGTTGTTAATTTTTAAATACCCAAAAATAAAAATAAAAATAAAGATTGAATAAAGATTAAAAGCTATACTCAATGTATTAGTTTACTAGAAAAATAAAATACAAAATGTGTGCTCTACAAAAGAGTTAAACAAAATATATGTGGAGTTAAAAGTAAGTGTCATTCATATAAAAAACAAACTACTAGTTAAACACATTTTTAACTATAGCTTATAGTTTCTTTTCCTCTCCGGCTCTCCTACATTCTATCTCAGGAACCAACAACATGCAACTCTCACAACACTTACAAGTCTACAATTCCGGCAACACCATTAGATCTATAAATCATGGTGGCTCAGACATATACTTCATTTCTTCATGTGATTTAAAGGGGCGATGAGATTTGAGGGGCCTAAGTGATTTGGATCGTATTTTGAAGAACTTTTGCACTAATTAGTAAGACTTGAGAGGGGCCTTTTGTCACACCCTAATCGACGGGGGAATATGTCGGGGTGCGATAATTTTCCAGATGCACACAACACTAATTAAATATTGTGATATTCTTAATCAACCCATTTCATATCATATGAATAATACATGATACAATTTAATGATAAATAACAAATTAACTTGATTGATTTAGGTCTCTCTAAGTCCACATGCTTCCTCAACTCCTCAAGTGTCATCGACGCGATCAATAACATCAAACAACAAAACCTGTAACATGTACAAAATAAGGGTCAATTACGAATAGTTGGTGAGTAAACATAGGTGTAGCGTACCAGTATAAATTTAAAACATGCGATTGAACATGTTAAGTGTAAACATATATGATAAACATGAAATGAATGTTAGAATATGCTTGTGTCATAATATATTATCATATGGCTAGACACACATGAGCCTATGGGGTCACTTACACAAAGATACATATATAATACATCTAATTGTATATGTATTATATATGTAGACACCTAAGATCAAGAGGTTATTTAAGGGACATTAATCATTCAGTTAGACTTAATGATTTATCTAAGATGTTAAATAATTAGCTTGCCTAATTAGTTTAATATTATAGTTGAGTCCAAATAATAGGAAAAAGTTTAAGGGCTTAAGTGTAAGCTAGGATACTTTATAATATCCTAATAAACCAAACCCTAAACTTCTTCCTCCTCTCTTAAACCTAGCGGCCGAAACTCCCCCCACCCCCTTAGGGTGTTTCCGGTTTTGTTTTCTTGATCGTTGGGCAAGGACTAGCATCCGAATGGTGATCGAGGACATGTAGTGTGCACATCTCCTAGTGAAGTTTTTCGATTAGAACTTGGTTTCATCATCAACACTCAAGAATTCCCTAAAGGTAATCCTTGTAGTTTTGATTTTTTGTTCATCATTTAAACAATATGTTGATCCTAGTGTAAGTGCTTTGTTTTTATCCACTGCGTAGTTTTCTGAAACCTTAAAAGCACTAACAATGGTATCACGAGCCACCATATTGATATTTGATGAACCCTAATGATTATGGATGAAAATAAGTTTTTACATAAACCATAATAAAAAAATAAATCGTTATTTTTTATAGCAGATCCGCAATAAACATGAATTTTAATTGTGGATGTCAGATTAAAACGGCTCGTTCTGGTGAAAACAAGTCATTTGGAATTATGTGTTTCGTAACGGGCCGTTTTGCGATAACTGGTCATTACAGCTTATGTGACATCCGAGAATTCCAAGGTTAACTTCCGTTAGACAACCTCCGTTAGTTACGTTATAAGTGTTAACTTAGTAACTAATGCTTAACTAGGCCGAATACGTCCACATCCTTTGGTTGATCACCGAACCCGCCCATATGTGCTATGTGTTCATTTATGGTTGTCATTATGTGCAATGTGATTTAAATGCATGATTTAATATTATGAATAGCATGACAAATTGTGAATCGTGTTTATCTTGCTTAGAACGTGAAATTGACCACTTTTGGGTAACCAGCGAAACTACCGGGCGAAACTATAATGTCGCCCGGCAGTCTGTTGGCTCACTTGTGATCAGAGCCAGTTTCGCTTGGCCAGCGAAACTGCCAGCGAAATTAGGCCCTGATATATATTAACATAAAGCCCTAGTTGCCTCATTTTGTTGAACCATTCTCTCCAAAACACACACACACACCTCTGGAAATCTGGTCAGTCGAGATTCACACCGAGCCATCGAGATCTCAGCCCCGGACCATCATCCATCAAGCTTGGAGATCGAATCGTGAGTCCCAAAAACCACCATTTTTATGTTTTCTATATGTTTCCTCATAAAGCATGCCTAGATCTCCGTGTTATTGTTAGATCTTCTGATATGTTGCTTAGGATTGCTAGAACTACCATAAAATTGATAACTTTACATGTGAAATCCATCCATGACAAAGATTTATGCTATTTTAGCCATTTTAGGGTTTTATATGTATTTTGGGTGATTTGAGGACAAAATGCATGTTTAAGGTGTTAAAGCTTACTGATTTATGTTGGTAAATGCCTATGTATACTAAGTAATGAATTGCATGTGAGAATGGAAGCTGTTAGGTTAATTTTTAGGCTGATCCGTATGTTTTTCGCGACCAGCGAAACTGTGGTGTTCTCTGGGCGAAACTGTCCAGCGAAACTATGCATATCTCCTTCCAGCGACACTATGCAGCGAAACTGTAGTGTCGCTGGGTAAACCAACCAGACCAGCTCGGGCGAATCTACCGAGCGAAATTCCCTGAACGAAAGTTCAAACCAGTTTTGGGCGAAACTAAGCTAGCGAAACTGTGCCAACAGTTTCGAGCGAAACTAGCCTCGCGAAACTGTGTCATCGGGTATTGCCTAGCGAAAGTGCTGCCCGTGCACACAGCGAAACTGACTAGCGAAACTGCTAGCGAAACTGAGACCAGAATCTAAACTTATACAATTTGCTTGAATGTTATGCCATGACTTACATGATTATGCCATGATGATACATGCTTTGATTTCTAGTGTATATTAGTCCTTATCTATGATCAACCATTGGTGTCGTGTGTCTGTATGTCGAGTCATAGTTCCAACGTGCTATGTTATGGGCCATAGTGACGTTAAGTAAAGATTAGACACGAAACTAGTACTTAAGACCTAAACGTGTTCATAGGTCTTCGTTAAGCAATACTTGGAGTATTAGCAAGTGTAGCAGTGCAACCAAAGGTGAGTGTCACTAACCCGATTACCGTGAACCCGTTTGGGTCACACCGAGTAATTAAAAGTAAAACAATGCTGACAAACTCGAGAGTGCTAGGCACCTCCCTGATAAACTTGAAAACCTGGAGTGCTCGACACCCACATGATGAACTTGAAGTGCTTTATGGGAAGCACTTGAGGATTACTTACACAACCAAATCTGAAACGAAACTGAAAACATTTTTGAGATCCATGAGAATCCAGTAAACCTTTTAATATGGCTAGCGTAGGTTAAAGTCTAAACCACATGATATCACATGTTTTCTAAGGATGCCTTATAACTTAAAAGTCCTCAACTAAATTGTACCATTAATTGTAAAGCGAGGGGATGTTGGGTAGATCTACTGGAGTTTGACAAACTCCGCCCCGTGGCACGGGGAGTGCACGGAGGTACAATATCAGCCTATTTGACCGTGATCCCGAGAGGACACGGGGGAGGCAAAAACGCGATGACGTAGGTCCGCAGTACTAGATGGCACGGCCACTACAATAAATTATAGTCAGCTTTGGTGCAAACTTCCTTAGTGCATGGAACAACGGATTAGCTACCCGCGATATCGGTTGAGCACTTTAACTTTACGAAACTAGTTCATACCCGATGACGTAGGTCACGGACAATTCCTTGTAGATTAAGACATAACATTTAGCATTGCTTTTCACAAATGAATACTATGTAAGTATACCTTGATACAATTTATGATTATGAGACCGGGCCAATGCATGACAAGCCCACTGTGAACTCACCAACCGTTAGGTTGACACTTGCGTGGTTTAAACTTTTGCAGATCGCTAAGGAGTATCCGGAGCGGGTTGGCATGGCACGTGAAGACTTTTACTTTCTTTAAACTAACTGGGGATTTTAATCCGAAACAATGATTTGTAAAGCACGTGGTTAGTGCTAAAGACAATACTTATTCCGCTGCGTTTTGTATTTGAGACTTTACTTTTAACTGGTTTTTGAACTAACTCTGATTCGTTTAGTACTTGTAACTAGTGGTTGTGGATCCTGGTCTAGCCGCACCCCTTGACGGTATAAACTCCGTTAGTGGTTAATTGGGGGTGTGACAGCTTATTTTTAATTATGATGTGCAAAACCGATGAAACCTTGACCCTGATGTGTTTTATTCTTATATATTAAACTGCTGTGATGTTTGGGATTTTACTATGGTTAGGGGTGTTCAAATCCGGATATCCAAAATTTCGGATAGTTGTTTTATACTATCTAAATCCGTATCCGAAATTTCGGATATTCAAAATTTCGAATATTCGAAATTTCGGATATGGATTTGGATAGTGGTTTCGGATATCCGGTACTCACAGTTGAAATGCAAGAACATAGAAAATGTGAAGAATAGGAGATGAATGCTTGCCATTTTTATAGATTTGTGAACTTACAAACAAATTGTTTTGCAAACATAAGAACGTAAATTGCAAACCAAAGTACAGATTTAACATTTCTATAAGAATTTGCAAACCAAAGTACAAATCAAACATTAATAACAACAAAGGAACGTAAGTTGTAGTCGAGTGAAAGAACCGATAGTTGACGGTGGTGATGACTGGGACTACAAAGTTTGACGTGAAGAGTGTAATTGAAGGCGGCGGGATTGGAGCACTGTATTTGAAAGCGGCGGGACTGGAGGACTGTTATCGGAGGCCAGAAAATCGATGGATGGCGATGCTACCTAATGAGATATATGGCTGACGGGAGGAATCTAATGGACTACGACGAAAAAATTTTAAATTAGGGTTAAAAGTGTGCAATTGTGTGGTACATGTGTAAAATCCGTTCTCAGACCCCAATTATGTTAGTCAAACTTGATAACTCATCAAAATAAATTATTTGTGTAATATATATTAATTTTTTTTTATAAATTTCGGATATCCGAATATCCGAAAAATATA
This sequence comes from Deinandra increscens subsp. villosa, assembly GCA_039602395.1. Lineage (NCBI taxonomy): Eukaryota > Viridiplantae > Streptophyta > Magnoliopsida > Asterales > Asteraceae > Deinandra > Deinandra increscens. The sequence continues at coordinate 35,283,966 of JBCNJP010000008.1, read as the reverse complement.
AAAATTGATATCCGAAAAATCGGATATCCGAATTTTCGGATATTTTCGGATATTTTGGATTCGGTTTCAGATTCGGATTTTTTGAACACCCCTAACTATGGTAGCCAATTTTCCGGCTTTGTATCTATGTTTTTTTATCAATTGTAGCCATTGTTTTGGCACTTTTTTGTAAGATTAGTTCATGTTAGAATAGTCGTATTCTTTTGTGTTGCTGTTATTTGTCAAGATTCAAGATTGATGATGATGGAATTAAAGAATATACGACTTTCATCGCTGCTGGACAGCCTCTACAAAAATGTGTTTTCCTGGAGATTGGCAATTGCAAAGTGGCTTAAATTATTTCTGGAGGTTCCAAAGACATAGGGCTACAACATTGCAGAAGGCTTCAAGAATTGGGGAAGACTCCTTCCACAAGTTTTTGGACCCGCAAGCTGCTGAAATTTTCTGGACAGCTTTGAATAAAGTTTCCCATTTGGGCTTCACTTGCTCTTGATAGTCTTAGAGCAAGTGGGAGCCCACTATGGGTTTATGTAGGCCCGACCTAGTTGACCCACTTGGCCTGTCGTGATGGCCCACAAGCCCAAACATAGGATTTCATCGGTTGAGGTTTTGCACATCTATATATGGTTTTGAATTGTTGGTTTCTGTTTTATTTATGTATTACGAATGTGTTCTAATATAGATAAAGTAAAACAAAAACAACTTTTAAAACTGATTTTGAAATTGTTTTTAAACTTTTAAATACCAGAACGTAGCGACTCGTTACTGTCTAATGAGTCATTATACCTCGTATCGAAAAAGGTTCCTCAATGGTCGTTACATGATAACGGGCTGTTGTGACATATTTACATGAATAAATCAAATAATAATACCCGTCACAGACTTAAGTCG